>CM033751.1:4962686-5447259 GCA_019671005.1 Hibiscus mutabilis | reverse complement strand
TTAAATTTTTAAATCTCTCAAAATTATTAAAATTTTTAGTTAAACCCTAAAAATTTTTTGCAATTTTTCGTTTAAGTTTCTAAAATTTTTAAAAATTTAAATTGCTCCCTCAAACTTTTACTCTAAGCTCTGCTACCGTTTATTGAGACCCTTGCGGTGTTTCGATGAGGTTGCTCGGCGGTAATGCATATTTTTGGTTGTATTTTATTTCTTCGTCTGCTATCCTGTTGTTGAAAGATTCTCCCCAATTTCCTCATCAATTTATTTGACTTAATACCTAAAATGTTCCTATACTTCAATGAAATTTTCATTTCAACTCTTTTACTATTTTCGGCTAACCTACTTTCATTTTGTTATTATGTTAGCTTAAATAACTCACCAATTATTCATAAAAGACTCATAAAATATTTTTCTTTGTAAAAAAAAAATCAAAACAAAAAAGTGAATAGTTATAGAATTCTAGGATGGTCTCACTGAATAAGAAGCATTGCTTCTCCTAAATGATTTGAGTTCAAGTAATTATGTTTGTAAAATGTGAGTTATCCCAGACTAACAAAAAAAATTAATAGAAAATGTAAATAATTTTATTGTAAAAAAGAGTGTTGTTTTGAGATCTATTAATTGACCTATTGATCAAGAATGTTTGTGTTGTCCCATCTTGTCTTGTTTAGTAAGAAATAGAGTTTTTTTTTGACAAATTCTAATTCTAATCCTACCTAGAGGGAATATTAATGAGACTCTAGGGGAAGGAAGATGTGGGGTAGGTCTAGAGTGCGGCTAAAAGACGACAAGCTTTGAAACTTGTCCAAGAACTTAAAATGTTAGGCATTTTGATGATAACTTAAAATGTTATCAAAAAGTCTTAATATTTTAAGATTTTGGACAAGTATCGAAACTTGTCGTTTTTAGCCGTACCCTAGACCTGTTGTACGTTAGACTCATCTGGAGAGGAGTGCTCTTAGTGGGTCTAGAACCTATGATCTAATGGAATATAAGAGAATAAAGATAAGCAACTTGATCAACCGGTCAAACAACTTTGTCGGAAAGATGTCTTTTAACTTTTTTTAAAAATTAAAAGGCTTAACTACAAAATAAGTACCTAAACTATACATCTTTTTTGTAATAGGTGTCTAAAGTATTTTTTGACTGAACTAAGTGGCTAAACTTTCATTTTTGGCTGAAATAGGTGTCTAAAGTATTTTTTGACTGAAATAGATTCCTAAAATTTCATTTTTGGTTGAAATAGATGCCAAAGTAGATGCCTTAGTTGACTTTAAAACAAGTCAAAAATGAAATTTTATGCACCTATTTCAGTCAAAAAATAATTTAGCCACGTATTTCAGCCAAAAATAAAACTTTAGACACATATTTCAACCAAAGAAATACTTTATACACCTATTACAAAAAAACATAATTTGGTCACTTATTTTATAGTTAAGCTAAATTAAAAACAAAACGACTAAAAACTGAAAATACTTTCACCTTTATTATTAATATTCTTTTATTTTTGTAATATATCATAACACATCTCAAACATAATGTCCCAGATTCACGCCATGACAAGTAGTGCAAACAATATAAAAACACTCCAACATTTTGCTCAACCGAGATCAATTATTGGTGGTGGTTGCCGCCGCAGCTTTCAAGAACTTGGCTCTAAGCTTCATCCCAAAATCAGCAAGCTTATCAACGTCGGGGAAAACATCCTTCACCGCCGCATGGGAGGAGAAGCAGTCGGCCCACGCCGCCAAGCTCGGAGTTTTGGCCTCCGACAACACCTCGGTCTCGGGAAACTTCTCGATCACTTTAATCCACGCCAATAAACTGCCCACCGCAAGATCCACGTACCCTAAGTCATCCCCACCAAAGAAAGCTTTCCCTCCGCTCAACTTTTTGAAAGCTTCCTCCAACAGCACCGCCCCTTCCAACACTTCCGCCATCGCCGCCTTTTTACCTTCCCCCGATGAAACCAACACCCTCCTCAAGGCCGGAAAAAACTACATCACCAAAAAAACAATTTTATTGCAGACGTAACAAAATATCAACAAGTAATTGTGTATATGGTTCTAGATACGTGTAATAAATGTGACAGCTAATAATGAAGTTAGAACTTTTATATACTGGGTCAATTTAAAATTATGATATTGACACCAAAAAATTATATTCCATCCGTCCCAAAAATATTATACTTTATTAACTTTTTAAAAGTTAAACTTTTTAAACTTTAACTATAATTATATTAAATATTTTAAATAATTAAATTTTATAAAATATATATTTAAAATTTACTTTATTAGAAGTTTTTAAAATATATTTTTTATTAATAAATTTTTTTAAATAATCACGAGTTAAAATTGATAAAATTTGACTAAAAACAATTAATAAGAGACAATCTTCGTAAGACAAAGAAAATATGTATATTATTAGAATATTGTTGATTTTATACTTAAAAAATTAAATAAATTCAATTTTTGATATTTTTATAAAAAATCTATTTTTTTATATGCTAAAAAAATTTAATATTTTAGACTCAGTGGGTCAAATGCACCCTCAAAATTATATATACATCCATCTCTAGCGACATTAATTGGTTGCAGAGGCAGAGCGTAAGGCAAGTCTGGAGGAGCCTTGGTACGCCAAAGTCTGTGAAATTTAAACTACACCGTTAAATATTTTAAAATTTTTAATTGAATCTTCTCAAATTTGTTAAAAATTTACCTCTTATTCTTTTTTAATACTTTTAATTAAATTCTCAAAATTTTTAAATTTTTCATAAATTCTACTAAAATTTTGAAAATCTTAATTAAATCCTTTTTTTTTTTAAAAAATTCTCATTAAAACATAAAAATTTTCAAAAATTGAATAAGATCTCCAAAATTTTTAATTTTTTTATTAAAACCTCTCTAAAACTATCATTAACTGGCGGTAAAACACACTAAAAAAACAAAATATTATTGTATTTTATAAATTTTGAATAAATTATGCAGAACCCTCTAAATTTTTAAATCGTCTTGTATACATACCTTGTCGTCAACATAGGCAGCCCAAAACCGAGAACCGGCACGTTCGTAGGGATCGGAAGGCAGAATGGAAGGCGCGGAGGTCCAGACCTCGTCGATGTAGTGAACGATGATTAGGGACTCGCAGACCGGCTTATCGCCGTGGATAAGGACGGGGACTTTCTTGTGAACAGGGTTCGATTTGAGAAGAAGCTCGCTCTTGGCTTCCAACAAATTTTCTTCTACGTACTCGTAGCCGACGGATTTGAGGTGAAGGGCGATTCTGACCCTCATCACGAATGGGCTTGCCCATGTTCCCAACACCTTCACGTTGCTACTGTCGGCCATTTTCTTTCTTCTTAGAAATGCAGAAAGATCTGTGCTGCTTTTATGTGTATATATGGTGGTGGCGTGCTCAGTTTCACACAGGCGGGTAGATAGAGAAATAAAGAGAGCGATATTAATTATACAGGTGGAGAGAAATTTCCAGATTGGTCCAGCTATTTAGTTTCCATCGATGCGTACAAGACATTTTCCTTTTTAGTTTTTTCCCTTAAAGTATCACATGAATAAATTTAGAGAAAATAATTTGATATACTGTGGTGGAAAAAGAAATTTTCTACCAGCGGTATATTTTTAGAATTTAAAATTATAATTTTATAATTTATTGTTAGCTTTTAAAGTTTAAGGTTAGAATTTAAAATTTAAAATGTAAATTTTAGGATTTAGTTTTTAGTGCGTAGGATTTAGCGCTCTTAAAATAACACACGATATTATTTGAAGCTCGCTTATGAAAAAAACTCTACTGATAATGTATCAAATATTAAACATAAATTTGGTGATTAATTTTTTGTGTTATGTCAATCTATATTGAAATAGATTCTAAAAATATAGAAATAGATTCTGACTACAAATACCTGAAACGAGGATCATTTTCCTTTTAGCTTTAAAATCTAATTAGATTGATATGTTTAGAGATGGCTTGAGAGGTTTTGAGTGCGGCTGTCCTAAAAAATTTAATTTTCCATATAATTTAAATGTTTTTTTTGTATTTTTTTCATTCTTTAAATTTTGTAAGTTTGTATCATTATTTTTTAATATATATATATATATATTTAAAAAGTCATCTCTAGACACAAAATTCAGCTTTTATCCCTATACATATCTGGAGAGATAAAAAAAATTATAAAAAAATATTACTACATGCCTAAAAACCTCTTTAAACCTAAATAAAAAATATCTATAGTAGCATATTACATAAATATTGAAATAAACTCGAACTAATCAAGTTTAATGTGGATGAACAACATAAGAAAAAATTACCAAAGACCAAAAGGTAACAACCTACTGGAGGGGACACGACCTATGCCAACAAACACCCTAAACCATGCATCAACAGTGACCTCTAAGATCAACATTTGCCGTCATTACTACACCAAAGTTAGTCTTGCCCGACCTCAACTCTAATTGCACTAATGTGAACAGTCCCCGGAGCAGCCGAGAAACGAACCACGTCTAAGGTTCACGTATCCACCACCTTAGACATAGCATCCGCAACCCTATTGTCATCGCGGCGAACGTGCTGAAATTACAAATCCACAAACACTTTTTTCATTATGCAATATGCATGAGAGTCGATAAATTAACAAATATTAACCCTGTTTAACAATTAACTTATAGCTCATAGCAGGTTGCATTAGTTAATAGCTAATATTAATCTTATACATGTCTCTTATATATCATTTGCTTGTTCAAATAGCTATGAACTATCAATTCATTTTATCAAACATTTTTATCAATTTCTCTTATATATAAATCAAATTTATGCACAGTTGACTTTATACAAAGCTCGTATATACGTAGAAGAAAAGGTGAATAGAAAATAAGATTACTTTTAAAAAGAGTACTATCTTTAAATATAATTATTGAGTTGAGTTGAGTTCAGTTAGTGTTTGTTGTCAGTGCAACATTCAATAGGATGTATAGTTAAACATGTTAATATTAATATCTAATTTAAGGGTGAAAATGAGTGTAGTTAGTTTAGACATTGTATTTAAAATATTTTATTAAAAATACAATTATTTCTAATTTTTACATAATTCTTTATGTATATTTTCAAAAATTTTAGAATAATTGAGACAATTAAGACTTTGTAGACTATAACTTCATATATAGTAATTTTTCTTTAGGATGAGTCTAGAAATAGCGGCGCACACTGCTGAACACCACTAATGCAATACACCGCTGAACATTATTAATTTTTTAATAATTTTGTTGGAAGGCTCGAACGATCAACCGAATGCCAATAGGGGGTAAATTGGATTTTTGCTTTGGTAGGTGAATGTCTAAGTAACAAAAATTGGGACACAAATATTTATAGTGGTTCGACAACACAACCGAGTCTACCTCCACTACCTTAACTATCCACACTAATGATTTTCTCAAATCTACAAGATTTGCTTTCCTTTTTTCGGGTTCAAGGAGATAACCCTTACAACCAAGACTTATACCCCAAAGTCTTGAAACACTCTCTTACAAGAGGAAACAAATTTAGCAAACTAAAGAAAATATCACAAGGCAAATAAGTTTGCACAATTAAGCTCTCACCCAAAATCCTAAACACTTGAGCAAATGTGACAATTTGGCTCACTAGTGTTTTGTACAAGAGATATGATAATTTTAATCACTAAAACAATTTCTCTAACATTAAATGTTCGCAATGATGTTTCTTCTTATTCCAAGGCTTCTTGAAGAGGTCTTTTAAACCCTCCAAGGAGTTTGTGGTCGTTACTAGCCGTTGAAGTTGATTTGGAGCCGTTGAGGACTTTAGTTCCAGCCATAAATGCAGTTCTAGGCTCGTCGGTATCGGTACACGGGGTCTGGTATCAGTACCTGATTTAAATAGAAAGAGCCGTTGGAGCATTTAATACACATGGGTACCAGTATGCGATACTCAGTATCGGTACAAGGCCCTTCGTATCGGTACAGCTATAGCTGTACCGGTAGCTATTTGGCTATTGGAATTTGAGAGAACTTGGATTTCAAAAGGCGTATCGGTACAGTGACATTGTGTACCGGTATGGCTGATTAGGTATCGGTACCGAGGAAAGTACCGATACTCAAAGCCAGTTTTGACACTTTGGCTATTTAAAATAATTTTAAACATGTCAAAAACCCTTTGAAAATATTTCAAACATAGTTTTCAAGTTAATGGACTTTTGAAATATTTTTTTAAATTAGTTTAAGTCCAAAAACATTTTTCATTTAAGTTATATCTCAACAATCTCCCCATTTTTGATATAATGAAACCACTTGAAAAATTATTTTTGAAATTTCTCCCCCTTAGAAAAATAATTTTAGAAAAAGAGAGTATTTTTAGAAAATATTTAAAGCTCTCCATTTTTCTTTTTGAAATTGAATTTTTCAAACCCTATCTCTCCCTTATATCAAAAATAATTTCAAAACTAAGTTCGAAATCACATTTAAGTTCAAAACACCAAATGTTGAAAGGTTGAAACCAAATGTTGGAAATTTAATACCAATTGATAAAAAATATCAATTATTGGTGCAAATAACAATGAAGAATGAGACCAAAATTTTTTTACAAGAAAGATTTTTTTTAAAAAAAATTGGCTCACCCTTAATCAAGCATCAATAAAATTGTTAGTCCAACAATTCAAAAGAAATATATTGAATTTCAAATAAATAAATTAAATAAATACAAGAAATTCAATTAAGCATGTTATATATCAAAAGACACACAAAGCATGGCAAAAAGGAGGTAAAAATGTCCCTTTTTGACTGTGTGTACCGGTATGTAGGAGACCATATCGATACGGTATGAGCTGTACTGGTATTGAAGGCACAAAACTGGTAAAAATACAACAAAATTAACTTAAAAGGCCTTATAACTCATTTATAAGTTCAAACAAAGGCTCTATTAAGTCTTAGATACACATTTTGATCATTTTTGCTACAAATTAACAACATGCTTCTCAAAACATAACATTTAAAACGTAGAAAGCATGAATTTCACCAAATTCAACCAAAAATTACAAGTTAATGGCCATAAACATAGAAATAAGCATAAAGGACAAAAAACAAGTAACTCGTGCAATTTGAGACTCCCCCTAACTATATGCAATTAGGCACAACATGGAGTCATACAAACATGCTTAGATCATCATCAAAATAAAACAATATAGGCATGATCAAGCAAATTGCATGAAACTAAATTTTACCACTTGAACTAAGGTAGAATGTTAAGCCTCTCCTTCTTCAAGTGTCATTCTCCCTTGCGTGTCAAGAGCTTCCAAAATTCGACTTTGCTCAAGCACACCTACAAGATGACAATCAAGTAATTTTTTGTATCCAAATTGCTTTGGATCCAATGGCATTAGTCCCAAATAACTTAGTCCCCTTAGGAATCCATTTTTCAATGTCTTCCTTTTTTTGAATAAATTAGTCCCTTAGGGACACAAACATTCTTCACCATTTTACCATTTAAAAATCTATGAGAACTATATTGTCTAACATAAAAATTTGATTTTATAAAATTATTTTTGGAGTATTCTCCATTTTTCTTTTCAAGGTTTTTGTAAATCAAATCATTTTATTCTTGAACTTTTGAAAGCAAGTTTTGTAATTCAAAAATCTTTTTCTCAAAGTTCTCAAACCTTGCTTCAAGTACTAAATTAGTTTTGAAAACAAAATTTCTTGTTTTTCAAAAATAAGGCTTTAAATTCCAAAACTAAATTATCATAGCCATCTTGTAATTCATCAAACGTATATGAAATTAAAGGTGATGAATTAGAAATTACCCTTGAATCTTCTTCGATGGGCATGAGACAAAGGTTGGCTGCCTTATAATCGGTGGAGTCCTCTTCATCACTCCATGTAGCCACAAATGTTTTCTTCTTATGGCTTGATCCTCTTTTCTTCATCTTTGGATAATCGTACTTGACGTGTCCCGACTTCTTACATTCGAAGTATATAATGGGATCCCTCCCCTTCATTCTTGATCTGTGTCTTGATTTTTCCTTTTCTTTCTTCATGAATAGGATGAACTTCTTAAAGAGCTTGGCCATCTATTATTCTTCTTCTTCACTATCATCTCCACTTGAATCTTCTTGTTGGCTTGTGGAGGATTTAAGAGCAACATTCAAGTCTTCAATTCCTTGTTCTTCTTTCTTCTTCCCCTTTGACATCATCATTTCATGGGTTAGCAAAGATCCCATTAGCTCGTCAAGCTTGAGCGTCTTCAAATTCTTTGCTTCTATGATGGCGGTCTTTTTGGAATCCCATGAATTGAGAAGTGAGTAAATTAACTTCCTCACAAGCTTGTCCTCCGGGATCACCTCTCTGAATCTTTTAAGTCCATTCACAATGGTGGAGAACTGATCGAACATAGCTTTGATGTCTTCTTCCGGGTTCATCTTGAAGTTCTCATACATAAGGTTGAGAAGATCAACCTTGGTCTCCTTTACTTCATTGGTTCCTTCATGAGTGACTTCAAGCTTGTCCAAAATTTCCATGGCACTTGAGCAAGAAGATGTCTTTGTATACTCATCGGGTCCAAGAGCACAAAACAATATGCACATTGCTTTATCATTGAGTTACATCTTCTTCTGATCTTCGTATTCCATTTCGTCTTGCTTTTTTGAAGAACGAACGAGCCATCAAGATCTACATCCCAAAGACGGTAGTCATTGGCTTTTATGAAGAACATCATTATGTTCTTCCAATAGAAGTAGTTGACACCGTTGAATTAAGAAGGCTTGTCGATGGATTGCACCATGATCTCCGATTGATGTAGAAAAGTTGAGCACTTCAAAGATCAACTGAGGATGTTATTCTACGTGAGAGAAGAGGCTTTGATACCAATTGTAAAGAGTTTCGAACGATCAATCGAATGCAAAGAGACTTTAATTCTAGCCATAAATGTAGTCCGGGCTCGTCGGTATCGGTACACGGGGTCTGGTATTAGTACCTACTTTAAATAGAAAGAGCCATTAAAGCATTTAATACATAGTGGTACTAGTATGCGATACTCAGTATCGGTATAGGGCCCTTCGCATCGGTACGACTATAGCTATACTGGTACACTATTTGGCTACTAGAATTTGAGAGAACTTGGGTTTTAAAAGGCGTATCGGTACAGTGACACTGTGTACCAATACGACTTACTGGGTATCGGTACCGAGGAAAGATTACCGATACTCGAAGCCAGTTTTTGATATTTTGGCTATTTAAAATCATTTTAAACATGTCAAAAACCCTTTGAAAATATTTCAAACATATTTTTCAAGTTAATGAACTTTTGAAATATTTTTGCAAATTAGTTTAAGTCCAAAAACATTTTTCATTTAAGTTATATCAAAATCAAATATCTCAACAGACTTTTAAATAATTATTAAAAATCTCAAAGGCTCAACATGCAATTAATCATATTTCAAAATAAAATTAGAAAAAATTATTTCATGAATCATTCTCCCAATCTCATCCATAGTCCTACCCAATTAAATAAACACAAATCATCTTAATTTTTCACATAATATTTTTTTATAAATTAATATTTTACAAATCATCATCTTCTTCCTCATACCTCATATATTTATTTTAATGTGTTAAAGAATAAAATTGTTAAAATAAAAAATACCAAAAAACTTAACCTACGAATCAAAAGAGATAAAAATAAAATAATTAATTCTAATACGTTGAAAACCCTAGAATTCTTTGGATGTAATTCATAACTACATGGCTTGATTTTCCACCACCGCAAGTTAAATCATATGGCAACTTGTTTAAGAATGTTACTTCAATAGCTGGGCTAGGGTTAGGGGTGTTAAAAAGATCGATTAATCGAATTAACCTACCGAACCGAAATCTTTTTCGGTTAATCGGTCGGTTAATTTTAGGTTCGGTTGGTTAATGGTTAATATTTTTTCTAAACTTCGGTTATCGGTTAATTCGGTTCGGAATCGGTTAATTTAATTAACCGAAATTTTTATATTTTAATATTATATATATTTATTTTTGGTCACTAAACTTTTAAAAATTATAAAATGGTCATTAAACTTTATCAAATTAGCACAAAATGATCATTAAATTATTAAAAAATAATCATTAATTTTTTCAATATTTATCAATTATTTATAATGTGCAATAAATCAATGATCATTTTGTAATAATTCGATAAGTCTAATGTTTGTTTTATAACTTTTGAAAGTTCAGCGGCTAAAAAGATTATTTTAACATAGTTTAGTGACCATTTGTGTAGTTTACCCAAAATTTTATAAAAAAAATTCGGTTAATTCGGTTAACCGACTGAATTAACCGAACTTTTTTCCGTTAGGTTAAATATTTTCAAAAAAATTTCAGTTTGGTTAACGGTTAATAGGAAAAAAATTTCGGTTAATGAAATTTTGAAACTTCGGTTCGGTCAGTTAACCGAACCGACTAATTGAACACCCCTAGCTAGGGTTCATGAAGAAGTAAAACGGGAACAAGTTATACGGCATCGCCACCGAAACAAGTTCGTCGGTTAATTAAAATTAATATAATATACAAGTCATCTTCTTATAAATTAAAATTTACAAAGCTTAGAGTTTTTAACATATTAGAATTAATTATTTTATTTTTATTTCTTTTGATATTGTGAGAATAATTCACAAAATAATTTATTCTAATTTTATTTTAAAATATAATTAATTACATATTGAGCCTTTAAAATTTTTAATAATTATTTAAAAATTAATAATATTTAGCAGTGTGGGTCACCCATTTTAAAATTTTTTTTTCCTTTATTGAAAAAAAGGAAAACTCAAACTTTTAACTTTTTGAGCAAAGGAGGTTGTCTAGTATTTTCTAATATTTTATCATGCCTGAATATGTTTGTCTAGTACTTTCCAATCTTTATTGTGATTAGAAATTTATTTATTTTAAATTCTAATATTTTTATTCAGTGTAATGGGCTAATAATTATACAATAACCAATCAAAATATTTAAATAAATATTCAAAGTAATTTATATTTAAACTTTTTTAATACATCATCTTTAAAATTTGAATATGTTAATGTTAGTCTCATATTCAAAGTAATTTGAATATGGTAAAAACATTAATTTGACGGTTAGCTGTTATTTTAAATCTCATTAAATCATATCTGTAATTACCGGCGATTAATATCTTTGTAATAAATGGAGGAGTAGTTGAATTGAAAGAAATTAGTAGTTGAGCTGATATGTTTTATTTTTAACTTAAATTTTATTAGATTTTTTTGCATAAAAATATTGAAGTTTAGTTTAAATTTAATTATAAATATTAGTTTTATTTGATAACTCATTTAAAAATTTTATTAGAATACATATTTTTTTTATATTTTCATATGTAACATGCATATATCATGCATAATTGAGGGACACTAATTATTGAAAATTTTATTTTGAAGTTTTATTTTATAACACGAACTTTCTTTAATTTTTTTTGAATCCAATTATAAAATTATGATTTAATTTCTTTCAAACTATTTTTTTTACATCAAATTAAATTAAAATATTAAAATTTTCAAATCGAGATAGCTTTGCTCCATTATAAAAGGAACTACATCTCCCCTGGTCTTTGCTTGTTGTTTCGGTCAAGATAAATTGACTTTGAACTTTGTAAATAAAAATCTAGAATCCCGTGGATAGGAGGGAGAAAATTGAAGTTTTGTAAAATTTAATACGAATAAGTCGATAAATAAATCGAAAATTAGTTGCTAAATAAAAATATTTGTTTAATTTCTTTAAAATTATAAATACGGTTACAAATTAAGATGGGTTAATAATTAAAATGGTCATATGTCATCACGCTATTTATGAATTAACGGTAGAATGGTATAATTAAAAGGTTTAAAATTATAATAAGTATTTAAACTCTCGTTTTTTAGGTGTTTGATTTTTTTTGTCCTTTTTAGATACTCAATTTTGGCCACTTTAAGATGACACGATTTATTTTATTAATATTTTTTATGACATGACATATTTTTTTAATATTTTAATATTATGTCATATTTAAAATAAAAAATCTCAATCTCTAAACTATAATCTCAATCTCTAATCTATAAACCATGATCCTCCATCTACAAACCACAAACTTTAATCCTTAATTTACAAACCAAGTGCAAAACTATCCATTCAAAGCCTTTTGAAATATCTTCTTAGACTTTTTTGAAACCATCATTCATGATGATTATTCAATGTTGAATCCCTAAATTTGAATGAAAACAACATAAACAGGTTATATATATATATATATATTGAAAAAAAGGGACAATGGAAAACAAAAACTTCGGTTTGGTCAGTTAACCGAACCGACCAATTGAACACCCCTAGCTAGGGTTCATGAAGAAGTAAAACATGAACAAGTTATACGACATCGCTACCGAAACAAGTACGTCGGTTAATTAAAATTAATACAATATAAAAAGCCATCTTCTTATAAATTAAAATTTACAAAGCTTAGAGTTTTTAACATATTAGAATTAATTATTTTATTTTTATTTCTTTTGATATTGTGAGAATAATTCACAGAATAATTTATTCTAATTTTATTTTAAAATATAATTAATTACATATTGAGCTTTTAAAATTTTTAATAATTATTTAAAAATTATTAAAAAATTAATCATATTTAGAAGTGTGCGTCACCCATTTTAAAATTTTTCTTTCCTTTATTGAAAAAAAGGAAAACTCCAACTTTTTGAGCAAAGGAGGTTGTCTAGTATTTTCTAATATTTTATCATGCCTGAATATGTTTGTCTAGTACTTTCCAATCTTTATTGTGATTAGAAATTTATTTATTTTAAATTCTAATATTTTTATTCAGTGTAATGGGCTAATAATTATACAATAACCAATCAAAATATTTAAATAAATATTCAAAGTAATTTATATTTAAACTTTTTTAATACATCATCTTTAAAATTTGAATATGTTAATTTTAGCCTCATATTCAATTGAATATGGTAAAAACATTAATTTGACGGTTAGCTGTTATTTTAAATCTCATTAAAACATATCTGTAATTACCGGCGATTAATATCTTTGTAATAAATGGAGGAGCAGTTGAATAGAAAGAAATTACGGGTGAGTATTTGATCGAGCTAAGCAGAGCATAAAAATATTGAAGTAGTTGAGCTGATATGTTTTATTTTATAACTTAAATTTTATTAGATTTTTTTTGATTCAAGTCGAGTTGTTCGAGTTTATGTTTAAATTTAATTATAAATATTAGTAAAGTTATGGTACTAATTGATTCTCATTTAAACAATTTTTTATAACTATATACGATATACATATATATTTTTTATATTTTCCATATGTAACATGCATATATCATGCATAATTGAGGGACACTAATTATTGAAAATTTTAAGTTATTCGAAGTTTTATTTTATAACACGAGCTTTCTTTAATTTTTTTTTCAAATCCAATTATAAAATTATAATTTAATTTCTTTCAAATTATTTTTTACATCAAATTAAATTAAAATATTGAAATTTTCAAATCGAAATGAGTTTTGCTCAATTATAAAAGGAACTACATCTCCCCTGGTCTTTGTTTGTTGTTTCGGTCAAAATAAATTGACTTTGAACTTTGTAAATAAAATTCTAGAATCCCGTGGATAGGAGGGAGAAAATTGAACTTTTGTAAAATTTAATATGAATAAGTCGACAAATAAATAAAAAATCAGTTGCTAAATAAAAATATTTGTGTAATTTCTTTAAAATTATAAATACAGTTACAAATTAAGATGGGTTAATAATTAAAATAATATTTAAAATTATAAATACAGTTACAAATTAAGACGGGTTAATAATTAAAATAATATTTAAAATTATAAATACAGTTACAAATTGTTATAAATTGTAATAAATTTCAATAGAGTTTACATATGTTACTTCACATAACAAATCTCGAATTTAAGATCTATTTTTTAAATATTCTTTTACATTAAACAAAAAATTTATTGACAAGTTTGATGAAATTTTAAGTCAATATTTATTTTTTATTTAAATATTTTAAAAAAGAACATTTTTGTCTTTGTTCGTTTCGAAAACGTTAACATTTTTATTCGAAATAGTAAAGCTGTGTCAGTTAGTTTTAATATTTTGGTTTAAATTAGTTGATATCAAATTTGAAATTTAACAAATTAATCTCTCTTAAAAAGAATAATTTCGTCGTGTAATTTCAAAACTGAGCAAATATAAACGATAAAATATGATGTCTTTTCTATAACTACAAATATCTAATCTATTGACTGATTAATCTGGATCATTAACTGCAGAGGCTATTATGGGGTGACTCCCAATCTAATTTGTTTCATTCACAACGTTAGAATTTGAACTCATGTCCTTGCTTAAGGAATCTAGTGTCTCATCTCACTAGATCAATCAGTTGTTGGAAAAAATTTGAAGCTTTTAGTCTAATAAAAAACGTTTTAAAAGGTAAAAAAATATTAAAATTTTCCAAAATTTTGAAAAATAATAAAAAATAATAAAATACAAAAACTAAAAATAAAAAATCTAAAGTTTGAAAAAAATAAAGCTTAAAAAAAGTTAATTTCTATCAAAAACATCAAACATAACCAAACTCCGTAAGTCACCTTCTCTTCTCTTTCGATGTGTCCTTTTTTTTTCGTTTTCTCCCGATTATTTGAAAGCTTTTAATTTATTGATTACAGATTTAGTAATTGGAGCCATAACCGTTGTTATTTTTACAATTATTTTATCGGGGTTGAGGCGTCGATTCACGATGGATTGAGGGTTTGTGGGTAAATTGTTTGGAATTCAATAACGTTAGTCAAAGGTTAAAATTGAGATTGGAGATCAAGAGTAATGTCGAGCAGTCATAGCCGCGTCAGGTTTGGACTTTGTACATTGGGAATCTATCGAATCAAATACATTGAAAGGGAGTATGGCAGGTTCTTGATAGCCATGGGCAGGTTTTGGATGTTTTTGTTCTAGTAAAAATGGCGATTGATGGAGCAAGATTTGGCTTTGTACGTATGGAGTCGGAGGTTGCGGCCAGGAGGGCGATTGAGAGATTAGATGGTAGTTGGATTTATGGGTCTAGATTGAGGGTATTTTTCGCTCGCAGAGCATCACGAGAGTACTTTTGGAGGCAAAAAGTGATGAATTAGAAGGCGGCCAGTGATGAATTTAGCATTAGAGTGGATGCTCACAAGGGTGAAGGTTATAAGCAAATTGTTCAGGTTGTGGAGGATGATGGTAAAATTGAAATCCTCCTACATTGTGCTATTGCGTGGTGCAGAGTATCAATGGGGATTATCAGATTCTCAATAATGCGTATTGCAAGGTCGAGAATGTTACTGATGTTCTCAAGTAGTGATACTCGGCGTGAGGTTCTTAACAATGGGGTATTAAGCAAATGGTTTTCTAAGGTCAAAATTTGGAAACTAGATTTGGATAGAGGGAATCGGAGGACGTTGATAAAGTGTGAAGATTCTCTCATGGAGCCTAATTCGTTTGAAAGAGCATATGTACTAGTGGAAACGGATCAGTTCGAACATATCGACGAGATCTTAGAGTTACAAGTGCAAGATGTGTCGTATCTGATTTATGTTGTTGATTTTGAACCTTTGACGGATTTACAATTATGTTCCTATTGTGAACATGCGTATGGGTCAGAGAGTGAGAGAGAGGATGATGAGTCCAGTAGAGATGGGTCTGAGGGTGATCAGACGGACATGCTGGTGAAAAAGGATGCACATGATATGAAGCAGTGTGGCTCGACTGCCAAAGATAATGGGATTAATCGAGAAAGGCTGGATAAGAAGGTTGCACCAGTCTATAGGACAAATGAATTGTGGGATAAGGAGCAACGATCAGAGGACAGAGCTTTAGAAGTTCAGTCGAGTTCAAAGGATTGGATGTCAGATGAAAATGTAGGTATGATATCGCGAGTGGAGCTTGATGAACAGTGTGAGGCAAGATCGGGGTTAAAAGAATTGGATTTAATAGATTGTCCCGTAAATTTTGAGTGCATAAGAGTAGAACCGGGAGAGATTGGGCCTATAGAGGCTAGGCTTACAATTCCAGCAGAGCCCTTACCTGATACTTCTCAGGTTAAGGCACGTGTCATTCAGCAAGGGGCAAGAAATGTGTTGGATGTGGTATTTCCAAGTGAAAATGTTCGTTCGTGTAAAAAAGGGAGAGGGCGGGACAGATCATTGGCAGTGCAGGTGCGTGGGACGAAGGGAGGTTCGTTCACTGAATCTGAGTGTGCTATGCAACAACAAGCTCCATTGAAGAAGGCAAGAGCAACAATAGAGTTAGGAAAATTCCTAGGAGTTTCAACAATTGGTAACGAAGAAGCGATCGTTAAAGATATAGCGCATTTATTAGATAAGGAGGATCGATAGGAACAACAAGGAGCGACAATGTGTAATGTAGAAAATTTGATAAAGGATATTGCACAGTTTAATGAAAAGCGGGAGAGGCGCGTGTGATAGTACATGATGAGATTTTATCAGGTGTTATCAGCGGCTTAGGTAGCGTAACTAAGAAGAAGACGGTAATGTGGAAGACATAATTGAAAGCATGGTAGAGATGGAGCTTCGAAAGCAGATTGGAGGGGCGTCAGGTATTGATAGTACGATCGCAGTGGCGTACGGTGGAAAGCTTGATTGTAGAGTCGAATTCTAGTGTGATAATTGGTTGGGTGTTGCATAAAGAACGTTGGCCGTGGAGGTGTTGGAGCATTTTCGTGGTGATAGATTCGACTTGGTGCGAAGTTATGTTGCATTTGTTTTTCACATGTGTTTCGGATAGCTAACGGTTTCGTGGACATCTTGGCTAAATAGGGTGTTGATATCTCTTTTATGTTCTCTGATGGTTTTGAGTGATTTGGGCAATGTGGCCTCATGCTTGGTGCTGGGGGTTGGTGATACTTGGCGATGCTTGATTGGTATTACTATTTGATTTTGCATGGGGTTGGGGTGCATTTGTCGAGTGCCCTGGCTTTATGCTCATGACTGGTTGGGTGCTTGCATTTGGTTTCGGGTGTCATGTGATGTGGTTGCTTTTTGTAATAGGGTCTGGTTCTTGTATTGGTGTTTGGTCATTCTTTGTCACATGGTCCTTGGGTACTCTTTTCCTCAATTTAGGTTTAGAGAGGTTTTTAACGAGGCCTATGACCATGTTTTAGTATGTATCATTCTTTCTAATAAAACCACACTTACTTTACTGATAAAAAAACATCAAACGTAAAACACTAAACAAAATTACTTTGACGCATGTTATATGCATGCAAAAAAGCAAATAAGTAAAAAAACAACGTTAAGAAATTCGAGTTAATTTTATGTTTAGATTTCATAAGTGTTCAACTTTTTATATAAAATAAATAAAAAATAAATCATATTTAGAAAAGCTAAAATTTACTTAAAATTTTTTGATTTTTAACGAAGAGTAATAATTTAATTGAAAATGATTATAAAAATATTTTAAAATTAATTAAAAGTTTTAAAACTAAGAAAAAAATATAAAATTTGAAAAAATTTAAAATATATCCAATCATAGTTGGACACGTGTCATGCACTAAAGAAATTAAATGGACTAAATTGCTTTTTTTAGAGGGACCAATTTATTTAGTTATTTATTTTTAAATTAACCAGGTCATAATAAAAGGTGTTTAAACCAAGAGATTGAATCCACTAATGGTAAATTAATGTTTTGGATCAAAGCAATAAAATTTTCAAACTAAAATGTCTCATTTTATTTTGTACGGTTAAAATGGACTTTTTTTTTATAATACAGGGACTCAATTGTAACCAAAATACACATCTTTTCAATGAAGAATTGTTTTACAATAGATCAATCCCACTCTTCCGAGAAATTATGTCATGGGTCCTTTCCACTACGTTATTCATGAGACCAACCAATAAAATACACACATTTCATTAATTTTTTCATGTTATCTTTTTACCATGTGAAGATTCGCTTAGTAAAATCTGTTTTTAAATTTGATTTACACTAAATATGAGTGAAGATTTACTTGATATGAGTGAAGATTCACTTGATATGAGTGAAGATTCGCTTAGTAAAATCTGTTTTTAAATTTGATTTACACTAAATATGAGTAAAGATTCACTTGATAAAAAGATGATATGGAAAAAAATTAATAAAATAAATACATTTTATTAATTGGTCCCATGAATAACGTGATGAGAATGAACCATAATATAATTTCTCCACTCTTCCTTATCAACCTACCAATAAATATGCATCGGAGGTAGTTGAATAAAATCTTCAATTATCATGGAAGAGTGACAAATGCCTCACTGAAAATTTATCTGCCATAACAATTTAAATCTTACCTTATTGATATAATATTTAATAGATAATTATTTTAAACAATGAAAATATTTATTTTTACAAATGTCTTGATTTTAGGGATCGAAGATTTTGTTTGGGTTTATGATTTAAGTATAGGGGTTTTAAAATTAAAGGTTGTGGTTAGAATATAGGGTTTATATATTAAAATTTAAATCTCTAACCATATTACTCTAAAATTGTAGCGACCTTTTTCTTCTTAAGTCGCCAAAAAGGAGTAATAGATTTCCTTTTGTTTTTTTTTGAAAAATATTTGAAAAAGTGGGAAGTCCTTTAAAAAATTGTGTTTTTGAAAAAAAACTTGGAGTCGCCACCAACCACTAAGGTAGGCCGGACACCATAAAAATTAGAGATTCGTTCAAAAGACGGGTTCGGGAGTTGGTTAGCGTGGGAAAGATTAGCAACCCCATCGCGCCCGGAAATCGGTACCAATATATATATGCTTTTAATTGATGGAAATTATCAAGATTTAAATCGACTTTAATTAAGTGTTCTTGATTGAATATATGTTTTAATTAGGCGGGCTCTGTCAAATTGGTGAATTCAAATTAATTAAACATTTAATTAATAAGGGTGACGATACCTCAGACCATAGATTAAGCCGACATCGAATAAGCCCGACTACCGTGTTAATTTATGGTTCGAACTTTGTTCATCACCTTTATGCATGATGCAAGCAGTTAAAATGATGTTATGACTTGTCAAAATTTTATCTCAAAATTACATTTACCTTTAGACAGTAAGAATTAATTTGAATATTTGGTCAAGATCCAATGAGCCAGGACTGTTATGACACAAATATCGGAATTAATAAATACCTCATTTTTATAATTTAAGTTAATTAACCGTATACATGTCCATTAAAATATTAGAGTCATATGAATGACAGTTAAAATGCATGACAAGGAAGAGCTTGAAATTAAACCCTATGTCCACTAAAGTCCTAACCTAAAAAGGCCCAAATTATGGAAGAGACCAATTGGTGATCTAATTATTAACTAGGTTAGTCTAATATATTAACCCTAAATTAATTAAACCCTAAAAATTAGAAAACCCTAATATTTTATGGATTTTCTTGAACCAAAATAATTAATTTGATTAATTCTAAACTAGTATCCCAATAAGCCAAGAAAACTATTTAAAATGAATCTAATTAATTAATCATGATTTAAACTGGGTGATCTAAGTCAAATATTGATTTTACCCCTAAAGGTAATTAAGAGTTGTCCAGCCATTTTAATGCATTTAACATTTACCCCAATGAGCCAAAGGTAAATTTAAATGAATTAAATTGATTCGAACCTTAAATCTAACTACGACTCTAAAAAACCCTAAACCTAAATTTAATTTAATTAATTTAAATTATGCCCCAATAAGCCGAACACATAATTTTGATTAATTAAATTAAATCTTTAAACCCTAAACTAACCTAAAAGGTCTATTCTAAAAAAACCCAAAAAGAACAAATATAAATCCATATTTGTAACTAAGGCACATAAGTAAAATAAATAAATAACATAAAATAAAAAATGTACTAAACAAAATGCAATGCAAGGCTTAATCAGGACAAAAATAAAATCTAAGGGACCTATGGAGTAATTTAAAATACTGGAAAGGGTCAAATTAGGATAGATTTAAAAAACAAGGACTTAATGGGTTATTAACCCTTTTAAAAACAAATTAGATTAAAATCAGGACCTAATTAAAATGTGGGTGAAATCTAGAGGGACTTCGAGTGTAATTAAAAAAGACATAATGGCTTGGGACGGATGATTTAAAACCATGAAAGGGTTTAAGACGAATTAACCCATTTAAAAGTCGGCTTAATTTCGAAATAAGGGTGAAATTGAAATTTTAAGAGAACTTTGAGGGACCCGAGGTGATATTTAGAAAAGCGGAATGAACGCGGGTGCAAATATGAAGATGCGGAAGGATTTAAAAACAAAATAACCCGTTTATTTTTTAAAACAAGTATAAAACACATTTCCTTTGTCGAAAATGGAAATTCATTTCATTTTTTAAAAAATTAGCCTAAAGCTCTGCCCCATCTCTCAGCCCTTGATGAACGCTGCTGTTCATCGGGCAAAAGCCCAGAAACCAACGTCATTCTGCCCTACCCTCCACCACCGGCCGCTGTACACCGACACCGGGAAACCAAAAGCCACTCCCAAACTCTTTTCTCTTCCACCCCAAAACTAAAGCCAACCTTTGATTCACCAAAAAGAGAAGCTATTCCCCTAGATCTAAGAAAAACGGATTCAAAAAAACCACCCCTTTTCTTTTTCTCCCTTTTTTAACAGACGACAAACCACCTAAAACCTCACTGGTGGCTGGCAAAGCTGACTGACATCATCTCAGTTCACCCCTAACGGCGTGAAGGCCACGGGTTTGTCACCGGAGAACGATGCGGCGATAAGAGACAGAAGGGTAAACTTCAAAACCCTAGATCTTGGATTTTTTTTTATTTTTATGCTTATGCATACGAAAAAAAGACTACAAAAGATACCTCAAAGGGATTTTTTTCTTTGTATTGCTTCTAAACTGAACTGTTTACAATATTTTAGGTTTGGTTTTTATAACCGAACGTGTTACATTAGAAAAGAAGGAAAAAAACTGTTGTTATAATTTTTCTTATGAAATTCGCCGATATCTTCTAATCTTTGCTTGTTATGCTTATATTTGCCCTTGATCATTTTGCTAATGTTGGTTTGCTTTTGGTTGCATGGGCGCCGTGGATGCATGAGAGAGATGGGGACCAGAGAGAAAATGGCTGCTATCATGGTTGGTTGGCAGGTGCAAAAGCTGGTCGCGACAGAGGAAGGGTCATGAGAGGCTGAAGAGTAGCGCGTGCGTCACACGCGCGAGTGGTGCCAATTGGATAGCCGCGCGTGGGCTCTTGGAAGTTTCTTGTGCGATCTGGACCGTCCGTTCGAATCTCTAGATCTTACGGTTGTAATGATGCGATGCTGGTAGATGAAGAACTCTCCCAGGGTTTCCTTCTAAGGGTGCGATCTGGACCGTTCGATGAATTAGCTAGATCTGACGGTCCAGATTTGGCTGAGCACAAACACAATTAGTTAATTAGGGTTTTAGCCCTTAATGGATTTAGGGTTTAGTACTTGGTCTCTACATGGGTCAAAAATGTATTATTATTTTGGTTTTTAGTATTGTAAATAGACTGTTTGAATTATAAACTTGGGATCTTTATTTAATATTTAATTATTTAATTTATTTTTTAGTTTTTTGTTTTGTTTTAATTATAATAATATAATATAATAGTAATAATAAACCGAGATAGTAATAATAAAAACAACAACGTAATAACATAATAATATTTTTCGTGTTTTAGCATTACTATAATATCAAAATAATGAAACCTAAAGCCCATTACTTCAAATATTCACAAAAAATAAAACGGGTTATCCCCTGGATAAAATTAGTGATTACAGTTGCCCCTCTTTGCTTATCCTTGTAAAACAAGAATAAAGCAAATATTATAAACACTAATTTTATCCGACTTCCCTATCCTAAGATTTCAAGCTGCCAGTCCTTCGCATATAGAACCGTTCACCCTTCATTTTCCAGAAATTCTAGAACTCCGAATTCTTCCTTTGTAAGCCCTAAAGAAATGAAGCCCCTGAGGTAATGCCTCGATCCTTGATCGCTTTGGCACAGAGTGGTACCTCGCCTTGAGGATCCCACATATGATGTCCCGATTTTTGGTCGTCTTGACACCGAATGATATCTCGCTTAGAGACTGCCGAAATGTCCTCGATCTTTATCGCCTTGGCATAGAGTGGTTTCTCGCCTTGAGGATCCCACATATGATGTCCCACTTTCTAGTCGTCTTGACATCAAATGATATCTCACTTTGAGTCTTCTATAATGCCCTCGATATTTATCGTCTTGGCATGAAGTGGTACCTCACCTTAAGGATCCCGCATATGATGTCTCGCTTTTTGATCTTCTTGAAATTGAATGATATCTCACCTTGAGTCTTTTGGAATGCTTCTGATCTTTATCGTCTTGACATCTACTTTTTTCGGAACATAGGATCTGTTCTTGTTATTTTTCTGAATACCTGAAAGAAACTAATACAATGATTCGGTAATGCTAGTAAGTATGCTCATACCTTAAGGATGACTAACTATTCATGATGTATGATAAAGTTTAATTAATGCTCGAGTGCCTTCCTTCTTGGCGTCTTGTTTTGGCTTCTCTCGCCTTCTTCTTTGTCTCGCATATTTGTTGTCACTCTTTATGTCCGGACTCAGCCCACGTTTGACCCCCATATTCTCCAAAACTTTGCTCTAAAGCGCCCCTCCGAGTTTTCCTTAGAGACTTTTTGCCTTCTTTCCTTTTTCAAAGAGCCCTTTTGGGTTTTCACTTTGATTGAAATTTCTTTTCTTTTTTTTTTCTCTCATTTTTTTCTTTCTTTTCTTTTTCTTTTTTCAGGGTGCCCGTTTGGGTTTTCACCACAGATTCTTTCACCGTAGAACTTAATATGGTGGACTTTCATCTTCTTTTGGCAAATCTTGTCAACTTTATATGCCAAGTCCATTAGCCTTGACTTCGGCAAACTTCTTTTTAACGGAATCAATTTTTGTCTTGGAACAGCCTGCACTTAAAGGGTTAGATCCTAGTAATGCCAAGAAATCATTTATTTTTCAATGATCCATGTCAATCTATTTGCAGGATGCTCGTGAAATAAACAACGGAAGGGAGAGAAATAAAATTTTATTAACATAAGAGATGGAACAATTTGGAAGTCATGACAAACATGAGAAAATGAAAAAGATACAAGTCAGGGTGCATTATCCCCAATCGTCGACTGTATGAATGATGCGAGAGCCCATCGACCGTGGTAGATCTCTCACTGCCCTTCCTAAAATGAAATTTTTGATAAACCAAAAAGGGATTCCACCATAAATTAAAGTAGGGTCCCTCCACTGTAATAAAGCATATCAATCGGATGTCGACCTCAAAATTCATCTGAACCGTCCTTTTCAAATTTTTAATTCAAATCCTCCTTTTGTTTCAAGACGCCCGTTTTCCAATTTCCATCTTGAACCCTCATTTTTATTTTTTAAGCGTAATACTTCTTGACGGAGTCTGAATTTACGGGATTGCTCAATTTTTTCCCATCCATTTTTGCTAGAATTAATGCCCTCCCAGAAAAAGCCTTTTTAATAACATAAGGCCCTTTCCAGTTAGGATTCATTTTCCCCGGAAGTCTTTTTGAATTAGCAAGATCTTCTTGAACACCAAATCCCCCTCTTGAAACTCTCTCGGGTGGTCCTTCTTGTTGTAGGCACGCATCATCCTCTTTTGATACATTTGGCCATGACAGATGGCCCTTAATCTTTTCTCCTCGATGAGGTTCAACTGATCAATCCTTGCTTGCATCCATTCGACATCATCCAACTTTGTCTCATTCAAAATTCTAAGTGATAAAATCTCCACCTCAATAGGTAATACCGCTTCTGTGCCATAGACCAAAGAATACGGCGTTGCCCCTGTGGAAGTCCTTACAGATGTCTGGTAAGCGAACAGTGCAAAGGGTAACTTATCGTGCCAATCCTTGAAAGTGTCGGTAGTCTTGGCTATGATCTTCTTGATATTCTTATTTGCTGCCTCCACTGCCCCATTCATCTTAGGATGATAAGTAGTAGAATTGTGGTACACAATCTTGAACTATTCACACATTTCAGTCATCATCTTGTTATTTAAATTGGAGGCATTATCAATGATGATTCATTCTGCAGACCGTAACGACAAATAATTTCTTTCTTTAAAAACTTACATACAGCTGCTCTTGTAATATTAGTATAAGAAGCGGCTTTTACTCATTTGGTAAAGTAATCAATGGCTACTAGAATGAAATGGTGTCCATTAGAAGCTTTTGGATGTATTTGACTGATGACGTCCATGCCCAAGTAGTAAAAGGCCAACGTGAATTCATGGTGTAGAGTGGTACTGGCGGCGAATGTATCTTATCAGCATAGATCTAACATTTGTGACATCTCTTTGCGTAATTGATGCAATCTCCCTCCATGGTAAACCAGTAATATCCATATCTCATGATCTTTTTAGCCATTGAGAAACCATTGGCATAGGTCCCACACAGACCGTCGTGTACTTCAGCTAGAATAGTCTTAGCCTCTCGAGCACTAACACATCTCAATAATATTTGATTCTTACTTTTCTTGTATAGAACCTCCCCGTCAAGGATATACCCTGACGCCAACCTTCTAATGGTCATTTTGTCGTTATCATTGGCCTCTTTTAGGTAGACCTGAAACTTGATGTACTAGAAGATATCGTAGTACCATGTGTTGCCATTCTTCTCCTCTTTCAAATTATAGCAGTGGGCCGATGCCTAAAAAATCTACATCTCAATCAGTTTCATTTCGACCTTCGGGCTTACCTCAAACATGGCAGTCAAAGTTGGCAAGGCGTCGGCCATCTGATTATCTTCTCTTGGTAAATAAGCAAAGCTGATTTCTTCAAAATTTTTAACCAACTCCTGAATCAAATCTTAGCATTTAACTAGCTTCTAATCTCGCATCTCCCATTCTTTCCGAAGTTGGTAGATCACCAAAGACGAATCCTCGAAGACTTGAAGCACCTTGATTTTTCTCTCTATGGCTTCCCGGAGTCCCATGACACAAACCTCATACTTGGCTATGTTGTTTGTAAAAAAGAATTCCAACCTATTAGTAAAGGGGTAATAAACCTCTTCACGAGAAATTAATACTGCCACTATCCCGTGGCCTAGGCATTGAATGCCCCATAAAAATAGAGCTTCCACGATTCATTGGTAGGCCTCTCCTTAGATAGATTACTGATCAGGTCTTTATCCGAAAAACTAAAATCCAGCGGCTCATAGTCATATGAAGTGCGACTAGCCAAAAGATCTGCTGCCACACTTTCCTTTACTATTTTCTGGCTCACGTAGATGATATCAAACTCAGAAAGCAATATTTACCAACAGGCCATTCTTTCGGATAGTGCTGGTGCTTCCATCAAAAATTTCAGTGGATCCATTTGGGAAATCAAGCAAGTATTATGATACAACATATACTGCCTGAGTCACTTAGTAGCCCATACTAGGTCACAACACAGCTTTTTGAATCAATGGGTACCGCAATTCACACCCAGTGAACTTCTTGCTCAAGTAATAAATGGCCTTTTCTTTCTTGCCTGTCTCATCATGCTGCCCCAACACATATCCCATCGAATTATTAAATACCGTTAACTACAGAATTAATGGCTTGTCAGGTACTGGTGCTACTAAGATTGGGGCGTTGGTCAAATGCTTCTTAATCTTTTATAAGGGCTTTTGGCAATCTTCATCCCATTTTCCCAGGTCATTCTTTTGGAGTAGTCTGAAGACGGGATCACACTTGTCGGTCAGTTGGGAGATGAACCGAGAAATTAATTGAGCCTTCCCATGAATCCTCAGACCTCCTTTTGAGCTTGAGGCGACGGGAGATCTTGAATGGCTTTCACTTTTTTTGGGTTGATCTTGATCCTTTTTTGGCTAACCACAAAACCTAAGAGTTCTCCCGATGTGACTACAAAGATACACTTAGACGAGTTGAGCTTTAACTTGTATTTCCTCAGCCTTTGGAACAACTTCCAAAAATTCTGAATATGCTCTTCTTCGGTCCAAGACTTGGCTATCATGTCATCCACATACACCTCAATTTCTTTATGCATCATGTCGTGGAACAAAGTCACTATGGCTCTTTGATAAGTTACCCCAGTATTTTTCAACCCGAAAGGTATTACCTTATAGCAAAACGTGCCCCACATGGTCACGAAAGTGGTTTTCCATGTCCTTGGGGTGCATTTTAATCTGATTATATCCGAAAAGCCATCCATGAATGAGAACCACGAATGCCCCGCATTATTATCGACTAGGGTATCAATGTAAGACAGAGGAAAATTTTCCTTAGGACTTGCCCTATTGAGGTCCCTATAGTCTACGCACATACATACTTTTCCGTCCTTTTTAGGCACCGGGACTATGTTGGTTACCCATTCTGAGTATTTGGTCACCTTAAAAAATTTAGCTTCAAACTGTTTCTTTAGTTCCCCTCTAACCTTTAACAGTATATCGGGTCTCATTCTCTGAAGCTTTTGCTGGACTGGCTTACACTCTGGCTTTATTGGGATTTTGTAAACCACAATATCCGTGTCTAAACCCGACATGTCTTGGTATGTCCATGCAAACACATCTTTGAATTCTGAAAGCAGTTTCACCAGATTATTTCTCACATTCGATGACAGAGTAGTACCAATCCTTACCTCTTTTCTTTCTTCTTTGGTTTTAAAATTCAAGACTTCTAATTATTCTTGATGGGATAGAATCTATTTCTCTTCACTTGCCATCAATCTTAGCAATTTATCTGGGACCTAATATTCCACCTTATCATCTTCTTCGTCAATTTCTTCCAAGCACGAGGGTTGTTCAAAATCTACCCCAGGATTAGATTTAGAATTATTCATACAGTTAATGTTAAGGGGCCTGCACGAGTTTAAAAAATATATATTAGGATTATAAATGAATAATTTTGTAATTAATAAATAATGAATGAATAAGTAATGAATGAATAAATAATGAATGAAATGAGGGTTATGTTTGCCATTTGAGAAACATAGGCCCTTTTCATTGAAAGAAAAATAGAAGTTAACATAGTAGCCCTTTTACAAAGGATTCATATTACTCCCGGGCCAAAAGCAACAAGGTGATTCCGAGAACTACTCTGATTTAGTCCTAAAAACTATGGGCATATCTATACTGGTCCAATTGCTAAGCTCTTATCCCGGGAAGCATGGACAGATCTTGGCCAAAGGCTGGACAGTCTTGTTGCCTTTAGAGATCACGTTTACATCCATTCCTTCCACAGCGTCGCAGATCAACTCTTCATTAAGGGTCCTTTCATTCTCTTGGTTGGCCTCTTGGACCTTCAGCTCGGGGTTCATGACTCCTCTAAACACAAAAATATGCTTGAGATCCGCATAAGTGATGGGAGCCCACGGGATATCCACTCCTCTGAGTCGGGCCTTTCGTTGTTCTTCTATTCTCTTCCATTCTTGTTTCTTTTGCAAAAAGTTAGGCTTATATCCGAGCCCAAAATGGTCATTCTTGTGGATAATACTTATAGGTCACAGACGTCCTTGCAAGTTCTTTCCCAAGCCTCTTCCTTTTTTCGCTCATCTTCCTAGTGTTTCTGTCATCACCATCTTAGTATAGTTTGATGGTCTTGGGCATGGAATCTTGTTCCTTTCGGCAGCAAAAGTGGCGTTGACAAACTTTAATGCCCTAAAGGCACATTCCAAAGCCTCTTCATCAGTCAGAATATATGGAGCATCTGAAGTTATCGAAGCCATGACGTCTTGCTCGGTATTGACTATTACTAACTTTCCTTCGATGGCGAACTTCAATTTTTGGTGCAAAGAGGACAGAACAACTCCTGTAGAATGGATCAATGGTCTTCCTAATAGACAATTGTAGGATGGCCGGATGTCCATAACCACGAAATCTACAATGTATTCACTTGGACCTATGAGCAGGGGTACTTCAATTTTCCCAACCACGTCTCTTTGGGTCCCATCAAATGCACGCACAGTATTCTAGCAGGGTTTCATGTGCGAGCTATTGATTGGTAGGCGTTGTAGAGTAGCTAAGGGCTTAACATTCAAGGCAGAGCCATTATCGATGAGCACTTTGGGTAGTATATGACCTTTGCAGTGAGTGGTAAAGTTTAGGGCCTTGTTAGATCCCCTACCTTCCTCTGGTATCTCATCATCACTGAAGGTGATATGATTATTGTAGCGACCATTTTTGAAATCGGGTGTGTAAAATAGCTTGACGATCGATCTTTTGGAAAATTAGGATTTTTGGCCATTTTTAATTTAATCTTGAAAATTTAGGGATTTTCATATTAAATTGGATTTTCTTTATTTATCCTTTAAAAAAGCATTTTAGATTCGCCATCGATCACTTCGAGGTAGACTGAACACCAGAAAAACAAACTAGAGATTCCTTCTTAAAAATTGGGTTTGGGAGTCGGTTACTCGAGGGGAAGGATTAACACCCCAACAAACGCCCATTATCGGTACCTTAATTTTACGTGGCATTTTGATATTTCAAATAATTATTTTGAATTTAGTTTTACCCATAATTATTTACTGAATTTAAATTCCGAATGCAAATATCATTTTATAAGGAAATTCATTTTTGTTCGAATATGAGATTAAAAGCACCCCGTTAAGTGACACCCCTATTCATATTTAAAAAAGAATTTCCAACATAAAAGGTTTAAAATGAATGACCTTTTATTGTCTTGTTTATTTTAAGTAACATCCTAAAAAGGTTCTAATTAATTAATTATTTATACTATGAAAATTAATTAATTTAATGGCTTTTATGATAAAATGCCAATTGCTTGAACACCTTCCATATATTTAAATCCTTTAAATTAATCATATTCCTAATTAATTAATCCTTCTAATTAATTAAAGTTCTAATCCTAGTTAAGGCTCTAATTAAACTACCTAAATTATTATTTAATTATAAGTAAAAATGTATATTAAATATACCACTTTAAGGCCAATGTTGAGATAACACCCTATTGTAAACAATAGAGCACCATCCAAATTTGACTCCCGAAATTTCTATTTAATATTCATTTAATTTCTATAATGACATTCCTAATTGATTATTTAATTAGAGAACCTAAATCTAAGGCTCTAACAAAATTCAATATTATAGACAATAGTTAATTAATCCACATATAAATGCATGTATTAAAAGGAAAAAAGAAACTATACCATATGTATATATTTAAACGTATGCTATGTATGATAAATATCTTATATCGATATTCAAAAAAGATTGTTAAAGGGTAATCACGGGCTATACGTATTATATATATATATATATATTATACCATAGCTATAAAAATATTTATTACACATTTACAGGGAAACTATCAATTAATATAGTAAATTGGTAAAGTATGTATGTTAGGAAAACATGTTATAATTAACCGGTTAATATATACATATTAAGAAAAGCATAAACATGCACAAATGATGCATAACGTGTGTATATGATACATAATTATTATGCAATTGAACAATTAAATTTAATCAAACAATTAATGAAAACATACCATATTAAACAAATTCAAACATTTAATAAAAGCATGAACCAAGACAAAATTGAAATGATTAAAAACTTCCAATTCCTGAATTCATTTCATATAGCGGACTGAATTGAGAGGTTTACAAATTTTATAGCCGAACTGTGAAAATCTAGAAGCCCTCGCCCCGACCCAGATGACTGACGTGTGGATCCTCCTTGACCCACCTTCTAAACGACTCCGTTTCAACACGGCTATATATAGCCTGAATACGAGTTGACTCATTTATTTGATCAAAAACACACTCTCTCATCCTCTAATTCTCTCTCGGCCTAAACAACGAATTTCCAGAAACTTCCCCTCAAATGGATTAAAATCCATGTTTTTAATTGGTGTTCATCATGGTTTGAGATGAACGAGATGGGCATCGAAAAGTCTGACAACTCTCCGCCATAAGCACCACCCTTTGATCATCCACCACCTCACTTCGGCCACCTTTGGGCGTTCGCCGGCCACCGGCTAAACTCCGATCGTCTTTAACCTTGGTCCGGCCGCCGTGGTGCGATTTCCTACCACCACGGAGCAATTTTAGGCCACTGTTCGCCTTCGTGCCGACCATCAGTCGAACCCAAAAAAACCTATTTTCCCCATAAAACCCTAGATCTACCCAGATCCGACAGGATCCCCTTCTTCCCCGGCCTAGGCTACCCATAAACCCAACCTTCTTCAACTCCGACCACATCATTCCGGCCACCACAAATAAGAGCTAACTTCCATTTACATTTTCAGTTTATATTTTTGAGTTGTACGTACAAATCTAAACTGATATTTCCTTTATTTTGCAGGAATGAAGAAAAGGAAGAATATACCTCAGATGTTGCGGCCATGGTAATTTCGGTGACTTCTCCAGCAGTCTCTTGACTCCCACGGCGGTTTCGTTTCCCCAACAGTTCGGCTTTTAACGGTGGAACAGGAAGTGAGCAAAGACTGAAAAGACACCGATTTTGTCTGAATCCACTGGCCATCTTCTAAACTACTGAAGCCTGAAGTTGTTATTCTTATTTCAAAATTCTTCAACCTTCTGCCAAGTTGTGGAGTCTGAAGCTGTTCTTCTTATTATGAAATTCTTTATCTTCCAAATCTCAGAATTGCTCCTGACATTCTTCATCTCTTGAGGTTTAAAGCAATTCATCCCATCTCTCTGCAAAGGTGTCGAACAAGTGAGCTTTTCTCATTATGAACTCCTTATTTTTTTTTTGTCAAAGCTAACTGCAAAACCTGAACTAGTTCTTCTCATTATGAACCCATTATCATTCATTCTTCTTGGTCATACTGATCTACCTCTCTACAGAAGTATTGAACATGTGAGCTCTTCTCATTAGGAACTCCCCGTTCTTCTTGAAACCATTGACCTATCTCTCTGAAAATGAGTTGAATAAGCAAGATCTTCTTATTAGGAACTTCTTATTCTTTTAAAAAACAAACTCTTATCATTATGAGTTCTTTATTCTTTGCTGGATGAAATCTTCTCATTATGAGCTGTGTGGCGAATTCTTCTCATTAGGAATTCTTCTTTCTTTGTTGAGTGAGTTCTTCTCATTTAGAACTCTGTGGAGAATTCTTCTAATTAGGAATTCTTCATTCTTTGCTGGGCGAACTCTTCTCATTAGGAGCTCTGTGACGAATTCTTCTCATTTAGAATTCTTCATTCTTTGTTGAGCGAGTTCTTCTCATTTAGAACTCTGTGGTGAATTCTTCTCATTAGGAATTTGATTCTTTGCTGGGCGAACTCTTCTCATTAAGAGCTCCGTGGTGAATTCTTCTCATTAGGAATTCTTCATTCCTTGCTGGGCGAATTTTTCTCATTAGGAATTCTGGGGCGAACTCTTCTCATTAGGAGTTCTTCATTCTTTGCTCGGAGAATTATTCTCATTAGGAATTCTATAGCTAACTCTTCTCATTAGGAGTTCTTCATTCTTTGCTGGGTGAATTCTTCTCATTAGGAATTATGGAGCGAACTCACCTCACTAAGAGTTCTTTAATTTTGCTGATCCACCTATCTGTAAAGGCAAAAACAAGTGAGCTCTTCTCATTAGGAACTCCCCTTATTCTTCAGCAAACGAACTCTTTTTATTAGGAGCTCTTCAATCTTTCTTGGCGAGTTCTTCTTATTATGAACTCTGAAATCTTTGCTGGTTGAGCTATTCTCACTGAAAACTTTGAATTCTAGAAATGCCGATTCTCCTCTCCTCTAGGGAACAATTAATCCTGCAAAAATAAACATCATCAGTTAATTCAAATTCAATCTGAAATATCATGAAATATTTTCAAATTCTTGCTTGAAGCACAGAATTCTTTAATGTTATTGCTTTTCTGTCTACAATGTCCTGATCTTTTCTATCTAAAGCTCATATGGGATCTCATCTCTTGTTTCTCTTTCCCCGTTGATCAATTTATCTTGTGCTTAAAATTTATGTGATTGATTAAACCAAACATCTTTCTCATCTGCTTGTTGTTGACCTATCTGACCTTTCGATCAAGTAGCACAGATTTTCATCTTTCTTTTTCTTTTTCCATTCTTTCTTTTGTTTTTTCTCTTTTTTGTCCCATCTTTTTCTTTTTTGTTTTAGAAACTGAGGACCCAAAGGATTATTATTTTTGCCGATATTATGCATCTACCGTCTTATCACGATAACATTCAGAAAGTTCTCATCATTTCCGAAGGTGTCAGCCCGAAAGACTTAACATCATGCATGAAAGACTTACTGATGACCAGAAGGATTTAGAATCATAATGCACTTCCTTTTCTGTGCAAACAATCACATCACTCCCAAAGGTGATGGCCCGAAGAACTTAACATCATGCCCGAAGGAATAGCTGATGACCCGAAGGATTTAGAATTATAATGCACATCCTTTTCTGTGCAAACAATAAAAAAATCTTTGCTAAGATCCGCCTCTAGAAATGAGTTGAAATCTTTGCTGAAATCCGCCTCTTTAAATGGATTAAAATCTTTGCTGAGATCTACCTCTTCAAACGTATTGAAATCTTTGTTGAAATCTGCCTCTTTAAATGGATTAAAATCTTTGCTGAGATCCACCTCTTCAAACGTATTGAAATCTTTGCTGAAATCTGCCTCTACAAACATAATGTCTTGCTAAAATCCACCTCTGTAAGTGGAATATTTGTTGAAATTCGTCTCTATAAACGAAGTTTTTTAGAGAAATATGCCTCTGTAAATGGAATATCTTGAGATCTATTTCTACAAATAGAAAATCATTAATTAATATATTTGCTTTCTCACAAATACAACTGTAATATTTGATAGATCTATTTCTCAAAGATCTATGCTTGCACATTGTCAAATTTTTTTCTCCTAGATTTATGTTCATTCCTTGCTGGATCTCTCTCTTCAAGATCTTTATTCATTATAGCTGAATCTTTTCTTCGATATCTCAGCTCATTCCTTGCTGGATCTTTCTCTTCCAAATCTTTATTCATTCCCAACTGGATATTTTTCTCCAGGATCTTTGCTCGTTCCCGTTGGATCCATCTTCGAGGTTATAAATTGACTTTTACCTTTCCTTGATTGAATTTGCAAATTCCTGCTAAAATATGCAAAAATGCTTTGAATGTATGAGTTAGCATGCTCCTACTTATAGATGCCTAACTATATGATGTATGGATGGTGCCCCTTGAGGATCACTTAGGCAAAATTTCAACCTTAGGGAAGCTCTAAATTTTTTCGAAACTTCTTCTACAGACAACATAACTCATCTCTCACTCAGGTTCAAACCTCAAGATCTCTGCATTCTTTGCTCTAAAACGCCTTTTCAGGTTTTCACTTTAGATTTTTCATTTTCTTTTCTTCTTTTTCTTCTCAAGGTGACTTTCAGGTTTTTATCTCGTTTTTTTCTCTTTTTCTGCAATAATGTTTTCTTTTGTTCGTTTTGATAAAGCTTCTCTTGCTTTCATGGATTAAGCACATTGACCATTTTTGCTGCATCTCACCATGTATTTCTTAGGATTTGAATACCGGAGATCACTCTTTTCTTGGAAAGCCACTCTTGCTACATCTTCATTCAGTTTCTTTGACAAAATTCTTTCTCATAGCTCAAGGAGATCATGATTCACTGTTATTTTAGCTTGTGGATTTTGTCTGCCCGCATGTGACATATTCTTCTATAATGTTCTTTCCGCAACATTGCCCCCACTCTAGCTTGACTTTTACTACTATCTTTGTTCATATTCGCCTCACTTTCTTACTTTTTGACTAGCAAAAACCTTTAACGGATTGATCTGGTTGCATTATTGCTCCCAAAAGATGGCTCATGCTCTCTCTTTTTGCCCTGGAATCACTTGTGTCACTTTCTTGCAGCTTTGTTTGAATGTTACTGACGTTCAGAGTTGCGTCTTTTCCTCGTCATATTTTCCATCATTAAACAAGTATCGAGGCCACCCCTATTCTACGTGCACTTAAAGGATTAGTACATCATAGTAATATCCACGAAATCCTTTGCTTTTCTTGTATCTAATCAATTTATCTGTAAGATGCTTTTTGAAAAGATAAGTGAATGGCTCAAAATATTATTTTACTAGATTTGAGAAATTTGAATAATTTGATAAGTCATGGCAAACATAAGAAAACAAAAATCAAGATTAGGCCCCCTAAATATCAAGTGTAACAGAGCCTTTGAATCAAATTGCAAAAATCAACTCCAATGTGACCTCTTATGAATTATTAAACTTCTGGGAGAAACATTTCCCGTATACCTAATTCTATCCCATTTAAGGTGACACTCTTTACCTCACTAACTCACTATGGCCCAATCTTTCCCTCTTTTCTAATCTCGATCAAGCATTAGAAGTCTGGAAGTCCTTGAAGAAATGTTAACCCTGATAAGCGGGATATATTCTGAAGACAAACTCAGCTTGCTCCAATACCTGTATATTGTCAAAATGGTCTTTTGAGGCTTGTAATGTAGGCTATGGCTCACGGCTAACAAAGAAAGGATATATAAGCTCAAATAATTATTTAAGGGTGATGAAACCAATGATCATTTCTTTCAAATGAAATATTATTTTGCACTCCTTGATATGTTCGGATGAAATGCTCTTTTTGTTTTTGTTTTTGTGGATCGCTCTAGACTGTCCATTTTTGGGTTTTCACCCTAGAATTCATTTCCTTTCCTTGAAATCTATCTTCCACTGCTCCTTTAGATAGAAACTTGCTTGAAAGATCTCACATACATATGTTACTTTTCTTTTGCACTTTCCAACTTTAGCGCTTTCTTTGCTTCAGCTTGATTCAGTTGACTTTTTAAACACATCATTTCCTCTATTTTCTTCTTTTTCCTTTTTTTGACCGGATTCAAAGTATTCTTCTTTATTCATCACACCTTTCTGATTTTTGTGCTTGATATATTCACTTTCGTTTCTTTTGCCCCCGATTCACAAGGCATTACTATCATAGCATGATCAAAACCGAACACTTTTCTCTTGCAAACAAACTTTCATCCTCTTTGCCTCCAGTGTAGGGGTAATCCTTGGTTTGGGTTAAATACAAAGAAAATCACCAGGCTCAAAGGGGACAATAAATGATACTTTTCTTATTTTCTTTCTTTGTGAAGGGATATGAAAGAATGCCAAATGTCCTCCCATAATTGGATATCTTCAAAGAAAATCCGTCTTCAGGTGGAAGATGCTTGGGTTATCACTTCATTCAAAGACCTTACCCGACAATGCTTGAGAGGCAATTCACTCAAAACTTGTATTTGGGATTTTTCCGTGATTCCTGAACACTCATTAATGTCTTCCCGTTGGCCTAAATAAAGTAGAAGAGAGTCACATTTTGAAGTTAATCTCTGCATTTAATTCAAGGTAACTCTTACAATTAATATCCAAGGTCTTAAGATAAAAATGTTAGTGAAGATATATACGTATACGTATGGGAAACCAAAACTAACCCATAACAAACAATGCATAGAATATTAAAGAATCAAAGAATGCAAGATGTTTTCCATTTGAGAAAAATACATAGGAAACAAGCATCATGAACAAATAAATTGAAATAGCCTCCCTTACAAAGGACCCCAATGCTCGCTGGCAAAAGCGATTAGGATGATTCAGGGTATTACTCCGCAACAGTCCTAGAATTGCAGACAGATCTCTCTTGGTTCACTGTTGACCATAAGGACATGCCCATTCTTGCTCATGCTCTAATGTCCCCAGGGAGTCCGATCATTACATTCATTCACTCCTTTCTTTCTTTTTAGTTAACATTTTCAGCATTTGTTTTCTGAGCAATCCAATTGCATTTTTTCCAATCAGGGTACTACTTTTTAAGCTACATATCTTAATAGCTCACCTTCAGTGTCAACTTCTAATATTTCCCAATTCAGAAAATTTGAATCTGCAGCTTGAAAATGTAGCAATCTTCAACGTCTCAATCATAACTCACAACAATCTTGATATTGTAACAACTTAATTAATGGGGCTATGACAATTTCTCATGATACGGCGAAGCTTCAAGCAGTATAAAATATATCTCACAATTGAAAATATGAATGAGATCCGATTTAAATTTTGACTTTTCACTGACAGGAGTATCTTGAGCATATAATCTTATGGTATTCTTCAGTAAAGGCAAAGTCAAAAGGATAGACACCAAAATATCACTATGACTCCAGTTGGCCCTGAATTAAAGTAAGTTAACCACAAAAGTTGTCATGGATTCCGCCCTTTTTTTATCTCGACTTTTTTAGCAAACGATAGTCTTTGATTGAATCGGGGTCCTTCTCTTTCGGGACATAAATACCCATTCCTGATGAGACCAACAACTTTATTGGGACTATTATCAGAAAGTGATTTTAGATAGGGTAGAGCCACAAATCTGAACATGACATTGAATAGGAACAATTGTCTCCCTTTTCTAGTCGAACTTTTCAGTCTCTTTATCTTGAATCTGTATTCTGCTCCTCTTGCAATCAATTCTTTGTGAGAAAGCTTTAATCTTCTACTGACCTTGACATTCATCATTTTAGAGAGACTCTTCATCCCCTCGTCTCTGTTAGGATCATTATGTCCCCTGACTGTCACTAAACCATTGATCAGCAAGATTTTTGGCTGAACTCCAGAATTTGAATTCATTCAGTCTTTCTATGCCTGCCCACTGAGTTCCATTCATTTTAGCATTTTCAAAATTCATAAATGCCTCTAAGTCAAACATTCTCCTGTTTTCTTCATAATCCAAACTCAAATCTTCAGGATTCTTTACAGATGCCTTAGCTATATTGGTCTGAACTCACTCGTCTTTTTATTTGACTATTTGTTTCCATCTCCCTCTCTTGTTTTGACTTTTCTTCTTTTGACTCTCTTTTTGTCTTTTTTGACTCTTTTTTTTGACTCTCTTTTTTTGTCTTCTTTTTTTGCTCTTGTTTTTTGCATGGAGAGTCCTTTCAGACTGAACCTTTATGTGAGATGAATTTCTATCTTGATCACCCTTGTTGATACTTCATCTAGAACCTTTCCTTCCTTGACCTTTCCGATTCCAAACAATGAGATAACTTGTATTCCATCTCGTTCTCAGACTGATCAACCTTTTCTTCATTCGATCCAAGTGGCCTACAACAACTTTTGTGTCTGCTCAACCTAACAAATCTGTTACCCATGCTTTTTAGAACATAAATTTAACCAATAAAATGATACAATGCAATATTTTAAACAAAAGTGCAATATTTTTTTTTTCATTTTTCATAATTTTTAAATGTTGTAATGCATGAATGCACGAGGTACGATTTCAAGAACTATTTATTAGAGCAACACCCATTTAACTGAAAGGTCGAATACAAAGAAAAGGCAAAGTGTTCACAAATTCATCGAACAAAAACTGCACATGTCAGACAACTCCCTGCACTTGGCTCATGTATTTAATCATTTCATAACTCTGTTCCTGGATCACTGCCTCGGCTTAATTTTTAGTATTTTATCATTCATTGTGATTCCTCTTCAAAACTTATGAATTGACCTTTCAATTGTTATACTGCATTTTCTATTTCTGTCATTTTTCCTTAGCTCTTCATTTTTATTAAAATTTTCCTTGATTATGGTATCCTTCGTGAATTTCATCATTTGGGAAACTCGAATATCACCTTTGAATTCAAAGCTTTCTCTTTCTCCTCAAGTTTTTTCCTTGTCAACAAAAACCTTTGAATGCCCCTTCAATTTATCTATTATCTAACCTCTTTCTGATTATTACCGTCTTCAGATATTGTGTCTTATTTATCTCATTTGCTGCCACTAACCTTATCTTGAACCCTGAACTGTTGTTGAGCCTTATATAAATCCTGTCCTTTTGGCCACTAGAGCAGTGTAGCAAAGCCTTGTATTCCTCTATTGTTGGTGTTAAATGTATCATCCTGAAAAGCGAATAATTATACCGGGTTTCATACACAGGTTACGACCCTAAACAACTATCGATCCATTTAACTGTCTGATAGCAACGCTATAATTCAGAAATTTTATTGGAAACAACTCTTCGTATTCCCACCCTATAATTCTCAAATTAAAGTTGGTTCTGGCAAACTTTCATTATGCTTAGAAGTTTCTGGTACAACTTTGCATTAATGACACCTAGCCTCCACATATATTGTCTTCGTTCTTGTATTGAGACCTCTGTTGCGCATAATAAGTGCTACGCAATTGTGCAAGTATACACGTCGCAAGTTATAGTATAAAAGATATCGTCTCCACAGGGATTGGTGCCACTTCAAGAATCTAGTCTCTTGCACTGTAAAAAGTAAAAACACAAGTAAAGGATTATAGAAGTTTTAACTAATAACTAATCTAGAAAGCAATTAAGTAAAAGAAAAGATGAATTCGAATGAGAGAGATAGGCTAGGTTATCATGAGTTGAGGTGTGATAGCCGATTGGATTGTCTTGGTAAAAGAGTGCACGGGCAACTCGGTTGCCGTGGCGACTTACTGCACAACGGGTTGCCTTGACAACTAATTGATGGTTGCTTGGGCGACTAGTTGGGCAACTACTTGGGCGATCGGGCAGCAACTTCAAGGTTGGCGGAGCGTTCTTCAATGGTTTCTTCTTATCCCTAAGTCGAAACTCTAGCTACTTGTGCATGCCTTGATAATACATCCCTGTGTGAATCAAGGGTGAACAACAACCAATCTTGCGCTCCTCTTAGCCGTTGAAATCCTTAACTTATTCCTAAGCTGGATTAATCTTCACCATCATTGGATTGCATAAAGATCATATTCATTCGTTTCTTGAATCTAACTCTCCCGATATTAGATAAATGGATGAAATCACGAGATCCTCTTCCAATTCACTCGCAAACAATAATAAGAATCAAGAATGAATAAACCTTGAAATAGAAAAGTGCAAATTCTTATTACCTAAACAAAAACCAATAGTTTCTCACAACCACAAAACACAATAACCATAGCCAAGTAAATTTAGTTCATGGCTAGGTTCCAAAGAAACACAAGATAAACAATCCCTAGCATGAACCCAATCGAACAAGGAAGAAAAGATGAAGCTTGTCGAAAATTCCTTGCCCTAGATGCTTGCCGAAAATTCCCCTTGCTTCCTCTCTTGGAGTTGTCGAAATTCCCTCATTCTCTCCCTCTTGAATTGTCGAAATCTCCTTGATATTTATAGGGCTAGGCCAAAGTCCTTCTTTGAGGAGGAGTTTGAGTTGGAATTAAATTATCTTTAAAGAATATAATTCTTTATTATAATTTTATTCCTATTAGAACTTCTCATATCTTCTTGGAATTTAACTCTTCTTTAATCTCTGCATGGCAATCAAATTCCTTTGGGCTTGGGCCTTGCTCCATGTCATCTTGGGCTTGTAAAGTCATGAATTTCGACATCCATATTGCTTTTGGTCTTTGTCGAAAAATGCCATGGCAACTGCGGCTCGACGTCTCCTTCATGCCTTTTTGCCACGGCAACTAGCTCGGCATATCCTTCATGCATTGCCACGGCAACTAGCTCGGCATTGCTTTGGCAAGTGATCCTGCACATACACACACAAAAACACACCAAAGCAGCATCTATTTCCACAAAAATCACCAAGTTATGTAATCAAGCTCAACGATTGAAGGAAACATGGATTAATGCATGAATGGCTAACTATGCAACTAATATGAGCCTAAGTCTAACAATAATATGAGTAAAAGGGTAAGAAAAAAATAGTACTTTTGAACACTTATCACACCCCCAAACTCGAACTATTGCTTGTCCTCAAGCAATGCAAACTCATAATTACCTGCCAAGACTTCAAATTTTCACAAACTTAGCTTTGAACTTGATTTCAATTCTCTGAACCGGGGCACAAAGTATGATTGGCTTTTTATTTTTCGGAAAACTGAGGAGTTACTCGGAATCAAACTATAATGCTTGTGAGTGTGTGCGGAGTTGTGTGCAAGTTGATTTTTCGGATTCTATGCAAACAATAGGTTTTCAAATTACTTCATTGGGTTCTTTTTAACTTGTTTTAACTAGAGCCAATTTCGGGCACCTCTAGTGTTTTATTTTTAGTTTTCTTAAGTTAATTTAATCGACTAGAGCCGGTTTCGGGCACCTCTAGTTAAAAAAAAATTTTGACGCCTCCTAGAGCCAGTTTTGGGCACCTCTAGTGATCAATTTTTTAGCATATGCTAGAGCCAATTTCGGGCACCTCTAGCATTCATCCAATTTTTATTCTAATCCCCCAATTAGTTAGTTATCCACCTAAGTTTACTAGAACTCCTTAAATCAATCAAACCACAACAGTGTTTCATCAAATTTAGCATCATAGTAAAATTCTAAGTTTTTCCATGGTTATCCTAGAATAAAAATTCTATCAATTAAGTGCATTGGTAAAGTCATCATTGAATATTCATCAAATCTAAGCAATTCTTGCTCCAATTAAAGGCATGGCAAGCAATTTATGTATCCTAAATGTAATGCTTAAAATTAATGTAACTAAACATGGTAATTACTAATAACAATTCCCCCCAAACTCGAGTGAGGCATTGTCCTCAATGCATGCATAAAAATAACGAAAAATAACAATAAGAATAAAAATGCATACGAGGACTTACTCCGAGAGTTCGTCATCGTAGATGATTAGTTTCCTTCTAGTTGGCGTCTTGATTTTCTTGCTTGAACGCGATGGTTGTTTTGGTGGAATCGATCCTCGTACGGGGTTGTCCTCATCATCCTCTTCATCAATGTCAATGGCTTTTCGTTTGGAGGATTCAATTGGTGCGGTCTTTATTGGTTCAATGGAGGACTCGTCCGAATCTGAAAAATCAGAAAATGATTCCGTAGGAGTTGATTCGGGCATAGGTGCTTTACCTTTGGCTTTTGCAGTGGTTGCCGGGGCATCGTCAGGGTTGGTTGCCGTGGCGTCTGCTTCCTTGGTTGCCGTGGCGACTGCTTCATTGGTTGCCGGGGCAAGAATCTCGGTGGGAAAGATTGGGAACGGCACACGATTGTCCGGGTACTTTTCTAGGATGACTTTGGTGATGGCATTGTTGTACTCCTTCATGTACCGCATGAACATTAGTTGCCGATCTTCAATTTGCCTTAGTCGGCTTTCCAATGGGTGCAAAAGTACTTCAAAGTGTCCCGGGATTAATGGCCGAGTTGCCCTGGCGTTAGGTGCTTGGGCATTAGGGATTGCCGCGGTGGCAGTAGTTGCCGTGACAATTGGAGGCCTTGAAGAATCTCCCAGTGCCTCTCCCATTAGCTTTCGGATTAGTGCTTGATTCCAACCAGACTTGGGTAGGGCCTTTTCATCGGTGGACTCACTCGGGACTTGCATCTCCTTGCAAAGATTAGAAATTAAGCAAGGGAAGAAAAGATAACCCTTATCTTTTGAGCTGCATACAAAAATCTCATCACAAATAATTTTTCCAATGTTAATGATGCGATTATGCAAAATAGAATGTATGAGCAAAAGACGTGGTATATCAACGGTAGTATTGTGTGTGGAGGGCATTAAAGAAGTTTTAACAAACTTATTCCATAGTTTTGCCTCGGGTTTAAGCTGAAGGCGATTTACCGTGCCCTTGTATTTACCGTCGTTCCAATGAGTTCCCGGTTGAGTGAGTTCTTGAAGCACTTTGTCGAGTTGCTTAGGATTGATTTGGTCAACGAAGGCTTGATGCTCGTCCTTCTCAATGTAAAGTCCGTAAAAGGTGTTGATGCTTTCGGGACTTATAAGTATGGCATTGTCACGAACAAAAACATAAGAATTATCCGGGTTAGGTGAGTGAGCATAGAATTCTCTTACCCATGAGATGTTACCCGGTTCCGGTTGATGGCAAAAGATTTGCCACTTTTGATGTGCAATCCTCTTGAAGAGAAATTGTTCAAGGCCGAAATCTTGAGATCTGGAGTATTCAAAGCCTTGTTATTCATGAATCTTCCGGCTTTCAAACTTGGATTGGAATCTTTCTTGAACTGCCGGTGTAGCAAACTTCTTGTATCTTGGTTCTTTGGAGGAATTTGGATGAACTAAAAGTTTAATCTTGGATGCCATGTATGATCTTGGTTGTGAGTAAAAACAAAGAAAAGAAAAGAAACTAAAAAGTTGCAAGATAGAAAGTAGGAATATGTTAAGGGTGATGGGTTTTATAGAATCGATAGGTGGGTGGGATTAGGGTTTAGGGTAAAACGAAAAAGGGTTTAGGGTTTTGTAGGAGTTGCTGACAAGGGTTTTGGTTAGGATGAATTGGAGGCTTTATATAAGCCTTAGATTCAGCCCATTAGTTTCCTTGTTGAAGATGTTTTCCTACTTGGTTTAGAATTCCTTCTTTATCTTGAACTTCCTTTCCTACAATTCAAAAACAAATCAAAGAAGGATTAAAATTAAAGATAAACTAATAAAGAAAAATTTATCCTAAAACTACTAATAATCGGCAAAATAATAAAATAATAATAAATAAAAATAATAATAATAATCGAAAAAAATGAAAAATAAATAATTAAATAATCGACAAAAACAAAAATAAAAATAAATAAAAATAAAAATAAAAATATCAAAAGGGAGAGCATGCTCATGCATCTCCTAAATTGACCACTTCCTTGTTACGTTCCACATGGGCACCATTGTAGTGCTTCAATCTTTGTCCATTAACTTTGAATTCATGGTTGTCAGAGATGGACTTGATTATCACGGCGCCATGGGAGAATGGTTTGACGACTTCAAATGGTCCCGACCATCTTGATTTCAGCTTTCCCGGGAAAAGTTTTAGCCGAGAATTGAATAGGAGAACTAGTTGCCCTGGCGTGAATTGCCGTGGCGATAGTTTCTTGTCATGCCATCGCTTTGTTTTCTCCTTGTAGATTCGTGCATTGTTATAGGCGAGTGCACGAAATTCTTCTATCTCATTGAGATCCATCAAGCGCTTTTGTCCGCACTTCCCCAATCCATATTCACGGTCTTGATTGCCCAAGACGCCTTGTGCTCGATTTCCACGGTAGATGACATGTTTTACCATAGACAAGCGGAAGGGGACATACCTAATGGTGTTTTGAATGCGGTGCGATATGCCCAAAGTGCATCATCTAGTCTTAATGACCAATCCTTCCTTGAGGGATTTACAACTTTCTCGAGTATTCCCTTCAACTCCCGGTTGGAAATTTCGCTTGCCCGTTGGTTTGTGGGTGATATCTTTGTGGCGATCATGTGTGATATGCGAGCGTTGCAACATCTTGGCAATTAGTCATTGTCAAAATGCTTGCCCATCGCGATAATTGCTCTCGGCATCCCAAACCGTGTAAATATGTTTTTCTGCAGGAATCGTTGCACGGTCTTGGAATCGTCGTTGGGAACTGCAGCTGCCTCTACCCATTTAGACACATAGTCGACGGCGAGTAAGATGTAGAGGTTGCGAATGAAGATGGGAAAGGTCCCATAAAATCGATCCCCATACATCGAGCAGTTCTACCTCGATGATGTTCGAGTGGCATCTCATGTCGTCTAGAGATATTGCCCGTCCCTCCGCAACGATCACATTGCTTGTAAAAGTCTTGGGCATCTTTGTACAATGTTGGCCAATACAAACCGGATTGCAAGACTTTGGTCATGATACGAGTTCCTCCAAAATGTCCTCCATAGGGTGAAGAATGGCATTGCCGAGTACATTCTGTTGCTCTTCTTGAGGGGACACATCGGCGTATAACCTGATCTGCACATTGTTTAAACAAAAGAGGCTCGTCCCAAAAGTAATGCTTAGCATCATGGCGGAACCGCTTCTTCCCTTGGTGAGTAATGCCATAAGGAAAAATACCACAAACAAGAAAGTTAACTAAATCTGCGTGCAGGGTATTGCGAGGCATGTCTTTGCCGTAGTGTGTTCGCTCCCAAAATTGCCGAGGCGGCGTGCGTCAAAGACTGCTGCGGCGTCGAGTTGCCGAGGCGTGTGCATCCATGGTTGCCGAGGCGTCATGGGCTGCCGAGGCGTTGAGGGTTGCCGAGGTAATTAGAATTTGTTCATCCGGGAATGCATCACATATCTCTAGATCCGCGTCCTTCTCCCTATTGCGTTCCAAACGTGATAAGTGATCGCCACTTGATTTCTTTGTTCCTTTCTGTCCTTAATTTCAATATCAAATTCTTGTAAAAGTAATATCCAACGAATCAAACGAGGTTTAGCATCCTTTTTAGCAAATAAGTATTTGATTGCCGAATGGTCCGTATGAACAATTACCTTTGTACCAATTAAATAGGATCGGAACTTGTCAAATGCGAAAACTACACTAGTAACTCTTTCTCCGTTGTTGTGTAATTCACTTGAGCATCGTTAAGAGTTTTACTAGCGTAGTATATCACATGGAAAGTCTTACGTGCGTTGGCCTAGGACTGCTCCTACCGCGAAATCACTTGCACCACACATGAGCTCTCAAAAGGTAGCGTCAAACGGTGGAACGACAATGGGTCTTTGAGGCAAGCTTTTTCTTTAGGGTTTCAAATGCTTGAGTGCAAGAATCATCAAAATTGAAGACTTTATCCTGTTCAAGCAGATTACACAAAGGTTTAGTGATTTTAGAAAAATTATGAATGAACCTCTGTAAAAACCTCGCATGTCCAGAAAACTTGAATTCCTTTAACCGAATTTGGTGGGGTAATCTCTTGATCACGTCCACCTTGGCTTTGTCTACTTCAATTCCCTTGGATGAAATCTTGTGGCGAGCACTATTCCTTCATCTACCATAAAATGGCATTTCTCCCAATTGAGGACTAAATCGATTCTTCGCATCTTGCCAACACCCTCTCTAAATTGCCGACAGACAGCCGTCGAAGTCATTACCAAAAACCGAAAATTCATCCATGAAGATCTCAAAGAAGTCTTCGACCATGTATCGAAAAGAGCGCCATCATGCATCTTTGGAAGGTTGCGGGCGTTACACAATCCGAACGGCATCCTTCGGAAGGCATAAGTACCGTAGGGGCATGTGAAGGTTGTCTTTTCTTGATCTTTCGGGTGCTATGGCAATCTGATTGTAACCTGAATAACCATAAAGAAAATAGTAAAAGGGTTTACCCGCAAGACGGTCAAGCATTTGATCAATAAAGGGTAATGGGAAGTGATCTTTCCTAGTGGCTTTGTTTAGCTTTCGATAGTCCATACAAACCCTCAACCGGGTCTGATCTGGTTGGGATAAGTTCATTATTTTCATTGCTTACCACTGTTATACCTCCCTTTTTCGGCACACATTGTACCGGACTTACCCACGCGTACTTATCGGAGATAGGGTATATAATGCCGGCGTCAAGCCACTTGATGATTTCTTTCATTACAACCCCTTTCATGGCATGATTCAGTCTCCTCTGGGCCTCAATTGAAGGTTTGTGATCATCTTCCAACAAGATCTTGTGCATGCATACCGCCGGGCTAATTCCCTTCAAGTCGGCAATTGTCCACCCTATTGCCTTTTTGTGTAGCTTCAACATGTTGATCAGCTTCTTTTCCTGCTCAGGTTGTAACTTAGAGGAAATAATTACAGGTAATGTATTATCGATCCCTAAGTATACATATTTTGATTTGCTCGGCAATTGTTTCAACTCAAGAATTGGTGGATTTTCGATAGAGGGTTTTTCGATCTTACCTTCCTTACCGAGTAGTCCGGTGGTTCAAAGTATGTACCTGGTCGATTGACTAGCCAATTTGCCTCTTCTGGTTGTTCCTCATCGACCGGTTCTTCATACTCTTCATGTTCCTCGTGTTCGGCAATGTAGTTGCTGAGGCAACTAAATTCTTCATCGAAGTTAAACTCTGCCGTGGCATGAAGTAGTTGGCATTCTTCGGATCATCTGCATGCCTTAGTGTTTGGAACACATTTAGTTTTTACCGCTGGTCATTCACCCTCATTGTGAGTTCTCCTTTTCAACATCAATCAAAGTTCTCCTGTCGCTAGGAATGGTCTCCGAGAATGATAGGTGCATGCTCATCCGCTTTCACAATCCAAAATAATAAAGTCGCAGGAAAAATGAATTTATCAACTTTTACCAGTATGTCCTCGATTTTTCCCTCGGATGCACATAGGATCTGGCCGGCTAGCTGCAGCATAATATTGTAGGTCTTGCCTTCCCGATTCCTAGTTTCGGAAAACCGATTTAGGCATCAAGTTTATGCTGGCCCCTAGGTCGCATAGTGCTTTCCCGACATAGTGATTTCCAATAGAACAGGGTATTGTGAAACTTCCGGGATCCTTCAACTTTGGTGGCATACGATTGTGCAACATTGCCATGCATCCCTCCGTCGCGACCCTTTGTTTCAAACTCTCCTAGCCTTGTTCTCTTGGACACAATGTCTTTAAGAAACTTGGCATAGTTTGGCATTTGTTCAATTGCTTCCACCAATGGCAAGTTGATGTGGACTTGCTTTAGGATATCAAGAAACTTCTTGAATTGGTATTCTTGCTTTTGTCGCTTCAACCTTTGTGGGAATGGTGGTGGAAGTCGGATATCTTCGATCTTCTCATTGGTTTGAAACCCGATTGACGGTATTGCCGGGACATCCGGAGTTACCGAGGCATTATCAATGGGGTTGCGAGGCATGCTTATCGCAAGTTGCCGAGGCGTCTTTATCGTCGGTTGCCGAGGCATGCTTATTGCCGGTTGCCGCGGCAATTCACGGTTCGCATCCGAGGCTTTGCCGCTAGGTTCGTCTTGATCTTTTGTGGAGTTTTGTTTGACGAGCGGGTTTGAACCTCTCTAAGTTGTTGGCCACTTCTACCGGTGATCGCCTTACATTGCTCATGGCAGTTCCTCTCGCGACTTGAGTATCGCTAGGTAAACCTCCTTGTGGTCTAGTGTTCAAATTTTGAGCAAACCGTCCGACTTGATTTTCCAATGATTTGATTGCCGCCTCTTGGTTTTGCAATCTCATCTCGGTCTGTTAATAAAAGCATCGATTCTTTTTATGAAATTACTATTCTCAGCCATATAAGATTCAGTTTTCATCATAAAAGCATTTAGAGAATTTTCCAAAGAACTAGATGTCGTCGGTTGTTGTTGCGGCATCTATTGCCGTGGCATATTCTCGCTGGAATCTCGATGCTTGTGCATTCTGATTGTTACGGTTTAAAGCATTGTTGGGATTACTCCATGAAAAATTCGGTGCTTCTTCCAAGCTGGATTGTATGTATTTGACATCATGTTGTTGCTCGATTGTAATTCCCACATAGAAGCTAGATTCCGGATTCTCGCATACATTCGGAAGAATTATGGTTATCGCCACATAACTCGCAAAAAGAATCCATTACCTTGACTTCATGTGTGTTGTTTGGTTTTTGCATGTTCGGACCATCTTGGTTAAAGCGGCCAATTGTGCGAAATTGAATCGATGATCCTAGTTCATGTATTGTGGCTTGGCGTCTAACTCCTCCTCTTCTAGTAGATGGGAATTGATAGTCATTCTTGGCCAGCCTGTTTAAGATTTGCATTGCTTCTTCCGGCGACTTATCTAGGAGTATGCCGTTTGCCGAGGCATCTAGCATCATCCTTGTTGGTGTATTCACGGCGTTGTAAAACATTGTTACTTGAGTCCACACGGGAATCCGTGTAAAGGGCATTTGTGTAGAAGTTCTCTCTATACCGCTCCCAAGCCTCGTACATGGATTCATCATCCGCCTGCCGAAAAGAAGTAATGTCATTCTGGCTTATCGATTAAATTTGTAGGATTAAATCTAGCAAGGAAATCACGACAAAGATCAGTCCAAGATGCTATGGATCCGGCAGAATGCTATTTAGCCATGCTTTCGCCCTATCCTCGGTGAATAGGGAATAATCTTAATCGTAAGACATCGGGGGTGACTCCGTGTATCTTGAACGAGTTGCAAATCTCGAGGAAAGATTTCAGATGTTGTCGTGCATCTTGATTCTTTGAGCCGCCAAATTGACCTATTGTGTTGATCATATTAAACATTACCGGTTTCAACTCAAAGTGGTCGGCTTCAATTTCGGGTGCGACAACTCATGGGTTAAGTCCATCAAGATCTTCTTCAAGATAGTCTCGAATAGTTCTGTTTTCGTGCAAGAATCACTCCCTCCCTTTCGAACATCTTGATTAATATTGCCGTCTTGATTTGCCATTGCTTCTCTTATCCTTTGTCTAAGTCTTTGTAAGGTTCGTTCGATTTACGGATCAAAGGGATATTCTGGTGAAGTCGGTCTCATACTGGTCATATACCAATGCAAAACCAAAGTTTGTTAGCCCTTTGAATTTTAAACAAGAAAAATAAAAAGAAAGTGCAAGAAAGTAAAAACAAAGTCGCTATTGCCAATCCCGACAACGGCGCCAAAAACTTGTTGCGTTGTAATAAGTGCTACGCAATTGTGCAAGTATACACGTCGCAAGTTATAGTATAAAAGATATCGTCTCCACAGGATTGGTGCCACTTCAAGAATCTAGTCTCTTGCACTTTGTAAAAAGTAAAAACACAAGTAAAGGATTATAGAAGTTTTAACTAATAACTAATCTAGAAAGCAATTAAGTAAAAGAAAGGATGAATTTGAATGAGAGAGATAGGCTAGGTTATCGTGAGTTGAGGTGTGATAGCCGATTGGATTGTCTTGGTAAAGAGTGCACGGGCAACTCGGTTGCCGTGGCGATTTACACAACGGGTTGCCTTGGCAACTAATTGATGGTTGCTTGGGCGACTAGTTGGGCAACTACTTGGGCGATCGGGCAGCAACTTCAAGGTTCGGCGGAGCGTTCTTCAATGGTTTCTTCTTATCCCTAAGTCGAAACTCTAGCTACTTGTGCATGCCTTGATAATACATCCCTGCGTGAATCAAGGGTGAACAACAACCAATCTTGCGCTCCTCTTAGCCGTTGAAATCCTTAACTTATTCCTAAGCCGGATTAATCTTCACCATCATTGGATTGCATAAAGATCATATTCATTCGTTTCTTGAATCTAACTCTCCCGATATTAGATAAATGGATGAAATCACGAGATCCTCTTCCAATTCACTCGCAAACAATAATAAGAATCAAGAATGAATAAACCTTGAAATAGAAAAGTGCAAACTCTTATTACCTAAACAAAAACCAATAGTTCCTCACAATCACAAAACACAATAACCATAGCCAAGTAAATTTAGTTCATGGCTAGGTTCCAAAGAAACACAAGATAAACAATCCCTAGCATGAACCCAATCGAACAAGGAAGAAAAGATGAAGCTTGTCGAAAATTCCTTGCCCTAGATGCTTGCCGAAAATTCCCCTTGCTTCCTCTCTTGGAGTTGTCGAAATTCCCTCCTTCTCTCCCTCTTGAATTGTCGAAATCTCCTTGATATTTATAGGGCTAGGCCAAAGTCCTTCTTTGAGGAGGAGTTTGAGTTGGAATTAAATTATCTTTAAAGAATATAATTCTTTATTATAATTTTATTCCTATTAGAACTTCTCATATCTTCTTGGAATTTAACTCTTCTTTAATCTCTGCATGGCAATCAAATTCCTTTGGGCTTGGGCCTTGCTCCATGTCATCTTGGGCTTGTAAAGTCATGAATTTCGACATCCATATTGCTTTTGGTCTTTGTCGACAAATGCCATGGCAACTGGCTCGGCGTCTCCTTCATGCACTGCCCTGGCAACTAGCTCGGCATATCATTCATGCATTGCCCTGGCAACTAGCTCGGCATTGCTTTGGCAAGTGATCCTGCACATACACAAACAAAAACACACCAAAGCAGCATCTATTTCCACAAAAATCACCAAGTTATGTAATCAAGCTCAACGATTGAAGGAAACATGGATTAATGCATGAATGGCTAACTATGCAACTAATATGAGCCTAAGTCTAACAATAATATGAGTAAAAAGGGTAAAAAAAATAGTACTTTTGAACACTTATCAACCTCCTGAATCATGTCCACAATGACATATTGTCCCCCACTTGTCTAACGGACCCTTAAGTTCTTATGACCGCTGCCTATTCGACTGATCCTCAAACCGATACCTCTCATGAATGGAATGTGATACAACATTTATCAAATAAAACACACCCACACAAAACAAAAGACAAAACAAAACTTGTGTCAGTATGGTGAATTAATACCGTAAGCAAAAATAATTGCTAAAAAACAATTTATATTGCGTAAAAATAACCAGAACAATTTATACTGTGCACAAAAAATAACTAGAGCAGTGAATTTAAATCAGTAATACCCTGTCCTAAGTCCCTGTATGGCTCTAGTGGGCTAGGCTTCTATTATAGCATGTGGGTTTCGATCTAGACTCTGGGTACCTAAACTTTCGTTACTGGACTAGTAAGACATCGATTTGGAAGTATACGACCCCTTATAGCGGAGGCGTAACGTCACGGTGTATAAGGTTGGTATACCAGAAGGAGGACAAAATTCCGATCGCGGAGCTGAATAACTCACGTAAGATCATGCCTCACTCCCACTTAAGGGTGAAAAGCCCCGGTATAAAGCTTATGCATGAATGACAGTTTATATCACACAAGAAAAAGCTATCTGCATTTTTCTTGAAAATTCATCCAATAATTATGAAAAAAATTAAATTCAAATTACTTTCCTAAAATGCCAAAATACCACGTAAAATTAATTAGGCCTGATTGTCGATTTTTTTAAAAAAATCCCTAGGGAGTCGTCAAGCTGTCGCGACCATTTTTGAAATCGGGTGTGTAAAATTGCCTGACGACCGATCTTTTGGAAAATTAGGGTTTTCTGGCCATTTTTAATTTAATTTTGAAAATTTAGGGTTTTTCATTTTAAATTGGATTTTATTTATTTATCCTTTATAAAAACATTTTGGAGTCGCCACCAATCACTTCGAGGTAGACCGGACACCGAAAAAACAAACCAGAGATTCTTTCTTAAAAATTGGGTTTGTGAGTCGGTTACATGTGGGGAAGGATTAGCACCCCCACAAACGTCCGTTATTAGTACCTTAATTTTACGTGGCATTTTGGCATTTCGAATAATTATTATGAATTTAATTTTACCCATAATTATTAACTGAATTTAAATTCCGAACGCAGATATCCTTTTATAAGGAAATTCATTTTTGTTGGAATATGAGATTAAAAGCACCCCATTAAGTGGCACCTCTATTCATATTTAAAAATGAATTTCCAACACAAAAGGTTTAAACTGAATGACCTTTTATTGTCTTGTTCATTTTAAGTTACAACCTAAAAAGGTTCTAATTAATTAATTATTTATACTTTGAATATTAATTAATTTAATAGCTTTTATGAGAAAATGCCAATTGCTTGAACACCTTCCATATATTTAAAGCCTTTAAATTAATCATGTTCCTAATTAATTAATCCTTCTAATTAATTAAAGTTCTAATCCGAGTTAAGGCTCTAATTAAACTACCTAAATTATTATTTAATTATAAGTGGAAATGTATATTATATATACCACTTTAAGGCCAATGTTGAGATAATACCCTATTGTAAACAATAGAGCACCATCCAAATTTGAGTCCCAAAGTTTCTATTTAATATTCATTTAATTTCTATAATGACCTTCCTAATTGATTATTTAATTAGAGAACCTAAATCTAAGGCTCTAACAAAATTCTATATTATATACAATAGTTAATTAATCCACATATAAAAGCATGTATTAAAAGGAAAAAAGAAACTATACCATATGTATATATTTAAACGTATGCTATGCATGCTATATATCTTATATCGATATTCAAAAAACATATACTATATATTTGGTACTAAATATATATGGTAAGATTGTTAAAGGGTATCACATGCTATACGTATGATATAAAAAGCACTTCCCCGGTCGGCCGCCGGCTAAACTCCGATCATCTTCAACCTTGGTCCGGCCTCTATGGGGCAATTTCTGGCCATCACGGGGCAATTTTCGGCCACCGTTCGCCACCGTGCTGACCATTATTCAAACCCAAAAAAACCTATTTTCCACATAAAATCATAGATCTACCCAGATCCGACAGGATCCACTTCTTGCTCAGCCTAGGCTACCCGTAAACCCAACCCTCTTCAACTCCGACCACATCATTTCGGCCACCACAAATAAGAACTAACTTCCCCTTACATTTTCAGTTTATATTTGCGACTTGTACGTACAAATCTAAACAGATATTTCATTTATTTTGCAGGAATGAAGAAAAGGAAGCTATACCTCTGATGCGGCGACCATGGTAATTCCGGTGACTTCTCCGGTAGCCTCTTAACTCCCACGACGGTTTTGCTTCCCCAACGGTTTGGCTTTCAATGGCGGTTAGGCTACTGTGCCGGCTCAACTTTCAAGAAAGGTAACTTTTCTCTCCATTATTATTTTATTTATTGTTATTATTATTATTTTATGGTATCTAATTAATGACTGTAATTAATTTCTGACTTTTTCTTCCTATTTATAGGTGGGCAGAGGATGACGTCAGACTAACACAGATCCATGTGAAATGGGTCCGGACGAATATGAGCCTGCCACGTGTCCTAGTTTAGGCGAGAAAAGAATTATCAGATCAATTTTGTGTATCTTGGGTTTAAAATTGGACAGGAAAGACAATGTATATGGGCTTTTAGATTTGTATCTGGCTTTAGGATCTTTAGAATGTAACTGGACATTATTTGGACATTTTGACTGATTTTATTTATTTATTTAATATTTATTAATTATTATTGGCCTTATTTATTTAGTAATCAAATACCCGGACAAAATACAGTAAGTGGGAAAAGACTGGAAAGACACGAATTTTGTCTGAATCCGCTGGCCATCTTCTAAACTGCTGAAGCCTGAAGTTGTTCTTATCATTTCAAAATTCTTCAACCTTCTGCCAAACTGTGGAGTCTGAAGCTATTTTTCTTATTATGAAATTCTTTATTTTCTAAATCTCGGAATTGATCCTGACAATCTTCATCTCCTGAGGTTTGAAGCCGTTCAACCCATCTCTCTGCAAAGGTTTCGAACAAGTGAGTTCTTCTCCTTATGAACTCCTTGTTCTTTTGTCAAAGTTAACCATAAAATCTGAATTAGTTCTGCTCATTATGAACCCATTCCCATCCATTCTTCCTGGTCATGCTAATCTACCTTTCCACAAAGGTATCGAACAAGTGAGCTCTTCTCTTTAGGAATTCCTCGTTCTTCTTGAAACCATTGACCTATCTCTCTGAAAATGAGTTGAATAGGAAAGCTCTTCTCATTAGGAACTCCTCTCATCCTTCAGCAAAAGAACTCTTCTTATTAGCAGCTCTTCAATCTTTCTTGGCAAGTTCTTTTTATTATGAACTCTGAATTCTTTTTTTGTTGAGCTATTCTCACTGAAAACTCTGAATTCTAGAAATGCTGATTCTCCTCTCCTCTAGGGAACAACTAATCCTGCAAAAAGAAACATCATCAAATAATTCAAATTCAATCTAAAATATCATGAAATATTTTCAAATTCTTGCTTGAAGCACTGAATTCTTTATTGTTATTGCTTTTCTGTCTACAATGTCTTGATCTTTTCTATCTGAAGCTCATATGGGATCTCATCTCTTGTTTCTCTTTCTCTGTTGATTAATTTTTTTGTGCATAAACTGTATGTGATTGATTAAACTAAATATCTTTCTCATCTGCTTGTTGTTGACCCATCTGGCCTTTTGATCAAGTAGCATAGATTTTCATCTTTCTTTTTTTTCATTCTTTCTTTTTCTTTTTTCTCTTATTTCTGTCATCTATTTTTTCTTTTAGAAACTAAGTACCCAAATGATTAATATTTTTGTTAATATCACGCCCTACCGTCTTATCACGACAACATTCAGAAAGTTCCCATAATTTTCGAAGGTGTCAGCTCAAAGGACTTAACATCATGCCCGAAAGATTTACTGATGACCCGAAGGATTTAGAATCGTAATGCACTTTATTTCCTGTGCAAACAATCACATCACTCCCAAAGGTGATGGCCCAAAGGACTTAACATCATCCCCGAAGGAATTATTGATGACCCGAAGGATTTAGAATTATAATGCACTTCTTTTCCTGTGTGAACAATTAGAAAATCTTTGCTAAAATTTGCCTCTACAAATGGGTTGAAATCTTTGCTGAAATCGGCCTCTTTAAATGGATTAAAATCCTTGCTGAGATTCACCTCTTCAAACGAATTAAAATCTTTGCTGAAATCTGCCTCTACAAACATAATGTCTTTCTAATATACACCTCTGTAAGTGAAATATTCATTGAAATTTGTCTCTATTAACAGAATATCTTGATATCTGCATATGAAGTTTTTTTGAGAAATCTGCCGCTGTAAACAGAATATCTTGAGATCTATATATGCAAACAGAAAAGCATGAATTAATATATTTGCTTTCTCACAAACACAACTGTAATCTTTGATCTATTTCTCAAAGATCTATGCTTGCTCATTGTCGAATTTTCTTCTCCAAGATTTTTGTTCATTCCTTGCTAGATCTTCCTCTTCAAGATCTTTATTCATTCTAGCTAAATATTTTCTTCGAGATCCTTGCTCATTCCTTGCTGGATCTTCCTCTTCCAGATCTTTATTTATTCCCAGCTGGATATCTTTTTCTCTAGGATCTTTGCTCGTTCCTGCTTGGATCCAATTCTTCAAGGCTATAAATTAAATTTTACCTTTCCTTGATTGAATTTGCAAATTCCTGCTAAAATATGCAAAAATGCTTTGAATGTATGAGTTAGTATGCTCCTACTTATGGATGCCTAACTATATGATGTATGGATGTTGCCACTTGTGGACCACTTAGGCAAACTTTCATCCTCAGTGAAGCTCTAAATTTCTTCAAAACATTTTCTATAGACAACATAACCCATCTCTCACTCAAGTTCAAACTTCAAGATCTCTGCACGCTTTGCTCTAAAGCGCCTTTTCATATTTTCACTTTAGATTTTTTATTTTCTTTTATTATTTTTCTTCTCAAGGAGTCTTTTGGGTTTTCATCTCGATTTTTTTATCTTTTTCTTTTTTTTGCAATAATGTTTACTTTTGTTCGTTCTAATGAAGCTTCTCTTGCTTTTATGGATTAAGCACATTGACCATTTTTGCTGCATCTCACCATGTATTTCTTACGATTTGAATACCGAAGATCACTCTTTTCTTGGAAAGCCACTCTTGCTACATCTTCATTCAGCTTCTTTGACAAAATTCTTTCTCATGGCTCAAAGAGATCATGATTCACTGTTATTTTAGCTTGTGGATTTTGTCTGCCCGCATGTGACATATTCTTCTATATGTTCTTTCCGCAACATTGCCCCCACTCCGACTTGACTTTGACTACTATCTTTGTTCATATTCGCCTCACTTTCTTACATTTTGACTAGCAAAAACCTTCAACAGATTGATCTGGTTGCATTATTGCTCCCAAAAGATGGCTCATGCTCTCTCTTTTTGCCCTGGAATCACTTGTGTCACTTTCTTGCAGCTTTGTTTGAATGTTACTGACGCTCGGAGTTGCATCTTTTCCTCGTCATACTTTCCATCATTAAACAAGTATCGAGGCCACCCCCTATTCTACCTGCACTTAAAGGGTTAGTACATCATAGTAATACCCACGAAATCCTTTGCTTTTCTTGTATCTAATCAATTTATCTGCAAGATGCTTGTTGAAAAGATAAATGAATTGCTCAAAATATTATTTTTCTAGATTTGAGAAATTTGAATAATTTGATAAGTCATGACAAACATAAGAAAACAAAAATCAAGATTAGGCCTCCTAAATATCAAGTGTAACAGAGCCTTTGAACCAAATTGCAAAGATCAACTCCAATGTGACCTCTTCTAAATTATTAAACTTCTGGGAGAAACATTTCCCGTATACCTAATTCTATCCCATTTAAGGTGGCACTCTTTACATCACTAACTCACTATGGCCCAATCTTTCCCTCTTTTCTTATCTCGATTAAGCATTAGAAGTCTGGAAGTCCTTGAAAAAGGTTAACCCTGATAAGCGGGATATATTCTGAAGACAAACTCAACTTGCTCCAATACCCGTATATGGTCAAAATGGTCTTTTGAGGCTTGTAATGTAGGCTATGGCTCACGACTAACAAAGAAAGGATATATAGGCTCAAATAAATATTTAAGGGTGATGAAACCAAGGATCATTTCTTTCAAATGAAATATCATTTTGCACTCCTTGATATGTTCGGATGAAATTATCTTTCCTTATCTCTTTTTTGCTTTTTGTTTTTATTTTTGTGGATCGCTCTAGACTGTCCATTTCTGGGTTTTCACCCTAGAGATCATTTCATTTCCTTGAAATCGATCTTCCACTGCTCCTTTAGATAGAAACTTTCTTGAAATATGTCACATACATATGTTGCTTTTCTTTTGCACTTTCCAACTTTAGCGCTTTCTTTGCTTCAGCTTGATTCAGCTAACTTTTTGAACACATCATTTCCACTATTTTCTTGTTTTTCCTTTTTTTGACTGGATTCAAAGTATTCCTCTTTTTTCATCCCGCCTTTCTGATTTTTGTGCTTGATATATTCACTTTCGTTTCTTTTGCCCCTAATTCACAAGGCATTACTATCATAGGCATGATCAAAACTGAACACTTTTCACTTGTAAACAAACTTTCATCCTCTTTGCGCCCAGTGTAGGGGTAATCCTTGGTTTGGGTTGAATCCAAAGAAAATTATCAGGCTCAAAGGGGACAACAAATGATACTTTTCTTATTTTCTTTCTTTGTGAAGGGATATGAAGGAATGCCAAATGTCCTCCCATACTTGGATTTCTTCGAAGAAAAGCCGTCTTCAGGTGGAAGATGCTTGGGTTATCACTTCATTCAAAGATCTTAGCCGACAATGCTTGAGAGGCAATTCACTCAAAACTTGTATTTGGGATTTTCTCTTGATTTTTGAACAATCATTAATGTGTTTATGTTGGCCTAAATAAAGTAGAAGATAGTCACATTTGATAGTTGATCTCTGCATTTAATTCAAGGTCACTCTTACAATTAATATCCAAGGTCCTGAGAGAAAATGTTAGTGAAGATACATACGTGTACGTATGGGAGAACAAAACTAACCCATAACAAAGAATCAAAGAATGCAAGATGTTTGCCATTTAAGAAAAATACATAGCAAACAAGCATCATGAACAAATAAAACGAAATAGCCTTCCTTGCAAAGGACCCTCAATGCTCGCTAGCAAAAGCGATCGGGATGATTGAGGGTATTACTCTGCAACGGTCCTAGAATTGCAGACAGATCTCCCGTGGTTCATTGTTGACCATAAGGACATGCCCATTGTTGCTAATGCTCTGATGCTCTCATTCTTTCTGAACAAATTTTCTAACTCTTCAGTGATCAAATTCCACAATGACGCTCCACTGGCCTCTCACCATATTAAATTTGCCCCACCCTTATTACTTAGGGCGAGCAAATGCCCCCTAAGTCCTTGGACATTTTACGTTCCTGAACTTTATCAAGTTCATCTTTAATTTTACAGAACCACCAGAACCCTGTGGCAAAACCTGGTAAGTCCCTGAATTGACTGATATACGTATTTCATCATCATCACCATGACCTCTGATAGGCAATTTTTTCCTGAATAAAGAAATACCAATGAAAGACGATTGTCCCATACTCAGTCATATCCTTCCCATGAGTGATCGAACATTTGCAACCATGGCCTTATATCTTTAAATAATCTATGAACCAATACAGGGGGATCTTTGGACTTGATGTAACAGAGTTGATTTCATATATTTCTCTAGAGATAATTTTTGCAAGCTGTACCCCTTGATACATAAACATGAACAAGACGGACTTCTCAAGGCTTCAAACAATCTCGGAAGCATTTATTCAGGATCTCTGGCTAACCAACCTCTTGATTTCCTCCATTAAGGGTTTGTACTTCTTGGTAGTACATTCTAGTTCTCCCGTGTGAAACTTGCAAATATTATCAGGATCATAACTATGGGCAAATGGGCTTGACATCTTCTTTACCAGCCTATAGGTAAATCTGAAATGGAAATTCAAAATTTGCATTTGTCCGAGGAATTTTCCATGATAGACCTGGTGAGTCAGTTAACATTTTCCTCCTACATCCTCAGGGAGTCCGATCATTGCATTCATTCACTTCTTTCTTTCTTTTTAGTTAACATTTTCAGTACTTGTTTTCTAAGCAATCCAATTGCATTTTCTCTAATCAGGGTACTACTTTTTAAGCTACATATCTTAATAGCTCATCTTTAGTGTCAACTTCTAAAATCTCCCAATTCAGAAAATTTGAATTTGCGGCTTGAAAATGTAGTAATCTTCAAATCTCAATCATAACTCACAACAGTCTTGATATTGTAACAACTTAATTAATGGGGCTCTAATAATTTCTCATGATACGGCGAAGCTTCAAGCAGTTTAAAATATATCTCACAATTGAAAATATGAAAGAAATTCGATTTAAATTTTGACTTTTCACTGATAGGAGCATCTTGAGCATCTAATCTTGTGGTATTCTTCAGTAAAGGCAAAGTCAAAAGAATAGAAACCAAAATATTTCTCTGACTCCAGTTGGCCCTAAATTAAAGTAAGTTACCCTCAAAAGTATGTCATGGGTTCCGCACTTTTTTATCTCGACTCTTCTAGCAAACGATAGTCTTTGATTGAATCGAGGCCATGCTCTTTTGGGACATAAATACCCATTCCTGATGAGACCAACTTTAGTGGGACTGCTATCAGAAAGTGATTTTAGATAGGGTAGAGCTACAAATCTGAAAGTGACGTTGAATAGGAACAATTGTCTCCCTTTTCTAGCCGAACTCTTTAGTCTCTTTATCTTGTATTTGTATTATGCTCTTCTTGCAATCATTTCCTTTGTGAGAAAGCTTCAATCTTCTACTAACCTTGACATTCATCATTCTAGAGAGACTCTTCTGCCCCTCATATCTGTTATGATCATTATATCCCCTGATTGTCACTGAACCATTGATCGGTAAGATTTTTGGCTGAACTCCAGAATTTGAATTCATTCAGTCTTTCTATGCCTGCCCACTGAGCTTCATTCATTTTAGCATTTTCAAAATCCACAAATGCCTCTAAGTCAAACATTCTGCTATTTTCTTCATGATCCAAACTCAGATCTTCAGGATTCTTTACTAATGCCCTGGCTATATTGGTCTGAACTTACTCATCTTTTTATTTGACTTTTTGTTTCAATATCCATCTCTCTTTTTTGACTTTTCTTCTTTTTTGACTCTTTTTTAACTTTTTGACTATTTTTTGACTATCTTTTTTGACTATTTTTTATGACTCTCTTTTTTGTCTTCTTTTTTTGCTCTATCTTTTTTTTTTGAATGGAGAGTCCTTTCAGACTGAACCTTTATGTGAGATGAATTTCTATCTTGATCACTCTTGTTGATACTTCATCTAGAACCTTTCCTTCCTTGACCTTTCTGATTCCAAACAAAGGGATAGCTTGTATTCCATCCCGTTCTCAGATTGATAAACCTTTTCTTCATTCAATCCAAGTGGCCTTCAAAAACCTTTGTGTCTGCTCAACCTAACAAATCTGTTACCCATGCTTTTCAGAACATAAATTTAACTAATGCAATGATACAATGAAATATTTTAAACAAAAGTGTAATATTTTTTCATTTTTCATAATTTTTAAATGTTGTAATGCATGAATGCACGAGGTATCGATTTCAAGAACTAGTCATTACAGCAACTCTCTACACTTGGCTCCTGTAGTTAATCATTTTATAACACTGTTCCTGGATCACTGCCTCAGCTTAATTTTTAGTATTTTATCATTCATTATGATTCCCCTTCGAAACTTATGAACCGACTTTTCAATTGTTGTACTGCAATTTTTGATTCTGTCATTTTTCCTCAGCTCTTCATTTTTATTAACATTTTCCTTGATTATGGTATCCTTCGATGAATTTCATCATTTGGGAGACTCGGATATCACCTTTGAATTCAAAGCTTTCTATTTCTCCTCAAGTTTTTTCGTTGTCAACAACAACCTTTGAATGCCTCTTCAATTTATCTATTATCTATCCTCTTTCTGATTATTATCGTCTTCAGATATTGCGTCTTATTTATCTCTATAACTGCCACTGACCTTATCTTGAACCCTGAACTATTATTGAGCATTGTATAAATCCTGTCCTTTTGACCAGCAGAGCAGTGTAGCAAAGCCTTGTATTCCTCTATTGTTGGTGTTACATGTATCATCCTAAAAAGCAAATAATTATATCGGGCTTTATACACAGATCACAACCTTAAAAAACTATTGATCCATTTGACTGTCTTACAGCAACGCTACAATTCAGAAATTTTATTGGAAATGACTCTTTGTATTCCCACCATATAATTCTCAAATTAAAGTTGGTTCTGGAAAACTTTCATTATGCTCAGAAATTTCTGGTACAACTTTGCATTAATGACACCTGGCCTCTACGTATATTGTCTTTGTTCTTGTATTGAGTCCTATCGGATCATGTCCACAGTGACATATTGTCCCCCACTTGTCTATCAGACCTTTCAGTTCTTATGACTACTGCCTATTCGATTGATCCTCGAACCGATACCTCTCATGAATGCAACACCTTGTCCTAGGTCCCTTTCTGGCTCTAGTGGGATAGGCTTCTATTACAACATGTGGGTTTTGCTCTAGACTCTGGGTACCCGAACTGTCACTACTGGACTAGAAAGACATTGATTCGGGAGTATACGACCCCTTATAGCGGAGGCGTAACCTTACGGTGTATAAGGTTGGTATACTAGAAGGAGGACAAAATTCTGATCACGGAGCTGAATAACTCACGTAAGATCATGCCTCACTCCCACTTAATGGTGAGAAGCCAGGGTATACGGCTTATGCATGAATGACAATTTATATCACACAAGAAAAAGCTATATGCATTTTTCCTGAAAATTCATCCAATAATTATGAAAAAAATAAATTCAAATTACTGTCCTAAATGCCAAAATGCCACGTAAAATTAATTAGGCCCAACTTTTGATTTTTTTAAAAAAATCCCAGGGGAGTCGCCAAGCTGTCACGACCATTTTTGAAATCGGGCGTGTAAAATAGCTTGACAATAAAATTAGGGTTTTCTGACCATTTTTAATTTAATCTTGAAAATTTAGGGTTTTTCATATTAAATTGGATTTTATTTATTTATCCTTTAAAAAACCATTTTGGACTCGCCACCGATCACTTCGAGGTAGACCGGACACCGAAAAAAAAAACAGAGATTCTTTCTTAAAAATTAGGTTGGGGAGTCGGTTACGTGTAGGGAATGATTAGCACCCCCACAAATGTCCGTTATCGATACCTTAATTTTACATGACATTTTGGCATTTCGAATAATTATTATGATTTTAATTTTAACCATAATTATTAACTGAGTTTAAATTCCGAATGCAGATATCCTTTTATAAGGAAATTCTTTTTTGTTCGAATATGAGATTAAAAGCACCCCGTTAAGTGGCATCTTATTCATATTATAAAATGAATTTCCAACATAAAAGGTTTAAAATGAATGACCTTTTATTGTCTTGTTCATTTTAAGTAACAACCAACAAAGGTTCTAATTAATTAATGATTTATACTATGAATATTAATTAATTTAATGACTTTCATGAGAAAATGCCAGTTGCTTGAACACCTTCCATATATTTAAAGTCTTTAAATTAATCATATTCCTAATTAATTAATCCTTCTAATTAATTAAAGTTCTAATCTTAGTTAAGGCTCTAATTAAACTACCTAAATTGTTATTTAATTATAAGTGGAAATGTATATTAAATATACTACTTTAAGGCCAATGTTGAGATAACACCCTATTGTAAACAATAGAGCACCATCCAAATTTGAGTCCCAAAGTTTCTATTTAATATTCATTTAATTTCTATAATGACCTTCCTAATTGATTATTTAATTAGAGAACCTAAATCTAAGGCTTTAACAAAATTCAATATTATATACAATAGTTAATTAATCCGCATATAAATGCATGTATTGAAAGGAAAAAAGAAACTATACCATATGTATATATTTAAACGTATGCTATGCATGCTATATATCTTATATCGATATTCAAAAAACATATACTATATATTTGGTACTAAATATATATGGTAAGATTGTTAAAGGGTAATCATGGGCTATACGTATTATATATATATATATTATATTATACCATAGCTATAAAAATATATATTACACATTTACAGGGAAACTATCAATTAATATAGTAAATAGGTAAAGTATGTATGTTAGGAAACCATGTTATAATTTACCGGTTAATATATACATATTAAGAAAAGCATACAAAACATATGGTAACATGCACAAATGATGCATAACGTGTGTATATATATGGTACATAATTATTATGCAATTGAACAATTAAATTAAATCAAACAATTAATGAAAACATACCATATTAAATAAATTCAAACATTTAATAAAATTATGAACCAAGACAAAATTGAAACGATTTAGAACTTCCAATTCCTGAATTCATTTCATATAGGGGATTGAATTGAGAGGTTTACAAATTTTATAGCCGAACTGTGAAAATCTAGAAGCCCTCGCCCCAACCCAGATGACTGACGTGCGGATCCTCCTTGACCCACCTTCTAAACGACGCCGTTTCAACACGGTATATATAGGCTGAATCCGAGTTGACTCATTTATTTGATCAAAAACACACCCTCTCTATCCTCTAATTCTCTCTCGGCCTAAACAACAAATTTCCAGAAACTTCCCCTCAAATGGATTAAAATCCATGTTTTATAATTGGTGTTCATCATGGTTTGAGATGAACGAGATGAACATCGAAAAGTCTGACAACTCTCCGCCACAAGCACCGCCCTTTGACCCTCCACCGCCTCACTTCGGCCACCTTTGGTCGTTCGCCGGCCACCGGCTAAACTCCGATCGTCTTTAACCTTGATCTGGCCGCCGTGGTGCGATTTCCCGCCACCAAAGAGCAATTTCAGGCCACCGTTCGCCGTCGTGCGGACCATCATTCGAACCCAAAAAAACATATTTTCCCCATAAAACCCTAAATCTACCCAGATCCGACAGGATCCCCTTCTTCCCCGGCCTAGGCTACCCATAAACCCAACCCTCTTCAACTCTGAGCACATCATTCCGGCCACCACAAATAAGAACTAACTTCCCTTTACATTTTCAGTTTATATTTTCGACTTGTACGTACAAATCTAAACTGATATTTCCTTTATTTTGCAGGAATCAAGAAAAGGAAGAATATACCTCAGGTGTTGCAGCCATGGTAATTTCGGTGACTTCTCCAGCAGTCTCTTGACTCCCACGGCAGTTTCGCTTCCCCAACAGTTTGGCCTTTAACAGCGGTTCGGCTACTATGCCGGCTCAACTTTCGAGAAAGGTAACTTCTCTCTCTATTATTATTTTATTCATTTATTATTATTATTATTATTACTATTATTTTGTGGTATCTAATTAATGACTGTAATTAATTTTTGATTTTTTCTCTTTCTTCCTATTTATAGGTGGGCAGAGGATGACGTCAGACTAACACAGATCCATGTAAAATGGGTCCAGACGAATAGGAGCCTACCACGTGTCCTAGTTTAGGTGGGAAAAGAATTATCAGATCAATTTTGTGTTTCTTGGGTTTAAAATTGGGCGCGAAAGACAATGTTTATGGCTTTTGGATTTGTATATGGGCTTTGGGATCTTTAGAATGTAACTGGACATTATTTGGACATTGAGACTGATTTCGGGTTATTTATTTAATATTTATTAATTATCGTTGGCCTTATTTATTTAGTAATCAAATACCCTAGACAAAATACGGGTATTACAGCTACCCCTCTTTGCTCATTGCTATGGAACAAGAAGTGGGCAAAGAGTGAAAAGACACGGATTTTGTCTGAATCCACTAGCCATGTTCTAAACTGCTGAAGCCTGAAGTTGTTCTTCTTATTTCAAAATTCTTCAACCTTCTGCCAAGTTGTGGAGTCTGACGTTGTTCTTCTTATTATGAAATTCTTTATCTTCCAAATCTTAGAATTGCTCCTGAAATTCTTCATCTCTTGAGGTTTGAAGCAGTTCAACACATCTCTCTGCAAAAGTGTCGAACAAGTGAGCTTTTCTCATTATGAACTCCTTATTTTTTTTGTCAAAGCTAACCGCAAAATCTGAATTAGTTCTTCTCATTATGAACCCATTCTCATTCATTCTTCTTGGTCATACTGATCTACCTCTCTACAAAGGTATCAAACATGTGAGCTCTTCTTATTAGGAACTCCCCGTTCTTCTTGAAACCATTGACCTATCTATCTGAAAATGAGTTGAATAAGCAAGCTCTTCTTATTAGGAACTTCTTATTCTTTTAAAAAACAAACTCTTCTCATTATGAGTTCTTCATTCTTTGATGGATGAACTCTTGTCATTAGGAGCTCTGTGGTGAATTCTTCTCATTAGGAATTCTTAATTCTTTGTTGAACGAGTTCTTCTCATTTAGAACTATGTGGCGAATTCTTCTAATTAGGAATTCTTCATTCTTTGTTGGGCAAACTCTTCTCATTAGGAGCTCTGTGGCGAATTCTTCTCATTAGGAATTCTTCATTCTTTGTTGAGCGAGTTATTCTCATTTAGAACTCTGTGGCGAATTCTTCTCATTAGGAATTCTTCATTCTTTACTGGGCGAGCTCTTCTCATTAGGAGCTCCGTGGCGAATTCTTCTCATTAGGAAATCTCCATTCCTTGCTGGGCGAATTTTTCTCATTAGGAATTCTGGGGCGAACTCTTCTCATTAGGAGTTCTTCATTCTTTTCTGTGCGAATTATTCTCATTAGGAATTCTGGAGCGAACTCTTCTTATTAGGAGTTCTTCATTCTTTGCTGGGCGAATTCTTCTCATTAGGAATTATGGAGCGAACTCATCTCATTAGGAGTTCTTTAATTTTGTTGATCCACCTATCTGTAAAGGCAAAAACAATTGAGCTCTTCTCATTAGGAACTCCCCTTATTCTTCAGCAAACGAACTCTTCTCATTAGAAGCTCTTCAATCTTTCTTGGCGAGTTCTTCTTATTATGAACTCTGAATTCTTTGCTAGTTGAGCTATTCTCACTGAAAACTCTGAATTCTAGAAATGCCGATTCTCCTCTCCTCTAGGGAACAATTGATCATGTAAAAAGAAACATCATCAGTCAATTCAAATTCAATATGAAATTTCATGAAATATTTTCAAATTCTTTCTTGAAGCACTGAATTCTTTAATGTTATTGCTTTTCTGTCTACAATGTCCTGATCTTTTCTATCTAAAGCTCATATGGGATATCATCTCTTGTTTCTCTTTCTCTGTTGATCAATTTCTTCTGTGCTTAAAATGTATGTGACTGATTAAACCAAACATATTTCTCATCTGCTTGTTGTTGAATTATCTGGCCTTTCGATCAAGCAGCATAGATTTTCATCTTTCTTTTTCTTTTTCCATTCTTTCTTTTTTTTCTCTTTTTTGTCCCATCTTTTTTCTTTTTTGTTCGAGAAACTGAGGATCCAAAGGATTAATATTTTTGCCGATATTATGCGTCTACCTTCTTATCGCGACAACATTCAAAAAGTTCTCTTCATTTTCGAAGGTGTCGGCCCAAAAGACTTAACATCATGCATGAAAGACTTACTGATGACCCGAAGGATTTATAATCGTAATGCACTTCCTTTTCTGTGCAAACAATCACATCACTCCCAAAGGTGATGGCCCGAAGGACTTAACATCATGCCCGAAGGAATAACTGACGACCCAAAGGATTTATAATTATAATGCACTTCCTTTCCTGTGCAAACAATAAGAAAATCTTTGTTGAGATCCGCCTCTACAAACAGGTTGAAATCTTTGCTGAAATCCGCCTCTTTAAATGGATTAAAATCTTTAATGAGATCCGCCTCTTTAAATATATTGAAATCTGTGCTGAAATCTGCCTCTACAAACATAATTTCTTGCTGAAATCCACCTTTGTAAGCGGAATATTCGTTGAAATTCGTCTCTATAAATGAAGTTTTTTGGAGAAATCCGCCTCCGTAAATGAAATATATTGAGATCTATATCTACAAACAGAAAATCATTAATTAATATATTTGCTTTCTCACAAACACAACTGTAATCTTTGATAGATCTATTTATCAAAGATCTATGCTTGCACATTGTCAAATTTTTCTCTCCGAGATTTATGTTCATTCATTGCTGGATCTTCTTCTTCAAGATCTTTATTCATTCTAGCTGAATCTTTTCTTCGATATCTATGCTCATTCCTTACTAGATCTTTCTGTTCCAAGATCTTTGCTCGTTCCTGCTTGGATCCATCTTCGAGGCTATAAATTGACTTTTACCTTTCCTTGATTGAATTTGCAAATTCCTGCTAAAATATGCAAAAATGCTTTGAATGTATGAGTTAGCATGCTCCTACTTATGGATGCCCAACTATATGATGTATGGATGTTGCCACTTGAAGACCACTTAGGCAAACTTTCATCCTAAGGGAAGCTCTAAATTTCTTCGAAACTTCTTCTACAGGCAACATAACCCATCTCTCACTCAGGTTCAAACTTCAAGATCTCTACATGCTTTGCTCTAAAGTGCCTTTTCAGGTTTTCACTTTAGATATTTCATTTTCTTTTCTTCATTTTCTTCCCAAGGTGACTTTTAGGTTTTTATCTCGGTTTTTTCTGCAATAATGTTTTCCTTTGTTCGTTTTGATGAAGCTTCTCTTGCTTTCATGGATTAAGCACGTTGAACATTTTTGCTGAATCTCACCTTGTATTTCTTACGATTTGAATACCGGAGATCACTCTTTTCTTGGAAAGCCACTCTTACTACATCTTCATTCAGCTTCTTTGACAAAATTCTTTCGCATATCTCAAAGAGATCATGATTCACTGTTATTTTAGCTTGTGGATTTTGTCTGCCCGCATGTGACATATTCTTCTATAATGTTCTTTTTGCAACATTGCCCCACTCCAGCTCGACTTTGACTACTATCTTTGCTCACATTTGCGTCACTTTCTTACTTTTTGAATAACAAAAACCTTCAACGGATTGATCCCGCTGCATCATTGCTCCCAAAAGATGGCTCATGCTCTCTCTTTTTGCCCTGGAATCACTTGTGTCACTTTCTTGCAGCTTTGTTTGAATGTTATTGACACTTAGAGTTGCGTCTTTTCCTCGTCATACTTTCCATCATTAAACAAGTATTGAGGTCACGCCATATTCTACTTGTACTTAAAGGATTAGTATATCATAGTAATACCCACAGAATCCTTTGCTTTTCTTGTATCTAATCAATTTATCTGCAAGATGCTTTTGAAAAGATAAGTGAATGGCTCAAAATATTATTTTACTAGATTTGAGAAATTGGAATAATTTGATAAGTCATGGCAAACATAAGAAAACAAAAATCAAGATTAGGCCCCCTAAATATCAAGTGTAACAGAGCCTTTGAACCAAATTGCAAAGATCAACTCCAATGTGACCTCTTCTAAATTATTAAACTTCTGGGAGAAACATTTCTCGTATACCTAATTCTATCCCATTTAAGGTGAAACTCTTCACCTCACTAACTCACTATGGCCCAATCTTTCCCTCTTTTCTGATCTCGATCAAGCATTAGAAGTCTGGAAGTCCTTGAAGAAAGGTTAACCCTGATAAGCGAGATATATTCTGAAGACAAACTCAACTTGCTCCAATACCCGTATATGGTCAAAATGGTCTTTTGAGGCTTGTAATGTAGGCTATGGCTCACGGCTAACAAAGAAAGGATATATAGGCTCAAATAAATATTTAAGGGTGATGAAACCAATGATCATTTCTTTCAAATGAAATATTATTTTGCACTCCTTGATATGTTCGGATGAAATGCTTTTTTCTTATCTCTTTTTTCATTTTTGCATTTTGTTTTTGTTTTTGTGGATCGCTCTAGACTGTCCATTTCTGGGTTTTTACCCTAAAATTCATTTCGTTTCCTTGAAATCTAACTTCCACTGCTCATTTGGATAGAAACTTGCTTGAAAGATCTCACATTCATATGTTGCTTTTCTTTTGCACTTTCCAACTTTAGCGTTTTCTTTGCTTCAGCTTGATTCAGTTGACTTTTTGAACACATCATTTCCACTATTTTCTTCTTTTTCCTTTTTTTGACCGGATTCAAAGTATTCTTCTTTATTCATCTTGCCTTTCTGATTTTTGTGCTTGATATATTCACTTTCGTTTCTTTTGCCCCTGATTCACAAGGCATTACAATCATAACATGATCAAAACCGAACACTTTTATCTTGAAAACAAACTTTCATTCTCTTTGCCTTCAGTGTAGAGGTAATCCTTGGTTTGGGTTAAATACAAAGAAAATCACCAGGCTCAAAGAGGACAACAAATGATACTTTTCTTATTTTCTTTCTTTGTGAAGAGATATGAAAGAATGCCAAATGTCCTCGCATACTTGGATATCTCCGAAGAAAATTCGTCTTCAGGTGGAAGATGCTTGGGTTATCACTTCATTCAAATACCTTAGCCGATAATGCTTGAGAGGCAATTCACTCAAAACTTGTATTTAGGATTTTTTAGTGATTCCTGAACACTCATTAATGTATTCTCGTTGGCCTAAATAAAGTAGAAGAGAGTCACATTTTGAAGTTGATCTCTACATTTAATTCAAGGTAACTCTTACAATTAATATCCAAGGTACTAAGAGAAAAATGTTAGTGAAGATATATACGCATACGTATGGGAAAACAAAACTAACCCATAACAAAAAATGAATAGAATATTAAAGAATCAAAGAATGCAAGATGTTTTCCATTTGAGAAAAATACATAGGAAACAAGCATCATGAACAAATAAATCGAAATAGCCTCCCTTACAAAGGACCCCCAATGCTCGCTGAATAAAGCGATTAAGATGATTCAGGGTATTACTCCGCAATGGTCCTAGAATTGCAGACAGATCTCCCGTGGTTCACTGTTGACCATAAGGACATACCCATTTTTGCTCATGCTCTGGTGCTCTCATTCTTTCTGAACAGATTTTCTAACTCTTCAGTGATCAAATTCCACAATGACGCTCCACTGGTCTCTCTTCATATTAAATTTGCCCCACCCTTATTACTTAGGGCGAGCAAATGCCCCCAAGTCCTTGGACATTTTAAGTTCCTAAACTTTCATCAAGTTCATCTTTAACTTTACAGAACCACCTGAACCTTGTGGCAAAACCTGCTAAGTCCCTAAATTGACTGATATATGTATTTCATCATCATCATCATGACCTCTGATAGGCAATTTTTCCTGAATAAAGAAATACCAACGAAAGACGATTGCCCCATACTCAGTCATATCCTTCCTATGAGTGATCAAACATTTACAACCATGGCCTTATATCTTAGAATAATCTATGAACCAATACAAGGGACTCTTTGGAATTGAATAATAAAGTTGATTTCATATACTTCTTCAGAGACAGTTTCTGCAAGATGTACCCCCTTGATACATAGACAAGAACAAGACAGACTTCTCAAGGCTTCAAACAATCTTGGAAGCATTTATTCAGGATCTCTGGCTAACCAACCTCTTGATTTCCTCCATTAAGGGTCTGTACTTCATGGTAGTACATTCTGGTTCTCCCGTGTAAAACTTGCAAATATTATAGGGATCATAACTATGGGCAAATGGGTTTGACATATTCTTTACCAGCCTAGAGGTAAATCTGAAATGGGAATTCAAAATTTGCATTTGTCCAAGGAATTTTCCATGATAGACCTGGTGAGTCAGTTAACCTTTTCCTCTTACATCCTTAGGGAGTCCGATCATTACATTCATTCACTTCTTTCTTTCTTTTTAGTTAACATTTTCAGCACTTGTTTTCTGAGCAATCCAATTGCATTTTTTCCAATCAGGGTACTAATTTTTAAGATACATATCTTAATAGCTCATCTTCAGTGTCAACTTCTAAAATCTCCCAATTCAGAAAATTTGAATTTGCAGCTTGAAAATGTAGCAATCTTCAATGTCTCAATCATAACTCACAACAATCTTGATATTGTAACAACTTAATTAATGGGGCTCTGACAATTTCTTATGATACGGCGAAGCTTCAAATAGTTTAAAATATATCTCACAATTGAAAATTTGAATGAGATCCGATTTAAATTTTGACTTTTCACTGACAAGAGCATCTTGAGCATATAATCTTCTGGTATTCTTCAGTAAAGGCAAAGTCAAAATGATAGAAACCAAAATATTACTATGACTCTTGTTGGCCCTGAATTAAAGTAAGTTACCCACAAAAGTTGTCATGGATTCCGCCCTTTTTTTATCTCGACTCTTTTAGCAAACGATTGTCTTTGATTGAATCGGGGTCCTTCTCTTTCAGGACATAAATACCCATTCCTGATGAGACCAACAACTTCAGTGAGACTATTATTAGAAAGTGATTTTAGATAGGGTAGAGCCACAAATCTGAACATGATATTGAATAGGAACAATTGTCTCCATTTTCTAGCCGAACTCTTCAGTCACTTTATCTTGTATCTGTATTATGCTCCTCTTGCAATCAATTCCTTTGTGAGCAAGCTTCAATCTTCTACTGACCTTGACATTCATCATTTTAGAGAGACTCTTCAGCCCCTCGTCTCTGTTAGGATCATTATGTCCCCTGACTGTCACTGAACCATTGATCGGCAAGATTTTTGGCTGAACTCCAGAATTTGAATTCATTCAGTCTTTCTATACCTGCCCACTGAGCTCCATTCATTTTAGCATTTTCAAAATCCATAAATGCCTCTAAGTCAAACATTCTGCTATTTTCTTCATGATCCAAACTCAAATCTTTAGGATTCTTTATAGATGCCCTGGCTATATTGGTCTGAACTTACTCATCTTTTTATTTAACTTTTTGTTTCCATCTCTCTCTCTTTTTTTTGACTTTTCTTATTTTGACTATGTTTTGATTCTCCTTTTGTCTTTTTTTTGACTTTTTTTTACTCTTTTTTCTGACTCTCTTTTTTGCCTTCTTTTTTTTGCATGGAGAGTCCTTTCAGACTGAACCTTTATGTGAGATGAATTTCTATCTTGATCACCCTTGTTGACACTTCATCTAGAACCTTTCCTTCCTTGACCTTTCTGATTCTAAACAAAGAGATAACTTGTATTCCATCTCGTTCTCAAACTGATCAACCTTTCTTCATTCGATCCAAGTGGCCTTCAACAACCTTTGTGTTTGCTCAACCTAAAAAATCTGTTACCCATGCTTTTAAAACATAAATTTAACCAATACAATGATACAATGCAATATTTTAAACAAAAGTGCAATATTTTTTCATTTTTCATAATGTTTAAATGTTGTAATGCATGAATGCACGAGGTATCAATTTCAAGAACTAGTTATTAGAGCAACACCCATTTAACTGAAAGGTCGAATACAAAGAAAAGGAAAAGTGTTCACAACTTCATCGAACAAAATCTGCACATGTCAGGCAACTCCCTGCACTTGGCTCCTGTAGTTAATCATTTCATTACTCTGTTCTTGGATCACTGCCTTGGCTTAATTTTTAGTATTTTATCATTCATTGTGATTCCTCTTCAAAACTTATGAACTGACCTTTCAATTTTTATACTGCATTTTCTATTTCTGTCATTTTTCCTTAGCTCTTCATTTTTATTAACATTTTCCTTGATTATGGTATCCTTCGATGAATTTCATCATTTGGGAAACTCGAATATCACCTTTGAATTCAAAGCTTTATCTTTCTCCTCAAGTTTTTTCCTTGTCAACAACAACCTTTGAATGCCCCTTCAATTTATCTATTATCTATCCTCTTTCTGATTATTACCATCTTCAGATATTGCGTCTTATTTATCTCTATAACTGCCACTGACCTTATCTTGAACCCTGAACTATTGTTGAGCCTTATATAAATCCTGTCCTTTTGGCCACTAGAGCAGTGTAGCAAAGCCTTGTATTCCTCTATTGTTGGTGTTAAATGTATCATCCTGAAAAGTGAATAATTATACCGGGCTTCATACACAGGTCACGGCCCTAAACAACTATTGATCCATTTAACTGTCTGATAGCAACACTATAAGTCAGAAATTTTATTGGAAACGACTCTTCGTATTCCCACCCTATAATTCTCAAATTAAAGTTGGTTCTGGAAAACTTTCATTATTCTCAGAAATTTCTGGTACAACTTTGCATTAATGACACCTGGCCTCCACATATATTGTCTTTGTTCTTGTATTGAGACCTCTTGAATCATGTCCACAGTGACATATTGTCCCCCACTTGTCTATCGGACCCTTAAGTTCTTATGACCACTGCCTATTCGACTGATCCTCGAATCGATACCTCTCATGAATGCAATGTGATACAACATTTATCAAATAAAACACACCCACACAAAACAAAAGACAAAACAAAAATTATGCCAGTATGGTGAATTAATATTGTAAGCAAAAATAATTGCTAAAAAAAATTTATATTGCGTAAAAATAACCAGAGAACAATTTATACTGTGCACAAAAAAATAACTAGAGTAGTGAATTTAAATCAGTAACACCCTGTCCTAGGTCCCTGACTGGCTCTAGTGGGGTAGGCTTCTATTATAGCATGCGGATTTCGATCTAGACTCTGGGTACCCAAACTTTCGTTACTGGACTAGTAAGACTTCGATTTGGAAGTATACGACCCCTTATAGCGGATGCGTAACGTAACGGTGTATAAGGTTGGTATACCAGAAGGAGGACAAAATTCCGATCACGGAGTTGAATAACTCACGTAAGATCATGCCTCACTCCCACTTAATGGTGAAAAGCCCTGGTATTAAGCTTTTGCATGAGTGACAATTTATATCACACAAGAAAAAGCTATCTGCATTTTTCCTGAAAATTCATCCAATAATTATGAAAAAATTAAATTCAAATTACTGTCCTAAATGCCAAAATACCACGTAAAATTAATTAGGCTTGATTGTCGATTTTTTTTAAAAAATCCCTAGGGAGTAGTCAAGCTGTGGCAACCATTTTTGAAATCGAGTGTGTAAAATAGCCTGACGATCGATATTTTGGAAAATTAGGGTTTTCTGGCCATTTTTAATTTAATCTTGAAAATTTAGGGTTTTTCATATTAAATTGGATTTTATTTATTTATCCTTTAAAAAACATTTTGGAGTCGCAACCGATCACTTCGTGGTAGACCAGACACCGGAAAAACAAACCAGAGATTCTTTCTTAAAAATAGGGTTTAGGAGTCGGTTACGTGTGGGGAAGGATTAGCACCCCCATAAACGACCGTTATCAATACCTTAATTTTACGTGGCATTTTGACATTTCGAATAATTATTATGAATTTAATTTTACCCATAATTATTAACTGAATTTAAATTCCGAACGCAAATATCCTTTTATAAGAAAATTCATTTTTGTTTCAATATGAGATTAAAAGTACCCCGTTAAGTGGCACCTCTATTCATATTTAAAAATGAATTTCCAACACAAAAGGTTTAAAGTGAATGACCTTTTATTGTCTTGTTCATTTTAAGTAACAACCTAAAAAGGTTCTAATTAATTAATTATTTATACTTTGAATATGAATTAATTTAATGTCTTTTATGAGAAAATGTCAATTGCTTGAACACCTTCCATATATTTAAATCCTTTAAATTAATCATATTTCTAATTAATTAATCCTTCTAATTAATTAAAGTTCTAATCCTAGTTAAGGCTCTAATTAAACTACCTAAATTATTATTAAATTATAAGTGGAAATGTATATTAAATATACCACTTTAAGGCCAATGTTAAGATAACACCCTATTGTAAACAATAGAGCACCATCCAAATTTGAGTCCCAAAATTTCTATTTAATATTCATTTAATTTCTATAATGACCTTCCTAATTGATTGTTTAATTAGAGAACCTAAATCTAAGGCTCTAACAAAATTCTATATTATATACAATAGTTAATTAATCCACATATAAATGCATGTATTAAAAGGAAAAAAGAAACTATACCATATGTATATATTTAAACGTATGCTATGCATGATATATATCTTATATCAATATTCAAAAAGCATATACTATATATTTGGTACTAAATATATATGGTAAGATTGTTAAAGGGTATCACATGCTATACGTATTATATATTATATTATACCATAGATATAAAAACATTTATTACACATTTACAGGGAAATTATCAATTAATATAGTAAATAGGTAAAGTATGTATGTTAGGAAAAGATGTTATAATTAACTGGTTAATATATACATATTAAGAAAAGCATACAAAATATATGGTAACATGCACAAACGATGCATAATGTCACGGCCCACACATTTGGGTGCGAGACAGATGCGCAACCAGCAACCCAAGAGGTTATAGGCTTGCCGAGAAGACCACATGACTTGGTTTGATCGTTGGAGACTAAGAGAAAGCCCAAATACATTGAGCCTGGTAAATTAACAGATGGCATCTTACCAGGGAATATTCCAAGGGATAAGAATATCTCTCAATGTAAACACAAACTTAAGGAAAGAATTTCATAGTGATAGAGTTTCCTTAGTTAGTGTAGATTTGGTAGGTGGCTTTCGATTTGAGCCGTTAGTGTGATTCGATCTCCTCCGTTCATTGTATGGGGATTCAACTATAAATAGAGGCCTCCCCACCTCAATTGTATTCATCCATCATTTGAGTAATACACTTGGCATTTACTCTAAAAACACTCTGTAGTGTTCTTCGCGTTCTTGAGCGTTTTTTCTTTTGTTCTTGTTGCCTTTCTCTTTTGTTCGGTTCCTCTTGGAATGATCTTGTGTTTGTGTGCCTTGGAAGAATTCGATCTTCCGGAGTGAGTATTCAGGCTTACTTAGTCGTTTGTCTAAGAACATCGACTAAGGCCGCACGTTGGGCTGGTTCAGAAGTCTAGCCCCGTGACAGTTGGTATCATAGTGAGTGTTCGAGCGCAAACACTGATTGGAGATGACAAAGAAAGGAGGGAATGTTGTGGCACAAAAGGGTGCAGAGACCCAGGCTGACGATGGAAAGCGAGACAGTTCGAGCAACACTGTGCCTACACTAGAAGAAAGGGTGGAAAAGCTCGAAGGATCCATGAAGGATGCCCGAGAGGAGATTGACGTTGTGAGAGTACGTCTTGATGAGCTGGACTCTTCGGGAGAGGAGCTCGAAAACAGCGTGCAGGATCTAAAGAACAACGTGCAAGACCTTGACCAGTGTGCCGACAGTGCAGACAGACGGAGCGATACACTCGAAGCCGAGCTAAAGGCTTTGAAGGCAGAGATGATGAAGGAAATTAAGGGGCTCAAGGGAGAGCTTCAAGTTTACAAAGCTACCGTGACTGGTATGTTAAACAAGACAACAATCAGACCAAAGTTAGACGTGCCAAAGTCGAAGGAGGTTAGTAGAACTAGATCGGCCCAGGACGTGGTGAACTTTGTGTGGAGCATGGAGCAATACTTTCGTGCTACAGGTATCAAGGATGATGTGGATAAGGTAAACATTGCTTCTATTTACTTAACTGACGTTGTACTTTTATGGTGGCGACACAGATGCTCTGAGGAGAAGAGCAAGGGTATTTCTATCGGGACTTGGGAAGAGTTTCAGACTGAGTTCAAAGAACAATTCTACCCAAAGAACGCCCAACAGGAGGCTCGGGAGAAGCTGCACGAACTCAAGCATGAAGGTTCCATCCTAGAGTATGTCAGACGATTCACTAAACTCAAACTCCAAATCACGGATATCACTGAAGCAGAAGGCCTCTTTATCTTCAAAAACGGGCTTAAGCGATGGGCCAAAATAGAGCTGAAGAGGATGGGAGTCGAGGAACTCTCCAAGGCTATGCCGCAGCTGAATCCATAGCCAAGTTTGAGATGGCTGAGTCCCTCAAGCCCCGAGGCAAGGGCTATGGTGGGGGAGTCAAGAATGGGGAAGGTCTTGTGTGCTGCATCTGCGGAGGGAAGCACATGATGAAAGATTGCCCCCAGAATGATCGTCTTAATGCTGTCAAAGGCGATGAGTCAGAAGAAGAAGTGACGAGACTTGGTACGATTGCGAGTGTCAAAGTGATCAAGCTGAGGGTAGAGAAGCAACTAAAGTGCTACCAATGTAAGGAGCCACACAAGTTGCGAGCATGCCCACATCGAGTCAAGCCATCCAAAGGGGTAGACGAGCCCGTACAGAGTGAGGCTGCGAGACTTGGTTCGATGATACTGAGTTCTGCTAAGGCGAGAGTACGCAAGCAGAAAGGGTTGATGTTTGTCGACATCAACATTACAGGACGATAGAGGAGTGCTCTAGTGGACACCGGAGCAACCGATCTATTCATGTATAAGAAGGCTGCCGACAAACTTGGTCTTAGAGTTGTGGGTTCAACTGGAAAAATCAAGACTGTGAATGCTAAAGAAGTTCCAATTGTTGGAACGACACAGAAGGTTGAGTTGCAGATTGGTGAATGGAAGGGCAAGGAAGACATCAAGGTAATCAATTTAGATGACTTTGATTTTGTTTTGGGATTAAGCTTCCTTGACCGTATAGATGCTCTTATCGTTCCTTGTGCCGACATCGTCTGTGTTTTGGATTACAAACAACGTTGCGTTGTGCCCATGTATCGAGACAAGGGTAAAGGAACCAAGACGTTGACTGCCATTCAGCTTGCCGAGGATGCTCCAAGCCAAGGAGACATCGCTTTAGGGGCTACTGTTGGAGGAACTACTTTAGTGGGGCAAAAGTTGCCCGAGTCAGCTAGAGACATGAGGCCCGTGGAAGAAGCACCTTTGGGCAAGGTGGAAGAAGCATTGAACTTCAAGTGTGAAGAAGGGTCAATGCGGGAAAAGTTGCCAATGGGCAACGAGGCACCAAACTTCACGAGGGAAGGGTTGATGCCGGTTAGAGTGAATGCAACGAAGGAGGTGCATCTCAAACTTCATCGAGATATGCGCAATGATGCGGAGCGAGGAGAAGTTACATGGCGGAAGGAACCAAGGCGGGCAGTCTGTATAGGAAGACAACCCAGTCCGAGTCAAGCGCTCCTTATGGGGGGAGTCGTTCTTATGGGGAACATCATTGCCCGATTCTGAGTTGGGAGCAAGCCAAGGTACAATGGAAGATCCAAGATCAACCAAGCGAAGTCCTTTATGAGACAGCGATGAGGGCATCACCGGATTTGGTGGGGGAGAATGTCACGACCCGCACATTTGGGTCCGAGACAGATGCGCAACCAGCAACCCAAGAGGTTATAGGCTTGCCGAGAAGACCACCTGACTTGGTCCGATCGTTGGAGACTAAAAGAAAGCCCAAATACATTGAGCCTGGTAAATTAAAAGATGGCATCTTACCAGGGAATATTCCAAGGGATAAGAATATCTCTCAATGTAAACACAAACTTAAGGAAATAATTTCATAGTGATAGAGTTTCCTTAGTTAGTGTAGATTTGGTAGGTGGCTTTCGATCTGAGTCGTTAGTGTGGTTCGATCTCGTCCGTTCATTGTATGTGGATCAACTATAAATAGAGGCCTCCCCACCTCAATTGTATTCATCCATCATTTGAGTAATACACTTGGCATTTACTCTAAAAACACTCTGTAGTGTTCTTCGCGTTCTTGAGCGTTCTTTCTTTTGTTCTTGTTGCCTTTCTCTTTTGTTCGGTTCCTCTTGGAACGATCTTGTGTTTGTGTGCCTTGGAAGAATTCGATCTTCCAGAGTGAGTATTCAGGCTTACTTAGTCGTTTGTCTAAGAACATCGACTAAGGCCGCACGTTGGGATAGTTCAGAAGTCTAGCCCCGTGACAATAACGTGTGTATATATATGGTACATAATTATTATGCAATTGAACAATTAAATTTAATCAAACAATTAATGAAAACATACGATATTAAATAAATTCAAACATTTAATAAAAGCATGAACCAAGACGAAATTGAAACGATTTAAAACTTCCAGTTCCTGAATTCATTTCATATACGGGACTGAATTGAGAGGTTTATAAATTTTATAGCACGAACTTTGAAAATCTAGAAGCCCTCGCCCCGACCCAGATGATTGACGCGCGGATCCTCCTTGACCCACCTTCTAAACGACGCCGTTTCAACACGACTATATATACCCCAAATCTGAGTTGATTCATTCATTTGATCAAAAACACACTCTCTCTACCCTCACTTATCCTCTAATTCTCTCTCGGCCTGAACAACAGATTTCCAGAAACTTCCCCTCAAATGGATTAAAATCCATGGTTTTTAATTGGTGTTCATCACGGTTTGAGATGAACGAGATGAACATCGAAAAGTCCGGCAACTCTCTGCCACAAGCACCGCCCTTTGATCCTCCACCGCCTCACTCGGCCACCTTTGGCCGTTCGTCGGCCATTGCACTTCCCCGGTCGGCCGCCGGCTAAACTCTGATCATCTTTAACCTTGGTCCGGCCTCTATGGGGCGATTTCTGGCCACCACGGGGTGATTTTTGGCCACCGTTCGCCACCGTGCCGACCATTATTCGAACCTAAAAAACCTATTTTCCACATAAATTCATAGATCTACCCAAATCTGATAGGATCCCCTTCTTCGTCGGCCTAGGCTACCCGTAAACCCAACCCTCTTCAACTCTGACCACATCATTTCGGCCACCACAAATAAGAACTAACTTCCCTTTACATTTTCAGTTTATATTTTTGACTTGTACGTACAAATCTAAACATATATTTCATTTATTTTGCAGGAATGAAGAAAAGGAAGACTATACCTCTGATGCGACGACCATGGTAATTTCGGTGACTTCTCCGGCAGCCTCTTAACTCCCACGGCAGTTTTGCTTCCCCAATAGTTTGGCTTTCAACGGAAGTTCGGCTACTGTGCCAGCTCAACTTTCGAGAAAGGTAACTTTTCTCTCCTTTATTATTTTATTTATTGTTATTATTATTATTTTATGATATCTAATTAATGACTGTAATTAATTTCTGACTTTTTCTTCCTATTTATAGGTGGGCAGAGGATGACGTCAGACTAACACAGATCCATGTGAAATGGGTTCGGATGAATATGTGCTTGCCACGTGTCCTAGTTTAGGCGAGAAAAGAATTATCAGATCAATTTTGTGTATCTTGGGTTTAAAATTGGACAGGAAAGACAATGTATATGGGCTTTTGGATTTGTATCTGGGCTTTGGGATCTTTAGAATGTAACTAGACATTATTTGGACATTTTGACTGATTTTATTTATTTATTTAATATTTATTAATTATTATTGGCCTTATTTATTTAGTAATCAAATTCCCGGACAAAATACAAGTATTACAGCTGCCACACTTTGCTCATTGTTGTGGAACATGAAGTGGGAAAAGACTGAAAAGACACGAATTTTGTCCGAATCCGCTGTCCATCTTCTAAACTGCTGAAGCCTGAAGTTGTTCTTCTCATTTCAAAATTGTTCAACCTTCTGCCAAACTGTGGAGTCTGAAGCTATTTTTCTTATTATGAAATTCTTTATCTTCTAAATCTCGAAATTGCTCCTGACATTCTTTATCTCCTAAGGTTTGAAGCCGTTCAACTCATCTCTCTGCAAAGGTTTCGAACAAGTGAGCTCTTCTCATTATGAACTCATTGTTGTTTTGTCAAAGTTAACCATAAAATCTGAACTAGTTCTTCTCATTATGAACCCATTCCCATCCATTCTTCTTGGTCATACTGATCTACCCTTCCACAAAGGTATCAAACAAGTGAGCTCTTCTCATTAGGAATTCCCCGTTCTTCTTGAAACCATTAACCTATCTCTCTGAAAATGAGTTGAATAAGAAAGCTCTTCTCATTAGGAACTCCCTACATCCTTCAGAAAAAGAACTCTTCTTATTAGGAGCTCTTCAATTTTTCTTGGCGAGTTCTTCTTATTATGAACTCTGAATTATTTTCTTGTTGAGCTATTCTCATTGAAAACTCTGAATTCTAGAAATGCTGATTCTCCTCTCCTCTGGGGAACAATTAATCCTGCAAAAAGAAACATCATCAATTAATTCAAATTCAATCTAAAATATCATGAAATATTTTCAAATTCTTGCTTGAAGCATCGAATTCTTTATTGTTATTGCTTTTCTATCTACAATGTCTTGATCTTTTCTATCTGAAGCTCATATGGGATCTCATCTCTTGTTTCTCTTTCTATGTTGATCAATTTTTCCTGTGCTTGAAATGTATGTGATTGATTAAACCAAATATCTTTCTCATCTGCTTGTTGTTGACCCATCTGGCCTTTTGATCAAGTAGCATAGATTTTCATCTTTCTTTTTCTTTTTTTCGTTCTTTCTTTTTCTTTTTTCTTTTTTGTTTTAGAAACTAAGGACCCAAAGGATTAATATTTTTGTTGATATCACGCCCTACCGTCTTATCGCGACAACATTTAGAAAGTTCTCATCATTTTCGAAGGTGTCAGCCCGAAGGACTTAACATCATGCCTGGAAGATTTAATGATGACCCGAAGGATTTAGATTCGTAATGCACTTCATTTTCTGTGCAAACAATCACATCACTCCTAAAGGTGATGGCCCAAAGGACTTAACATCATCCCCGAAGGAATTATTGATGACCCGAAGGATTTAGAATTAGAATGCACTTCTTTTCCTGTGCAAACAATCAAAAAATCTTTGCTAAAATTCGCCTCTACAAGTGGGTTGAAATCGTTATTGAAATCCGCCTCTTTAAATGGATTAAAATCTTCGCTGAGATTCGCCTCTTCAAACAGATTGAAATCTTTGCTGAAATCTGCCTCTACAAACATAATGTCTTTCTAAAATCCACCTCTGTAAGCGAGATATTCGTTGAAATTCGTCCCTATTAACAGAATATCTTGAGATCTGCAAACGAAGTTTTTTGGAGAAATCTGCCTCTGTAAACGGAATATCTTGAGATCTATGCCTGTAAACAGAAAATAATGAATTAATATATTTGCTTTCTCACAAACACAACTGTAATCTTTGATCTATTTCTCAAAGATCTATGCTTGCTCATTATCAAATTTTCTTCTCCAAGATTTTTGTTCATTCTTTGCTGGATCTTCCTCTTCAAGATCTTTATTCATTCTAGCTGAATCTTTTCTTCGAGATCCCTGCTCATTCCTTGCTGGATCTTTCTCTTCCAGATCTTTACTCATTCCCAACTGGATATCTTTTTCTCCAGGATCTTTGATCGTTCCTGCTTGGATCCACTTCTTCGAGGCTATAAATTGACTTTTACCTTTTCTTGATTAAATTTGCAAATTCCTGCTAAAATATGCAAAAATGCTTTGAATGTATGAGTTAGCATGCTCCTACTTATGGATGCCTACCTATATGATGTATGGATATTGCCACTTGTGGACCACTTAGGAAAACTTTCATCCTCAGGGAAGCTCTAAATTTCTTCGAAACATTTTCTACAGACAACATAACCCATCTCTCACTCAGGTTCAAATTTCAAGATCTCTGCATGCTTTGCTCTCAAGTGCCTTTTCATGTTTTCACTTTAGATTTTTCATTTTCTTTTCTTCTTTTTCTTCTCAATGCGCCTTTTGGGTTTTCATCTCGATTTTTTCTCTTTTTCTTTTTTTTACAATAATGTTTCCTTTTGTTCGTTCTAATGAAGCTTCTATTGTTGTCATAGATTAAGCACATTGACCATTTTTGCTGCATCTCACCATGTATTTCTTACGATTTGAATACCGAAGATCATTCTTTTCTTGGAAAGCCACTCTTGTTACATCTTCATTCCGCTTCTTTGACGAAATTCTTTCTCATGGCTCAAAGAGATCATGATTCACTGTTATTTTAGCTTGTGGATTTTGTCTGCCCGCATGTGACATATTCTTCTATAATGTTCTTTTTGCAACATTGCCCCACTCCAGCTTGACTTTGACTACTATCTTTGCTCATATTCACCTCGCTTTCTTACTTTTTTAATAACAAAAACCTTCAACGGATTGATCTGGTTGCATCATTACTCCCAAAAGATGGCTCATGCTCTCTCTTTTTGCCCTGGAATCACTTGTGTCACTTTCTTACAGCTTTGTTTGAATGTTACTGACGCTCGGAGTTGCATCTTTTCCTCATCATACTTTTCATCATTAAATAAGTGTCGAGGCCACCCCCTATTCTACATGCACCTAAATGATTAGTACATCATAGTAATACCCACAAAATCCTTTGCTTTTCTTGTATCTAATCAATTTATCTGCAAGATGCTTTTTGAAAAGATAAGTGAATGGCTCAAAATATTATTTTACTAGATTTGAGAAATTTGAATAATTTGATAAGTCATGACAAACATAAGAAAACAAAAATCAAGATTAGGCCTCCTAAATATCAAGTGTAACAGAGCCTTTGAACCAAATTGCAAAGATCAACTCCAATGTGACCTCTGCTAAATTATTAAACTTCTGGGAGAAACATTTCCCGTATACCTAATTCTATCCCATTTAAGGTGGCACTATTTACCTCACTAACTCACTATGCCCAAATCTTTCCCTCTTTTTTGACCTCGATCAAGCATTAGAAGTCTGGAAGTCCTTGAAAAAAAGGTTAATCCTAAAAAGCGGGATATATTCTGAAGACAAACTCAACTTGCTCCAATACCCGTATATGGTCAAAATGGTCTTTTGAGGCTTGTAATGTAGGCTATGGCTCACGGGTATCAAAGAAAGGATATATATGCTCAAATAAATATTTAAGGGTGATGAAACCAAGGATCATTTCTTTCAAATGAAATATCATTTTGCACCCCTTGATATGTTCAGATGAAATGATATTTTCTTATATCTTTTTTGCTTTTTGTTTTTATTTTTGTGGATCGCTCTAGACTGTCCATTTCTGGGTTTTCACCCTAGAGTTCATTTTTTTCCTTGAAATCGATCTTCCACTGCTCCTTTAGATAGAAACTTGCTTGAAAGATCTCACATTCATATGTTGCTTTTCTTTTGCACTTTCCAAATTTAGCGCTTTATTTGCTTCAGCTTGATTCAGCTGACTTTTTGAACACATCATTTCCACTATTTTCTTCTTTTTCCTTTTTTTAACTGGATTCAAAGTATTCTTCTTTTTTCATCTTGCCTTTCTGATTTTTGTGCTTGATATATTCACTTTCGTTTCTTTTGCCCCTGATTCACAAGGCATTACTATCATAGGCATGATCAAAACTAAACACTTTTCACTTGTAAACAAACTTTCATCCTCTTTGCCCCCAGTGTAGAGGTAATCCTTGGTTTGGGTTGAATCCAAAGAAAATTATCAGGCTCAAAGGGGACAACAAACAATACTTTTCTTATTTTCTTTCTTTGTGAAGGGATATGAAGAAATGCCAAATGTCCTCCCATACTTGGATTTCTTCAAAGAAAAGCCGTCTTCAGGTGAAAGATGCTTGGGTTATCACTTTATTCAAAGACCTTAGCCGATAATGCTTGAGAGGCAATTCACTCAAAACTTGTATTTGGAATTTTCTCGTGATTTCTGAACACTCATTAATGTCTTTCTGTTGGCCTAAATAAAGTAGAAGATTGTCACATTTGGAAGTTGATCTCTACATTTAATTTAAGGTCACCCTTACAATTAATATCCAAGGTCCTGAGAGAAAATGTTAGAGAAGATATATACGTGTACTATGGGAGAACAAAACTAACCCATAACAAAGAATGAATAGAATATTAAAGAATCAAAGAATGCAAGATGTTTTCCATTTGAGAAAAATACATAGCAAACAAGCATCATGAATAAATAAAATGAAATAGCCTCCCTTACAAAGGACCCCCAATGCTCGCTGGCAAAAGCGATTGGGATGATTCAGGGTATTACTCCGCAACGGTCCTAGAATTGCAGACAGATCTCCTGTGGTTCATTGTTGACCATAAGGACATGCCCATTCTTGCTAATGCTCTGATGCTCTCATTCTTTCTAAACAGATTTTCTAACTCTTCAGTGATCAAATTCCACAATGACGCTCCACTAGTCTCTCGCCATATTAAATTTGCCCCACCCTTATTACTTAGGGTGAGCAAATGCCCCCATGTCCTTATAAATTTTAAGTTCTTGAACTTTCATCAAGTTCATCTTTAATTTTACAGAACCACCAGAACCCCGTGGTAAAACCTGCTAAGTCCCTGAATTATCTGATATACGTATTTCATCATTATTACCATGACCTCTGATAGGCGATTTTTCCTGAATAAAGAAATACCAATGAAAGACGATTGTCCCATACTCAGTTATATCCTTCCCATGAGTGATCGAACATTTGCAACCATGGTCTTATATCTTGAAATAATCTATGAACCAATACAAGGGAATCTTTGGACTTGAAGTAACAGAGTTGATTTCATATATTTCTCCAGAGATAATTTTTGCAAGTTGTACCCCCTTGATACATAGACATGAACAAGACGGACTTCTCAAGGCTTCAAACAATCTTGGAAACATTTATTCAAGATCTCTGGCTAACCAACCTCTTGATTTCCTCCAATAAGGGTTTGTACTTCTTGGTAGTACATTCTGGTTCTCCCGTGTGAAACTTGCAAATATTATCGGGATCATAACTATGGGCAAATGGGCTTGACATCTTCTTTACCAGCCTAGAGGTAAATCCGAAATGGGAATTCAAAATTTTCATTTGTCCGAGGAATTTTCCATGATAGACCTGGAGAGTCAGTTAACCTTTTCCTCTCACATGCTCAGGGAGTCCGATCATTGCATTCATTCACTTCTTTCTTTCTTTTCAGTTAACATTTTCAGCACTTGTTTTCTGAGCAATCCAATTGCATTTTCTCCAATCAGGGTACTACTTTTTAAGCTACATATCTTAATAGCTCATCTTTAGTGTCAACTTCTAAAATCTCCCAAGTCAGAAAATTTGAATTTGCAGCTTGAAAATGTAGCAATCTTCAATGTCTCAATCATAACGCACAACAGTCTTGATATTGTAACAACTTAATTAATGGGGATCTGGCAATTTCTCATGATACGGTGAAGCTTCAAGCAATTTAAAATATTTCTCACAATTGAAAATATGAAATAGATTAGATTTAAATTTTGACTTTTCACTAACAGGAGCATCTTGAGCATCTAATGTTGTGGTATTCTTCAGTAAAGGCAATGTCAAAAGAATAGAAACCAAAATATTTCTCTAACTCTAGTTGGCCCTGAATTAAAGTAAGTTACCCACAAAAGTATGTCATAGATTCTGCCCTTTTTTATCTCGACTCTTCTAGCAAACGATAGTCTTTGATTGAATCGGGGCCCTGCTCTTTTGGGACATAAATACCCATTCCTGATGGGACCAACAACTTCAGTGGGACTGTTATCAGAAAGTGATTTTAGATAGGGTAGAGCCACAAATCTGAACGTGACGTTGAATAGGAACAATTGTCTCCCTTTTCGAGCTGAACTCTTCAGTCTCTTTATCTTGTATCTGTATTATGCTCTTCTTGCAATCAATTCCTTTGTGAGCAAGCTTCAATCTTCTACTGACCTTGACATTCATCATTCTAGAGAGACTATTCTGCCCCTCATCTCTGTTAGGATCATTATGTCCCCTGATTGTCACTAAACCATTGATCGGTAAGATTTTTGGTTGAACTCCAGAATTTGAATTCATTCAGTCTTTCTATGCCTGCCCACTGAGCTTCATTCATTTTAGCATTTTTAAAATCCACAAATGCCTCTAAGTCAAACATTCTAGTGTTTTCTTCATGATCCAAACTCAGATATTCAGGATTCTTTACAGATGCCCTGGCTATATTGGTCTGAACTTACTCATCTTTTTATTTGACTTTTTGTTTCCAGCTCTCTCTCTCTTTTTTGACTTTTCTTCTTTTTTGACTCATTTTAACTTTTTGACTATTTTTTGACTTTTTTCTACTCTTTTTTCTGACTCTCTTTTTTGTCTTCTTTTTTTTGCTCTCTCTTTTTTTGCATGGAGAATCCTTTCAGACTGAACCTTTATGTGAGATGAATTTCTATCTTGATCACCCTTGTTGATACTTCATCTAGAACCTTTCCCTCCTTGACCTTTCTGATTCCAAACAAAGGGATATCTTGTATTCCATCTCGTTCTCAGATTGATCAACCTTTTTTCATTCAATCAAAGTGGCCTTCAACAACCTTTGTGTCTGCTCAACCTAACAAATCTGTTACCCATGCTTTTCAGAACAAAAATTTAACCAATGCAATGATACAATGAAATATTTTAAACAAAAGTGCAATGTTTTTTCATTGTTCATAATTTTTAAATGTTGTAATGCATGAATGCACGAGGTATCAATTTCAAGAGCTAGTCATTAGAGCAACACCCATTTAACTGAAAGGTCGAATACAAAGAAAAGGCAATGTGTTCACAACTTCATCGAACAAAATTTGCACATGTCATGCAACTCTCTGCACTTGGCTCCTGTAGTTAATCATTTTATAACACTGTTCCTGGATCACTGCCTCGGCTTAATTTTTAGTATTTTATCATTCATTGTGATTCCCCTTCGAAACTTATGAACCGACTTTTCAATTGTTGTACTGCATTTTTCGACTCTGTCATTTTTCCTCAGCTCTTTATTTTTATTAACATTTTCCTTGATTATGGTATCCTTCGATGAATTTCATCATTTGGGAGACTCGGATATCACCTTTGAATTTAAAGCTTTCTTTTTCTCCTCAAGTTTTTTCCTTGTCAACAACAACCTTTGAATGCCCCTTCAATTTATCTATTATCTATCCTCTTTCTGATTATTACCGTCTTCAGATATTGCATCTTATTTATCTCTATAACTGCCACTGACCTTATCTTGAACCCTGAACTATTGTTGAGCCTTGTATAAATCCTGTCCTTTTGACCACTAGAGTAGTGTAGCAAAGCCTTGTATTCCTCTATTGTTGGTGTTACATGTATCATCATAAAAAGCATATAATTATACCGGGCTTCATACACAGGTCACAGCCTTAAACAACTATTGATCCATTTGACTGTCTGACAGCAACGCTATAATTCATAATTTTTTTTGGAAATGACTCTTCGTATTCCCACCATATAATTCTCAAATTAAAGTTGGCTCAGAAATTTCTGGTACAACTTTGCATTAATGACACCTAGCCTCCACGTATATTGTCTTCGTTCTTGTATTGAGTCTTACCGAATCATGTCCACAGTGACATATTGTCCCCCACTTGTCTATCGGACCTTTCAGTTCTTATGACCACTGCCTATTCGACTGATCCTAGAACCAATACCTCTCATGAATGCAACACCCTGTCCTAGGTCCCTGTCTGGCTCTAGTGGGGTAGGCTTCTATTACAGCATGTGGGTTTTGATCTAGACTCTGGGTACCCGAACTGTCATTTCTGGACTAGAAAGACATTGATTCGGGAGTATACGACCTCTTATAGCGGAGGCGTAACCTTACGGTGTATAAGGTTGGTATACCAGAAGGAGGACAAAATTCTGATCACGGAGCTGAATAACTCACGTAAGATCATGCCTCACTCCCACTTAAGGGTGAAAAGCCAGGGTATACGGCTTATGCATGAAAGACAGTTTATATCACACAAGAAAAAGCTATATGCATTTTTCCTAAAAATTCATCCAATAATTATGAAAAAATTAAATTCAAATTACTGTTCTAAATGCCAAAATGCCACGTAAAATTAATTAGGCCTGACTCTCGATTTTTTTAAAAAAAATTCCAGGGGAGTCGCCAAACTGTCACGACCATTTTTGAATTCAGGTGTGTAAAATAGCCTGACGATCGATCTTTTGGAAAATTAGGGTTTTCTGGCCATTTTTAATTTAATCTTGAAAATTTAGGGTTTTTCATATTAAATTGGATTTTATTTATTTATCCTTTAAAAAACATTTTGGAGTCGCCACTGATCACTTCGAGGTAGACCGGACACCGGAAAAATAAACCAGAGATTCTTTCTTAAAAATTGGGTTTGGGAGTCGGTTACGTGTGAGGAAGGATTAGCACCCTCACAAACGCTCGTTATCTGTACCTTAATTTTACGTGGCATTTTGGCATTTCGAATAATTATTATGAATTTAATTTTACCCATAATTATTAACTGAATTTAAATTTCGAATGCAGATATCCTTTTATAAGGAAATTCATTTTTGTTCGAATATGAGATTAAAAGCACCCCGTTAAGTGGCACCCCTATTCATATTTAAGAATGAATTACCAATATAAAAAGGTTTAAAATGAATGACCTTTTATTGTCTTGTTCATTTTAAGTAACAACCATAAAAGGTTCTAATTAATTAATTATTTATACTATGAATATTAATTAATTTAATTGCTTTCATGAGAAAATGCCAATTGCTTGAACACCTTTCATATATTTAAAGCCTTTAAATTAATCATATTCCTAATTAATTAATCCTTCTAATTAATTAAAGTTCTAATCCTAGTTAAGGCTCTAATTAAACTACCTAAATTATTATTTAATTATAAGTGGAAATGTATATTAAATATACCACTTTATGGTAAATATTGAGATAACACCCTGTTGTAAACAATAAAACATCATCCAAATTTGAGTCCTAAAGTTTCTATTTAAAATTCATTTAATTTCTATAATGACCTTCCGAATTGATTATTTAATTAGAGAACCTAAATCTAAGGCTCTAACAAAATTCTATATTATATACGATAGTTAATTAATCCGCTAGCCATCTTCTAAACTACTGTGGAATACCCAGACAAAATACGGGCATTACAGTTGCCCCTCTTTGCTCATTGCTGTGGAACAGGAAGTGGGCAAAGACTGAAAAGACATGAATTTTGTCCGAATCCGCTAGCCATCTTCTAAACTGCTGAAGCCTGAAGTTGTTCTTCTCATTTCAAAATTCTTCAACCTTCTGCCAAATTGTGGAGTCTGAAGTCGTTCTTCTTATTATGAAATTCTTTATCTTCCAAATCTCGGAATTGCTTCTGACATTCTTCATCTCTTGATGTTTGAAGCCGTTCAATCCATCTCTCTGCAAAGGTGTCGAACAAGTGAGCTCTTCTCATTATGAACTCCTTGTTATTTTGTCAAAGCTAACATGAAAATCTGAACTAGTTCTTCTCATTATGAACCCATTCCCATTCATTCTTGTTGGTCATGCTGATCTACCTCTCTACAAAAGTTGAATAAGCAAGATCTTCTCATTAGGAATTCCCCCCATTCTTCAGCAAACGAACTCTTCTCATTAGGAGCTCTTCAATCTTTGTTGGCGAGTTCTTATTATGAACTCTGAATTCTTTGCTGGTTGAGCTCTTCTCACTGAAAACTCTGAATTCTAGAAATGCTGATTCTCCTCTCCTCTGGGGAACAATTAATCCTGCAAAAAGAAACATCATCAATTAATTCAAATTCAATCTGAAATATCATGAAATATTTTCAAATTCTTGCTTGAAGCATTGAATTCTTTAATGTTATTGCTTTTCTGTCTACAATTTCTTGATCTTTTCTATCTGAAGCTCATATGGGATCTCATCTCTTGTTTCTCTTTTTATGTTGATCAATTTCTTCTGTGCTTAAATTGTATGTGACTGATTAAACCAAACATCTTTCTCATCTGCTTGTTGTTGACCCATCTGGCCTTTCGATCAAGTAGCATAGATTTTCATCTTTCTTTTTCCGTTCTTTCTTTTTCTTTTTTCTCTTTTTTTGTCGTCTCTTTTTTTGTTTTAAAAACTGAGGACCCAAAGGATTAATATTTTTTTTCGATATCACGCCCTACCGTTTTATCGCGACAACATTCAGAAAGTCCTCATCATTTTTGAAGGTGTCAACCCGAATGACTTAACATCATGCCCAAAAGACTTACTGATGACCTAAAGGATTTAGAATCATAATGCACTTCATTTCCTGTGGAAACAATCATATCACTCCCAAAGGTGATGGCCCGAAGGACTTAACATCATGCCCGAAGGAATTACTGATTACCCGAATGATTTATAATTATAATGCACTTCCTTTCCTGTACAAACAATCAAAAATCTTTGCTGAGATTCACCTCTACAAACGGGTTGAAATCTTTGCTGAAATCTGCCTTTTTAAACTGATTAAAATCTTTTCTGATATCTACCTCTTCAAACGGATTGAAATCTTTATTGAATCTGCCACTACAAACATAATATATTGAGATCTGCAAACAAAGTTTTTTGGAGAAATCTACCTCTGTAAACGGAATATCTTGAGATCTATATCTACAAACATAAAATCATGAATTAATATATTTGCTTTCTTACAAACACAACTGTAATATTTGATAAATCTATTTCTCAAAGATCCATGCATCCTCATTGTCAGATTTTCTTCTCTGAGATTTTTGTTCATTCCTTGCTAGATCTTCCTCTTCAAGATCTTTATTCATTCTAGTTGAATCTTTTCTTCAAGATCTTAGCTCATTCCTTGCTGGATCTTCCTCTTCCAGATCTTTATTCATTCCCAACTAGATCTTTTTCTCTAGGATCTTTGCTCGTTCTTGCTTGGATCCACTTCTTCGAGGCTATAAATTGACTTTTACCTTTCCTTAATTGAATTTGAAAATTCCTGCTAAAATATGCAAAAATGCTTTGAATGTATAAGTTAGCATGCTTTGAATGTATAAATTCCTTGGTTTGGGTTGAATCCAAAGAAAATCATCAGGCTCAAAAGGGACAACAAATGATATTTTTCTTATTTTCTTTCTTTGTGAAGTGATATGAACGAATGCCAAATGTCCTCCCATACTTGGATATCTTCGAAGAAAAGCCGTCTTCAGGGAAAGATGCTTAGGTTATCACTTCATTCAAAGACCTTAGCCGACAATGCTTGAGAGGCAATTCACTCAAAACATGTATTTGGGATTTTCTCGTGATTCCTGAACACTCATTAATTTCTTCCCGTTGGCCTAAATAAAGTAGAAGAGAGTCACATTTTGAAGTTGATCTCTGCATTTAATTCAAGGTAACTCTTACAATTAACATCCAAGGTCCTGAGAGAAAAATGTTAGTGAAGATATATACGTATACGTATGGGAAAACAAAACTAACCCATAACATAGAATGAATAAAATTTCAAAGAATCAAAGAATGCAAGATGTTTGCCATTTGATAAAAATACATAGGAAACAAGCATCATGAACAAATAAATCAAAATAGCCTCCCTTACAGAGGACCCCCAATGCTCAATGGCAAAAGCGATTGGGATGATTCAGGGTATTACACCGCAACGGTCGTAGAATTGCAGACAAATCTCTCGTGGTTCACTGTTGACCATAAGGACATGCCCATTCCTGCTCATGCTCTAATGTTCTTATTCTTTCTGAACAGATTTACTAACTCTTCAGTGATCAAATTCCACAATGACGCTCCACTGGTCTCTCACCATATTAAATTTGCCCCACCCTTATTACTTAGGAAGAGCAAATGCCCCCATGTCCTTATAAATTTTAAGTTCTTGAACTTTCATCAAGTTCATCTTTAATTTTACAGAACCACCAGAACCCCGTGGCAAAACCTGCTAAGTCCCTGAATTGACTGATATACGTATTTCATCATCATCACCATGACCTCTGATAGGCAATTTTTCTGAATAAAGAAATACCAACGAAAGACGATTGCCCCATACTTAGTCATATCCTTCCCATGAGTGATCGAACATTTGCAACCATGGCCTTATATCTTGAAATAATCTATGAACCAATACAAGGGAATCTTTGGACTTGAAGTAACGGAGTTGAATTCATATACTTCTCTAGAGATAATTTTTGCAAGTTGTACCCCCTTGATACATAGACATGAACACGATGGACTTCTCAAGGCTTCAAACAATCTTAGAAGCATTTATTCAGGATCTCTGGCTAACCAACCTCTTGATTTCCTATATTAAGGGTTTGTACTTCTTGGTAGTACATTTTGGTTCTCCCATGTGAAACTTGCAAATATTATCGGGATCATAACTATGGGCAAATGGGCTTGACATCTTCTTTACCAGCATAGAGGTAAATCTGAAATGAGAATTCAAAATTTGTACTTGTCCGAGGAATTTTCCATGATAGACCTGGTGAGACAGTTAACCTTTTTCTCTTACATCCTCAGGGAGTCCGATCATTGCATTCATTCATTTCTTTCTTTTCAGTTAACATTTTCAACACTTGTTTTCTAAGCAATCCAATTGCATTTTCTCCAATCAGGGTACTACTTTTTAAGCTACATATCTTAATAGCTCATCTTTAGTGTCAACTTCTAAAATCTCTCAATTCAGAAAATTTGAATTTGCAGCTTGAAAATGTAGCAATCTTAAATGTCCCAATCATAACTCACAATAGTCTTGATATTGTATCAACTTAATTAATGGGGCTCTGACAATTTCTCATGATACGATGAAGCTTTAAGCAGTTTAAAATATATCTCACAATTGAAAATATGAATGAGATCCGATTTAGATTTTGACTTTTCACTGATAGGAGCATCTAATCTTGTGGTATTCTTCAGTAAAGGCAAAGACAAAAAGATAGACACCAAAATATTACTCTGACTCTAGTTGGCCCTGAATTAAAGTAAGTTACCCACAAAAGTATGTCATGGATTCCACCCTTTTTTTATCTCGACTCTTCTAGCAAACGATAGTCTTTGATTGAATCGGGGCCCTTCTCTTTCGGGACATAAAATACCCATTCATGAGGAGACCAACAACTTCAATGGGACTGTTATCAGAAAGTGATTTTAGATAGGGTAGAGCCACAAATCTGAATATAACATTGAATAGGAACAATTGTCTCCCTTTTCTAGCCGAACTCTTCAGTCTCTTTATCTTGTATCTGTATTTTGCTCTTCTTGCAATCAATTCCTTTGTAAGCAAGCTTCAATATTCTATTGACCTTGACATTCATCATTTTAGAGAGATTCTTATGCCCCTCGTCTCTGTTAGGATCATTATGTCCCCTGATTGTCACTGAACCATTGATGGACAAGATTTTTTGGTTGAACTCCAGAATTTGAATTCATTCAGTCTTTCTATGCCTGCCCACCGAGCTTCATTCATTTTAGCATTTTCAAAATCCACAAATGCCTCTAAGTCAAACATTCTATTGTTTTCTTCATGATCAAAACTCAGATCTTCAAGATTCTTTACAGATGCTCTGGCTATATTTGTCTGAAGTTACTCATCTTTTAATTTAACTTTTTTCCATCCTCTCTCTCTTTTTTGATTTTTCTTCTTTTTTGACTCTTTTTGACTTTTTGACTATTTTTACTCTATTTTTGACTTTTTTTCTGACTCTTTTTTTCTTCTTTTTTTTACTCTCTCTTTTTTTTGCATGAAGAGTCCTTTCAGACTGAACCTTTATGTGAGATGAATTTCTATCTTGATCACCCTTTTTGATACTTCATCTAGAACATTTCCTTCATTGACCTTTTTGATTACAAACAAAGGGATAGCTTGTATTCCATCTCGTTCTCAGACTGGTCAACCTTTTCTTTATTCGATCCAAGTGACCTTCAACAACCTTTGTGTCTGCTCAACCTAACAAATATGTTACCCATGCTTTTCAGAACATAAATTTAACCAATGCAATGATACAATGCAATATTTTAAACAAAAGTGCAATATTTTTTTCATTTTTAATAATTTTTAAATGTTGTAATGCATGAATGCACAAGGTATCGATTTCAAGAATTAGTTATTAGAGAAACACCCATTTAACTGAAAGGTCGAATACAAAGAAAAGGCAATGTGTCCACAACTTCATTGAACAAAACTTGCACATGTTAGGCAACTCCCTGCACTTGGCTCTTGTAGTTAATCATTTCATAACTTTGTTCCTGGATCACCGCCTCGGCTTAATTTTCAGTATTTTATCATTCGTTATGATTCCTCTTCGAACCTTATGAACCGACCTTTCAATTGTTGTACTAAATTTTTTTATTCTTTCATTTTTCCTCATCTCTTCATTTTTATTAACATTTTCCTTGATTATGGTATCCTTCGATGAATTTCATCATTTGGGAACCTCAGATATCACCTTTGAATTCAAAGCTTTCTCTTTCTCCTCAAGTTTTTTTCCTTGTCAACAACAACCTTTGAATGCCCCTTTAATTTATCTATTATCTATCCTCTTTCTGATTATTACCGTCTTCAGATATTGCATCTTATTTATCTCTATAACTGTCACTAACCTTATCTTGAACCTTGAACTGTTGTTGAGTCTTGTTTAAATCCTGTCCTTTTGACCACTAGAGCAGTGTAGCAAAGCCTTATATTCCTGTATTGTTGGTGTTACATGTATCATCCTGGAAAGCAAATAATTATACCGGGCTTCATACACAGGTCACGACCCTAAACAACTACTGATCCATTTGACTGTCTGACAGCAACACTATAATTCAGAAATTTTATTGGAAATGACTCTTCGTATTCCCACCCTATAATTCTCAAATTAAAGTTGGTTCTGGCAAACTTTCATTATGCTCAGAAATTTCTGGTACAACTTTGCATTAATGACACATGGCCTCCACGTATATTGTCTTCGTTCTTGTATTGAGTCCGCCCGAATCATGTCCACAATGACATATTTCCCCCCACTTGTCTATCAGACCCTTAAGTTCTTATGACCACTGCCTATTCGACTGATCCTCGAATCGATACCTCTCATGAATGCAATGTGATACAACATTTATCAAATAAAACACACCCACACAAAACAAAAGACAAAACAAAAATTGTGTCAGTATGGTGAATTAATACCGTAAGCAAAAATATTTGCTAAAAAAACAATTTATATTGCGTAAAAATAACCAGAGAACAATTTATACTGTGCACAAAAGTTAACCATAGAAGTGAATTTAAATCAGCAACAACCTGTCCTAGGTCCTTGTCTGGCTCTATTGGGGTAGGCTTCTATTACAGCATGTGGGTTTCGATCTAAACTCTGGGTACCCGAACTGTCGTTACTGGACTAGTAAGACATCGATTCGGGAGTATACAACCCCTTATACCCGAACGGTGTATAAGGTTGGTATACCAGAAGGAGGACAAAATTCTGATCACGGAGCTGAATAACTCACATAAGTTCATGCCTCAGTCCCACTTAAGGGTGAAAAACCCGGGTATACGGCTTATGCATGAATGATAGTTTATATCACACAACAAAAAGCTATCTGCATTTTTCCTGAAAATTCATCCAATAATTATGAAAAAATTAAATTCAAATTACTATCCTAAAATGCCACGTAAAATTAATTAGGCCTGACTCTCTATTTTTTAAAAAAAATCCCCAGGGTAGTTGCCAAGCTGTCACGACCATTTTTGAAATCGGGTGGTTAAAATAGCCTGACGATCGATCTTTTGGAAAATTAGGGTTTTCTGGCCATTTTTAATTTAATCTTGAAAACTTAGGGTTTTTCATATTAAATTGGATTTTATTTATTTATCCTTTTAAAAAACATTTTTGAGTCACCACTGATCACTTCGAGGTAGACCGGACACCGGAAAAACAAACTAGAGATTCTTTCTTAAAAATTGGGTTTGGGAGTCGGTTACATGTGGGGAAGGATTAGCACCCCACAAACACCCATTATCGGTACCTTAATTTTATGTGGCATTTTGACATTTCGAATGATTATTATGAATTTAGTTTTACCCATAATTATTAACTGAATTTAAATTCCCTATGCAAATATCCTTTTATAAGGAAATTAATTTTTATTCGAATATGAGATTAAAAGCATATCGTTAAGTGGCACCTCTATTCATATTTAAAAATTAATTTTCAACATAAAAGGTTTAATAATGAATGACCTTTTATTGTCTTGTTCATTTTAAGTAACAACCTAAAAAGGTTCTAATTAATTATTTATACTATGAATATTAATTAATTTAATGGGTTTTATGAGAAAATACCAATTGCTTGAACACCTTCCATATATTTAAAGCCTTTAATTTAATCATATTCCTAATTAATTAATCCTTTTAATTAATTAAACTTCTAATCCTAGTTAAGGCTCTAATTAAACTATCTAAATTATTATAAGTGGAAACGTATATTAAATCTACCACTTTAAGGCCAATGTTGAGATAGCACCCTATTGTAAACAATAGAGCATCATACAAATTTGAGTCCCAAAGTTTCTATTTAATATTCATTTAATTTCTATAATGACCTTCCTAATTGATTATTTAATTAGAGAACCTAAATCTAAGGCTCTAACAAAATTCTATATTATATACAATAGTAAATTAATCCACATATAAATGCATGTATTAAAAGGAAAAAAGAAACTATACCATATGTATATATTTAAACGTATGCTATGCATGATATATATCTTATATCGATATTCAAAAAACATATACCATATATTTGATACTAAATATATATGGTAAGATTGTTGAAGGGTATCATAGGCTATACGTATTATATATTATATTATACCGTAGATATAAAAGCATTTATTGCACATTTACAGGGAAACTATCAATTAATATAGTAAATAGGTAAAGTATGTATGTTAGGAAAACATGTTATAATTAACCGGTTAATATATACATATTAAGAAAAGCATACAAAATATATGGTAACATGCACAAACGATGCATAACGTGTGTATATATATGGTACATAATTATTATACAATTGAACAATTAAATTTAATCAAACAATTAATGAAAACATACCACATTAAATAAATTCAAACATTTAATAAAAGCATGAACCAACACAAAATTGAAACGATTTAAAACTTCCAATTCCTGAATTCATTTCATATAGGGGCTGAATGGAGAGGTTTACAAATTTTATAGCCCGAACTATGAAAATCTAGAAGCCCTCACTAAGCTTAGTCGATAATCTTTTCCTTCTTTTTGTTACTCGTGTCTTCCTCAAATTTCTTTTGAACTGTAGAAGACCAATTGGACATAATTTATCACTATTCCTTGTTAGACTTCAATCTAACATTACCAACTTAATTTCAGGACATAATTATTCGAATATAAAATATTTCTGAACTTTTTCCCAAATTTTTTTATGTGATTGCCAAATTGGGCCCTAGATCTTTAGTGACCATTTCGAATTTCAATCAATTGTTCAAGCTCAATTTGAACAATTTCCATTATTATTTACTTATTTTGGACTATTATCCTTTTATTCCTTAAACTTTATAAAAGTGACATTTTAGTCACTACACCATATTTGTACATTTAATTCATGTACAAATTAATTCCTTACTCATTTCCATCATTTCTAAAATTTTCTCTTAACTTTCACTTTTATTCAACTTGGTCCTTCAAGATTCTTTTATTTCAAAATAGATCCCTAAATTTTCCTTTCTTGACATTTCAATCCTTCAACTTCCATTATAAGCTCGAATCTTAAATTCTATAAATTTTTCCATAAATTCAAGACAAGTCCTTCATTTTTCTTCAAATTGCTGAATTGGTCCTTGACTTTCCAAAATTTTCATTTTGGTCCCTAATCACCAATTCAAGCTATTTTCACTATAATTCAATGATTCCCATGCTTAAATCAAATTCACTATAATTTCCCCTAAAATTTCCATAAATTCGAACTAGCCCCCTAATTCACAACTTGGGAAATTATTCAATCTAACATCACAATTAGGCTTCCAACAACATAATTCATTCAATAACATCCTAATATTAACTTCCTAATCAAAACCCCCAAACTTTAGGGTTAGGGTTTATGTCTTCCAATATGAATTTCATCCGAAATCAACCTTAATTCCATATCAAAATCATCATTTCTACCATCTACCATTCTAATTACATCATAAACTTCAACTTTTATCTTCAATCCTCTTTCAAGAATTAACTTATATTCAATTTTCCATGCAAAATTACTACCAAAATGAAGAGCATGAAGTGTAGAACAATTTATTCTAAAGTAACATACCTTGATTCAAGCTTAAATACTTCCAAAATTTGACTTGAACTTGTAAACTTTCTTTCTTCTTCTCTAATACATTCGACAGCTTTGTTGGATGAAAATGGTGTTTTCTTTCCTTTTTAATTTAATTAATACACATTTCCATTATTATTAAATCCAATAATGCCATTTGTATCTTATAAAAATGAATTTTTAAATTTATTTTTGGCTTTTACTTGTTTGACCTCCAACTAAATCCTTATTTACATGTTTTCTTCCAACATGCCACTCCATTAAAATTGAACCAACTTGGTTCCAATCCAACCAGCCATGTCTCCAAAATATCTTAAAATTTCTATTCGATCCAAAAATTTGAATTTCAACCAATACGATTTCCAAATTCTCTTCCTTTGAATTTTTTTATAACCATTTCATCATATTCTAACTATATAGTTAGAATTTAACCATATATAGTTAGAATCTAACCAAATGTAATAAAATATTCATAAAATATTACTTTATTACTTTTCCATAATTTCTTGGAACCGTCTTCAAAATTTTGATTAGATCGATATCTTAAAAATTTTTGGGAAATTTTATCGGATACATTTCTTCTTAAAAAAATCTTACCTCCACAATCCATTTTGAATATTTTTGACTTAAACTGATTCCTTTTTATCAGTCAAAATAATGAATATAAAACCTTCGCAGAAGGTCACCCATCATAAATTACTCTAGCCTGAGCACGCTTAACCATTTCATTGGATCCAAATTCGATCCAAATTTGAGACTTCTTCTTACGCATCTTAATTCTCAAAACCGATATCAAGGTACCTATTTCGATCCGATTCACTCTTATACTAAATAAAATCACTTGTTGGGGAAATTTACATTTTAGTCCCTAAACTTTTCAAAGTTTGCACTTTGACCCCTAAACTTTTTAAAAAATTACATTTTAGTCACTTAATCAAAAGTTGGGATATTACAATTCCTTTCCCTAAAGAAAATTCATCCTCAAATTTTCAACGTACATTTCTTTTAAATAATCTTGGATACTGCTCTTTCATTCTCTCTTTGGTTTCCCAAGTGGCTTCCTCAACTTTATGGTTTCTCCAAAGGACTTTAACCAATAGAATTTTCTTGTTTCTTAATTCTTTAACTCCATATGCTAGGATTTTCACTGGTTCTTCTTCATAATTCAGATCCATTTGCAACTCAATTTTCTCGGGAGAAATTACATGTGAAGGATCTGAACGATACCTCCGTAACATGGACTCGTGGAACACATCATGAATCTTACTCATATATGAAGGTAAAGCTAGTTGGTAAGCCACTGGTCCAACTCTTTTCAAAATCTTGTATGGCCCAATAAACCTGGGACTAAGCTTTTCTTTCCGCCCAAACCTTAATATTTTCTTCCAAGGAGAAACCTTTAAGAATACTTTTTCTCTCACTTCATACTCAATATCTTTTCTTTTCTTATCCACATAAGCTTTTTGTCGATCCGCTGTGGCTTTGAGATTATGCTGGATAGTCCTTACTTTATCTTCCATGTCTTGTGTTAAGTCAACTCCTTCAATGTTTGAGTCATTCTGAACATTTTGATCTTGCAGTTCGAACCAATTAAGACGAGTTCGGCACTTTCTCCCATATAATGCTTCAAAATGTGCCATCTTAATACTTGCTTGATAAATATTATTATAAGCAAATTTGGCCAAAGGCAAGTATTTTTCCCATGATCCCATAAACTCGATCACACAAGCCCGTAGCATATCTTCCAAAATCAGATGACCTTTTCCATTGTCCATACATTTTGTGGATGAAAAATCGTACTAAAATTTAATTTAGTACCTAACGCTTCATGTAGTGCACCCCAAAACCTCAAGTAAACCTTAGGTCTCTATCTCGATACTATTGATCTTTGGGACACCATGTAATCTTACTATCTCTCGAACATAAAGTTCTGCATATTTATCCAGTGAATAATCCATTCTAACTGGAATAAAATGAGCACACTTTGTTAAGCGATCAACAATAACCCAAATTGAATCCTTTTTACTTGATGTAGCTGGTAATCCAGATATAAAATCCATCGTTATTCGTTCCCATTTCCATTGAGGAATAGAAATAGGCTGAAGCAATCTAGAAGGCACCTGATGCTAAGCTTTTACTTGCTGATATGTTAAGCACTTTGCCAAAAACTCCGAGATTGCTCTTTTCATACCTGGCCACCAGTATCGAGTCTTCAAATCTTGATACATCTTGTTACTTCCTGGGTGCATAGTCAATGGACTATAATGGGCCTCTGTTAAAATCTCTTTCTTCAGATTGCCATCATCATGAATATATACTTTACCTTTATAATATAGACAACCATTAGACCTGATCTCATAATCTTGTGTTTCTCCAATTTCATCTTGTCTCCTCTATTCAAGACATTCTTCATCTAAGGATTGCAAATCTTTAATTCGATCCAAAAAAGTTTGCTTTAATTAAAATTATGTTGTTAAAGAACCATCTTGTCCCACTGATAACTGTGCATTCATCATTTGCAGAGCAGAAAATATCTTCCGACTAAGGGCATCTGTGACTACATATTAGCCTTTCCAGGGTGGTAATCAATAACCACATCACAATCCTTTAAAAATTCAACCCACCTTAATTGTCGCAGATTCAAATCCCTTTGTGTCATCAGATACTTTAAACTTTTATGATCCGTGTAAATGTGACACTTTTCACCATACAAATAATGTCGCCAGATTTTCAAAGCAAAAATCACATCCGTCATTTCCAAATCATGTGTTGGATAGTTCTTTTCATGAGTTTTGAGCTGCCTTGATGCATAAGCCACCACATGACCCTCTCGCATCAGTACACAACCCAAACCACAATGAGAGGCATCACTATATAGAGTATATTCTTTTTCGGGTTCAGGTTGGATTAGAACGGGTGCTTCCGTCGGGACTTTCTTTAATTTTTCAGAACTTTTCTGGCACTTATCTGTCCATACAAATGGAATACCCTTTCGTGAAAGCAACCGGGTAAGAGGCATAGCAATGATGGAGAAATTTTGCACAAAACGTCTGTAATATCCAGCTAATCCCAAGAAACTCTGAACTTCAGAGACATTTTTCGGCGACTCCCATTCAAGAATAGCTTGTATTTTATTGGGATCAACTCGTATTCCTTCTGATGATACTACAAGGAAAGCTACTTCTGACGACCATAACTCGTATTTAGAAAACTTGGCATATAGCTGCTCATCTCTTAAAGTCTGTAATACCACTTGAAGATGATAATCATGCTCAAACTTCTATCTTCGAGTATACCAAAATGTCATCTATGAAGACCACAACAAAATGATCCAGATAAGGTTGGAATACCTTATTCATCAGGTCTATGAATGCAGCAGGGAATTCGTCAATCCAAACAATATTACCGTAAACTCGTAGTGTCTATAACGAGTTCTCAATGTTGTTTTCGGTACATCTTCTTCTTTAACTTTAAGTTGATAATATCCCGATCGAAGATCTATCTTTGAGAACACCGCTGCACCTCTAAGTTGGTCAAATAGATCTTCAATCCTTGGTAATGGATACTTGTTCTTAATGGTTACTTTATTTAATGCACGGTAATCTATACATAATCATGGGGAACCATACTTCTTCTTTACAAATAGTACCGAGCACCCCATGGTGATACACTCGGTCAAATGTAACCCCGGTCTAGCAATTCTTGCAATTGAGCCTTTAGTTCCCTTAACTCCGTAGGCGCCATTCTATATGGTGCCATTGACACCGGCTTAGTTTCGGGATAAACATCAATCTTAAACTGTATTTCTCTATTCGAGGCAACCTCGGTAGCTCGTCCGTAAATACATCAGAAATTCCCTCACAGTTGGGATATCTTCAATCTTCCTAGGTGACTTTTGAGTATACACCACATAAATCAAACATGCTTCACATCCATTGTTTAATAGCCTTTGAGATGTTGTTGTAGCGATAAATCGACTCTAAACATTTAGTCATTTCTCCTACAAAGATTACTTGTAATCATTGGGTCCTCAAGTATCAACCTTTTCTTCTTACATTTTACATCTGCATCATATGCAGATAACCAATCTATTCAAGAATAACTTCAAATTCATGGAATGAGAGTTCTATTAGGTCTGCAGGGAACTTAATCCCTTGAATTTCTAGGGGACAATTCTTACATATTCTAGTCACTCGTGCACTATGTCCAAGAGGGTTCTTGGCAATCACATCACAAGATATTTTCTTCATATGAATCTTTCTTTGTTCTACTATTTTAGTGCTAATGTACGAATGAGTGAACCCGGATCAATTAAAGTAAATATTGTTTACCCAAAAGGCGAATGTACATGCGATAATGTCGGGTGATACTTTTATTCCCTAGTACAAATATTGTATACTCGAGTTGGAGTCCAAAATTCCCTATTGGATGCAGCCTTGGAGACTACTTGTGTCGATGTCCTGGATTTTCCACCACCACGACCTCGACCTCGAGAAGATACAGCTGCAGATTTTTCAGTCTGAACAGGCTTTTTTAATTGCCCTTCCGGACAATTCTTAATATAATGCTCAGTACTGCCACATCTATAACAGGCTCATGTAATTGCTCGACAGACTCCCAAGTGTCGCTTTCCACAAGTTTCACACTCTGGAACCGTGGGCCTGCTCGATCTAGCAGTTGACATCTGAACACTTTGCCATTTCTTTGATGAATGATTCTTTTGAGCGAATCCAGACTCAGCTCTGCCTTGTGATCGATTACATCTACCTCGTTTTGACTGTGTCGAGATAGAAGTATCACTGGACCTTTTTTATGCTCGAGATAACTGAGCTTTAACTCGTTCCAAATAGGCTCTTTCCATCGCTTTGCTCGTTCACGACTTCTTGAAAGTTTGATAAATTCATGCCCAATAGAATCTCTTTGGGCCTTGGATGCAGCTTTTCTATAAACCACTAACATCAGGACTTTTCAGTCGGCATTAACTCAGCTGCGTACCAACTCAATCTATTAAAATCTATCTCATACTCATAAACTGTACGAGTATCTTGTTTAAGATCCAGGAACTACTGCAACATTTCTCTTTTGAACTGTTCTCCAATATACTTAGCTCCGAATGCCTCCTAGAAAAATGTCCAATTTACTTCAGCAGCATATACTAACACCGTGGCATTAGACCACTAGATACGAGCATGTCCTCTCAGTAAAGAGACAGCTCCCTCCAACTTCTCAGCATTAGAGCAACTAAGCCTTTCCATCATGATCTTAACATCTTTTAGCCATAGATCAGCGGCCATTGGACCACCTTCTCCATGAAAATCTGGAGCTCCCAACTTTTTGAACTATTTCGCTGTTGATGCTTTAACTGGCATGGGTGTCGAGTCAGTCTTTGTCTTTGGAGGTTGAAGTCTATTTGCCATAGCCTCTAAAGCTTGTATTAAAGTTCCATATTCTTCGCCGAGTTCTCTTGTTGTGCTGGTGGTTCAGCCGAGGAGAGGAGCGGAGGTGGAACTTGCGGTACATTGTTACTCCTACTTTGTACCTCCTTTCTGTTCCCCGTGATCCAACACTCTTTGTGACTCAGTGAGTATTCAACATTATTCTATACTGCAATAACCTATTCATACATATGTACGAGGAGCAAAATCAAGTTATACAGATAGTACATCAGTAATATGACATCCTAGAGGCATGTACTTAAAAACAATTCACATTTAACTCGGTTTAGCCTCTAGAATCGGCTAAACCTGCAGCTCTGATACCAATAAAAATATAACACCCTTAACGTATACTTGTAAACTAAATATACATTAAACATGTTACAATGTTGCTTATAGAAAACTTGACTTATTTTTTTAAAACTTGCCTTGTAGTTTAACCCTATCTCGTTTTCAATTAAAAATCGTGGTCGATTTGTAGTAACTAGTTTTGACCCTAAATTATTTTATAAAATTTATACACGTGTTTTTGAAATAAAAATATTAATCAGGGTGGTGAAAACTAGATATGCTGCCTAGAGTCATTCTTAATTTAAAAATTCCTACGCGATTAAGGTTAAACAATATCTAATTATATCCAAACTTCTTAACTACTTGTACCAAACCTTTTATCAAATCCATACATCCATAATATACATAAGTAAGTCATATAGGTTTACAGACCCATTTAATCATTTAAAACACATAACAAGATATACTTTAACATTTTGTACATGCCACTAGATATCAACTACTTAAAAGATGTACATACCGTAGTCACTTAAATAACTTGATCTTCCAAAATGACAACTCCTCCTTACGTCTATTTCGGAGAACCTATGTGTGAAACAACATCACACGCTAAGTACTAACTTAGTGAAGCATTCAAAATAGTTTAGGAAAAACATAAAGTAATGCAATTCAGCATGTCATGTATAGAGTGCAATATTCATTTCCCATATCTAGAAATCATGTCACCATTCCAACTTTCCATGTATCATTACTATCATGCGAAACTTCATTATCATGTATAACATGAATCATCTCTATTATGTAACATCTCAAACATGGACATGCTTTCATCATATAATCATAACCACATCATGTACTCTTTTCACAATCATGCTTTCAATATGCAATCATTTGTATAACATGTATCATTTCTATCATGTATAACATGTATCATATACATATCCATGATCTTTCATGTAATCGTCTTGTTTTTATTACCTCAGTAATGCGGCAGAGGCCTATGGAAACCATATAGCCTATATGCACCGTGAGTGCTATGTAGAGTACGTACTCGGGAGGACGCTCTTTCCTCCTCATATAAGGACGTTCTTTGCTTCTTATATTAAAACACCTCGCTAATGCCATTTGCACCCCATGGTGTATCTTGTTTCATTTTAATCTTGTTATTATGCATATTCCATGTATAGACATACATTGCCGTTATGTATAATAAAATTCTTACCTCGTATTCTACTGAAGCTTGCATTTAATGAAATATGTAAAAGATCAAATTTATATAATAATGCAATATCATTTTTAATTTAGGGTTTACTTATTACAAATTTTTTTATAACATTATGCAAGCATAATAAAATGCACTCACCTGTTTATGCCAGACAGCCTCACTAAGCTTAGTCGATAATCATTTCCTTCTTTTTGTCACTCGTGTCTTCCTCAAATTCCTTTTGAACTGTAGAAGACCAATCGAACATAATTTATCACTATTCCTTGTTAGACTTCAATCTAACATTACTAACTTAATTTCAGGACATAATTATTCGAATATAAAATATTTCTGAAATTTTTCCCAAATTTTTTTATGTGATTGCCAAATTGGGCCCTAGATCTTTAGTGACCATTTTGAATTTCAATCAATTGTTCAAGCTCAATTTGAACAATTTCCATTACTATTTACTTATTTTAGACTATTATCCTTTTAGTCCTTAAACTTTATAAAAGTGACATTTTAGTCACTACACCATATTTGTACACTTAATTCATGTACAAATTAATTCCTTACTCATTTCCATCATTTCTAAAATTTTCTCTTAACTTTCACTTTTATTCAACTTGGTCCTTCAAGATTCTTTTATTTCAAAATAGGTCCCTAAATTTTCCTTTCTTGACATTTCAATCCTTCAACTTCCATAATAGGCTCGAATCTTAAATTCTATAAAATTTTCCATAAATTCAAGATAAGTCCTTTAATTTTTTCTTCAAAATCTTTGAATTGGTCCTTGACTTTCCAAAATTTTCATTTTGGTCCCTAATCACCAATTCAAGCTATTTTCACTATAATTCAATGATTCCCATGCTTAAATAAAATTCACAATAATTTCCCCTAAAATTTCCATAAATTCGAACTAGCCCCCTAATTCACAACTTGGGAAATTATTCAATCTAACATCACAATTAGGCTTCCAACAACATAATTCATTCAATAACATCCTAATATTAACTTCCTAATCAAAACCCCCAAACTTTAGGGTTAGGGTTTATGTCTTCCAATATGAATTTCATCCGAAATCAACCTTAATTCCATATCAAAATCATCATTTCTACCATCTACCATTCTAATTACATCATAAACTTCAACTTTTATCTTCAATCCTCTTTCAAGAATTAACTTATATTCAATTTTCCATGCAAAATTACTACCAAAATGAAGAGCATGAAGTGTAGAACAATTTATTCTAAAGTAACATACATTGATTCAAGCTTAAATACTTCCAAAATTTGACTTGAACTTGCAAACTTTCTTTCTTCTTCTTCCCTAATACATTCGGCAACTTTGTTGGATGAAAATGGTGTTTTCTTTCATTTTTAATTTAATTAATACACATTTCCATTATTATTAAATCCAATAATGCCATTTGTATCTTATAAAAATGAATTTTAAATTTATTTTTGGCATTTTACTTGTTTGACCTCCAACTAAATCCTTATTTACATGTTTTCTTCCAACATGCCACTCCATTAAAATTGAACCAACTTGGTTCCAATCCAACCAGCCATGTCTCCAAAATATCTTAAAATTTCTATTCGATCCAAAAATTTGAATTTCAACCAATACGATTTCCAAATTCTCTTCCTTTGAATTTTTTTATAACCATTTCATCATATTCTAACTATATAGTTAGAATTTAACCATATATAGTTAGAATCTAACCAAATGTAATAAAATATTCATAAAATATTACTTTATTACTTTTCCATAATTTCTTGGAACCGTCTTCAAAATTTCAGTTAGATCTGATATACCGAAAATTTTTGGGAAATTTTATCGGATACATTTCTTCTTAAAAAAATCTTACCTCCACAATCCATTTTGAATATTTTTGACTTAAACTGATTCCTTTTTATCAGTCAAAATAATGAATATAAAACCTTCGCAGAAGGTCACCCATCATAAATTACTCTAGCCTGAGCACGCTTAACCATTTCATTGGATCCAAATTCGATCCAAATTCGGTACCTTCTTCTGCATCTTAATTCTCAAAACCGATATCAAGGTACCTATTTCGATCCGATTCACTCTTATACTAAATAAAATCACTTGTTGGGGAAATTTACATTTTAGTCCCTAAACTTTTCAAAGTTTGCACTTTGACCCCTAAACTTTTTAAAAAATTACATTTTAGTCACTTAATCAAAAGTTGGGATATTACAATTCCTTTCCCTAAAGAAAATTCATCCTCAAATTTTCAACGTACATTTCTTTTAAATAATCTTGGATACTGCTCTTTCATTCTCTCTTTGGTTTCCCAAGTGGCTTCCTCAACTTTATGGTTTCTCCAAAGGACTTTAACCAATAGAATTTTCTTGTTTCTTAATTCTTTAACTCCATATGCTAGGATTTTCACTGGTTCTTCTTCATAATTCAGATCCATTTGCAACTCAATTTTCTCGGGAGAAATTACATGTGAAGGATCCGAAGCGATACCTCCAAGTAACATGGACTCGTGGAACACATCATGAATCTTACTCATATATGAAGGTAAAGCTAGTTGGTAAGCCACTGGTCCAACTCTTTTCAAAATCTTGTATGGCCCAATAAACCTGGGACTAAGCTTTTCTTTCCGCCCAAACCTTAATATTTTCTTCCAAGGAGAAACCTTTAAGAATACTTTTTCTCTCACTTCATACTCAATATCTTTTCTTTTCTTATCCACATAAGCTTTTTGTCGATCCGCTGTGGCTTTGAGATTATGCTGGATAGTCCTTACTTTATCTTCCATGTCTTGTGTTAAGTCAACTCCTTCAATGTTTGAGTCATTCTGAACATTTTGATCTTGCAGTTCGAACCAATTAAGACGAGTTCGGCACTTTCTCCCATATAATGCTTCAAAATGTGCCATCTTAATACTTGCTTGATAAATATTATTATAAGCAAATTTGGCCAAAGGCAAGTATTTTTCCCATGATCCCGCAAACTCGATCACACAAGCCCGTAGCATATCTTCCAAAATCTGTATGACCCTTTCAGATTGTCCATCTGTTTGTGGATGAAAAATCGTACTAAAATTTAATTTAGTACCTAACGCTTCATGTAGTGCACCCCAAAACCTCGAAGTAAACCTTAGGTCTCTATCTGATACTATTGATACTGGGACACCATGTAATCTTACTATCTCTCGAACATAAAGTTCTGCATATTTATCCAGTGAATAATCCATTCTAACTGGAATAAAATGAGCACACTTTGTTAAGCGATCAACAATAACCCAAATTGAATCCTTTTTACTTGATGTAGCTGGTAATCCAGATATAAAATCCATCGTTATTCGTTCCCATTTCCATTGAGGAATAGAAATAGGCTGAAGCAATCTAGAAGGCACCTGATGCTAAGCTTTTACTTGCTGATATGTTAAGCACTTTGCCAAAAACTCCGAGATTGCTCTTTTCATACCTGGCCACCAGTATCGAGTCTTCAAATCTTGATACATCTTGTTACTTCCTGGGTGCATAGTCAATGGACTATAATGGGCCTCTGTTAAAATCTCTTTCTTCAGATTGCCATCATCATGAATATATACTTTACCTTTATAATATAGACAACCATTAGACCTGATCTCATAATCTTGTGTTTCTCCAATTTCATCTTGTCTCCTCTATTCAAGACATTCTTCATCTAAGGATTGCAAATCTTTAATTCGATCCAAAAAAGTTTGCTTTAATTAAAATTATGTTGTTAAAGAACCATCTTGTCCCACGATAAGCGTGTGCATTCATCATTTTGAGAGCAGAAAATATCTTCCGACTAAGGGGCATCGTGACTACATATTAGCCTTTCCAGGGTGGTAATCAATAACCACATCACAATCCTTTAAAAATTCAACCCACCTTAATTGTCGCAGATTCAAATCCCTTTGTGTCATCAGATACTTTAAACTTTTATGATCCGTGTAAATGTGACACTTTTCACCATACAAATAATGTCGCCAGATTTTCAAAGCAAAAATCACATCCGTCATTTCCAAATCATGTGTTGGATAGTTCTTTTCATGAGTTTTGAGCTGCCTTGATGCATAAGCCACCACATGACCCTCTCGCATCAGTACACAACCCAAACCACAATGAGAGGCATCACTATATAGAGTATATTCTTTTTCGGGTTCAGGTTGGATTAGAACGGGTGCTTCCGTCGGGACTTTCTTTAATTTTTCAGAACTTTTCTGGCACTTATCTGTCCATACAAATGGAATACCCTTTCGTAGCAACTGGGTAAGAGGCATAGCAATGATGGAGAAATTTTGCACAAAACGTCTGTAATATCCAGCTAATCCCAAGAAACTCTGAACTTCAGAGACATTTTTCGGCGACTCCCATTCAAGAATAGCTTGTATTTTATTGGGATCAACTCGTATTCCTTCTGATGATACTACAAGGAAAGCTACTTCTGACGACCATAACTCGTATTTAGAAAACTTGGCATATAGCTGCTCATCTCTTAAAGTCTGTAATACCACTTGAAGATGATAATCATGCTCAGCTTCTATCTTCGAGTATACCAAAATGTCATCTATGAAGACCACAACAAAATGATCCAGATAAGGTTGGAATACCTTATTCATCAGGTCTATGAATGCAGCAGGGGAATTCGTCAATCCAAACAATATTACCAGAAACTCGTAGTGTCTATAACGAGTTCTGAATGTTGTTTTCGGTACATCTTCTTCTTTAACTTTAAGTTGATAATATCCCGATCGAAGATCTATCTTTGAGAACACCGCTGCACCTCTAAGTTGGTCAAATAGATCTTCAATCCTTGGTAATGGATACTTGTTCTTAATGGTTACTTTATTTAACTGCCGGTAATCTATACATAATCATGGGGAACCATACTTCTTCTTTACAAATAGTACCAGAGCACCCCATGGTGATACACTCGGTCAAATGTAACCCCGGTCTAGCAATTCTTGCAATTGAGCCTTTAGTTCCCTTAACTCCGTAGGCGCCATTCTATATGGTGCCATTGACACCGGCTTAGTTTCGGGATAAACATCAATCTTAAACTGTATTTCTCTATTCGGAGGCAACCTCGGTAGCTCGTCCAGAAATACATCAGGAAATTCCCTCACAGTTGGGATATCTTCAATCTTCCTAGGTGACTTTTGAGTATACACCACATAAATCAAACATGCTTCACATCCATTGTTTAATAGCCTTTGAGATGTTGTTGTAGCGATAACTGACTCTAAACATTTAGTCATTTCTCCTACAAAGATTACTTCAGAATCATTGGGTCCCTGAAGTATCAACCTTTTCTTCTTACATTTTACATCTGCATCATATGCAGATAACCAATCTATTCCAAGAATAACTTCAAATTCATGGAATGAGAGTTCTATTAGGTCTGCCGGGAACTTAATCCCTTGAATTTCTAGGGGACAATTCTTACATATTCTAGTCACTCGTGCACTATGTCCAAGAGGGTTACTGGCAATCACATCACAAGATATTTTCTTCATATGAATCTTTCTTTGTTCTACTATTTTAGTGCTAATGTACGAATGAGTCGAACCCGGATCAATTAAAGTAAATATTGTTTACCCAAAAGGCAGAATGTACATGCGATAATGTCTGGGTGATACTTTTATTCCCTAGTACAAATATTGTATACTCGAGCTGGAGTCCAAAATTCCCTATTGGATGCAGCCTTGGAGACTACTTGTGTCGATGTCCTGGATTTTCCACCACCACGACCTCGACCTCGAGAAGATACAGCTGCAGATTTTTCAGTCTGAACAGGCTTTTTTAATTGCCCTTCCGGACAATTCTTAATATAATGCTCAGTACTGCCACATCTATAACAGGCTCATGTAATTGCTCGACAGACTCCCAAGTGTCGCTTTCCACAAGTTTCACACTCTGGAACCGTGGGCCTGCTCGATCTAGCAGTTGACATCTGAACACTTTGCCATTTCTTTGATGAATGATTCTTTTGAGCGAATCCAGACTCAGCTCTGCCTTGTGATCGATTACATCTACCTCGTTTTGACTGTGTCGAGATAGAAGTATCACTGGACCTTTTTTATGCTCGAGATAACTGAGCTTTAACTCGTTCCAAATAGGCTCTTTCCATCGCCTTTGCTCTGTTCACAGCTTCTTGAAAGTTTGATAAATTCATGCCCAATAGAATCTCTTTGGGCCTTGGATGCAGCTTTTCTATAAACCACTAACATCAGGACTTTTCAGTCGGCATTAACTCAGCTGCGTACCAACTCAATCTATTAAAATCTATCTCATACTCATAAACTGTACGAGTATCTTGTTTAAGATCCAGGAACTACTGCAACATTTCTCTTTTGAACTGTTCTCCAATATACTTAGCTTCGAATGCCTCCTAGAAAAATGTCCAATTTACTTCAGCAGCATATACTAACACCGTGGCATTAGACCACTAGATACGAGCATGTCCTCTCAGTAAAGAGACAGCTCCCTCCAACTTCTCAGCATTAGAGCAACTAAGCCTTTCCATCATGATCTTAACATCTTTTAGCCATAGATCAGCGGCCATTGGACCACCTTCTCCATGAAAATCTGGAGCTCCCAACTTTTTGAACTATTTCGCTGTTGATGCTTTAACTGGCATGGGTGTCAGAGCTGGTGCTGGTGCTGGAGGTTGAAGTCTATTTGCCATAGCCTCTAAAGCTTGTATTAAAGTTCCATATTCTTCGTCAGAGTTCTCTGTTGTGCTGGTGGTTCAGCCGAGGCAGGAGCCGGAGGTGGAACTTGCGGTACATTGTTACTCCTACTTTGTACCTCTTTCTGTTCCCCGTGATCCAACACCTGCTGTGACTCAGCAGTATTCAACATTATTCTATACTGCAATAACCTATTCATACATATGTACGAGGAGCAAAATCAAGTTATACAGATAGTACATCAGTAATATGACATCCTAGAGGCATGTACTTAAAAACAATTCACATTTAACTCGGTTTAGCCTCTAGAATCGGCTAAACCTGCAGCTCTGATACCAATAAAAATATAACACCCTTAACGTATACTTGTAAACTAAATATACATTAAACATGTTACAATGTTGCTTATAGAAAACTTGACTTATTTTTTTTAAAACTTGCCTTGTAGTTTAACCCTATCTCGTTTTCAATTAAAAACTGTGTCAGACTGTAGTAACTAGTTTTGACCCTAAATTATTTTATAAAATTTATACACGTGTTTTTGAAATAAAAATATTAATCAGGGTGAAAACTAGATATGCTGCCTAGAGTCATTCTTAATTTAAAAATTCCTACGCGATTAAGGTTAAACAATATCTAATTATATCCAAACTTCTTAACTACTTGTACCAAACCTTTTTATCAAATCCATACATCCATAATATACATAAGTAAGTCATATAGGTTTACAGACCCATTTAATCATTTAAAACACATAACAAGATATACTTTAACATTTTGTACATGCCACTAGATATCAACTACTTAAAAGATGTACATACCGTAGTCACTTAAATAACTTGATCTTCCAAAATGACAACTCCTCCTTACGTCTATTTCAGAGAACCTATGTGTGAAACAACATCACACGCTAAGTACTAACTTAGTGAAGCATTCAAAATAGTTTAGGAAAAACATAAAGTAATGCAATTCAGCATGTCATGTATAGAGTGCAATATTCATTTCCCATATCTAGAAATCATGTCACCATTCCAACTTTCCATGTATCATTACTATCATGCGAAACTTCATTATCATGTATAACATGAATCATCTCTATTATGTAACATCTCAAACATGGACATGCTTTCATCATATAATCATAACCACATCATGTACTCTTTCACAGTCATGCTTTCAATATGCAATCATTTGTATAACATGTATCATTTCTATCATGTATAACATGTATCATATACATATCCATGATCTTTCATGTAATCGTCTTGTTTTTATTACCCTCGTGTCTGGCTAGAGGCCTATGGAAACCATATAGCCTATATGCACCGTAGTGCTATGTAGAGTACGTACTCGGGAGGACGCTCTTTCCTCCTCATATAAGGACGTTCTTTGCTTCTTATATTAAAACACCTCGGTAGTGCCATTTGCACCCCATGGTGTATCTTGTTTCATTTTAGTCTTGTTATTATGCATATTTCATGTATAGACATACATTGCCATTATGCATAATAAAATTCTTACCTCGTATTCTACTGAAGCTTGCTTTTCTTGAAATATGTAACAGATCAAATTTATATAATAATGCAATATCATTTTCAATTTAGGGTTTACTTATTACAAGTCTTCCTTTTTTATATCATTATGCAAGCATAATAAAATGCACTCACCTGTTTATGCTAGACAGCCTCACTAAGCTTAGTCGATAATCTTTTCCTTCTTTTTGTTACTCGTGTCTTCCTCAAATTCCTTTTGAACTGTAGAAGACCAATTGAACATAATTTATCAATATTCCTTGTTAGACTTCAATCTAACATTACTAACTTAATTTCAGGATATAATTATTCGAATATAAAGTATTTCTGAAATTTTTCCCAAATTTTTTTTACGTGAGTGCCAAATTGGGCCCTAGATCTTTAGTGACCATTTTGAATTTCAATCAATTGTTCAAGCTCTATTTGAATAATTTCCATTACTATTTACTTATTTTGGACTATTATCCTTTTAGTCCTTAAACTTTATAAAAGTGACATTTTAGTCACTACACCATATTTGTACACTTAATTCATGTGCAAATTAATTCCTTACTCATTTCCATCATTTCTAACATTTTCTCTTAACTCTCACTTTTATTCAACTTGGTCCTTCAAGATTCTTTTATTTCAAAATAGGTCCCTAAATTTTCCTTTCTCGACATTTCAATCCTTCAACTTCCATAATAGGCTCGAATCTTCAATTCTATAAAATTTTCCATAAATTCAAGATAAGTCTTTAATTTTTCTTCAAATTGCCGAATTGGTCCTTGGCTTTCCAAAATTTTCATTTTGGTCCCTAATCACCAATTCAAGCTATTTTCACTATAATTCAATGATTCCCATGCTTAAATAAAATTCACAATAATTTCCCCTAAAGTTTCCATAAATTCGAACTAGCCCCTTAATTCACAACTTGGGAAATTATTCAATCTAGCATCACAATTAGGCTTCCAACAACATAATTCCATCAATATCATCCTAATATTAACTTCCTAATCAAAACCCCCAAACTTTAGGGTTAGGTTTTATGTCTTCCAACAGGAATTTCATCCAAAATCAACCTTAATTCCATATCAAAATCATCATTTCTACCATCTACCATTCTAATTACATCATAAACTTCAACTTTTATCATCAATATTCTTTCAAGAATTAACTTATATTCAACTTTTCCATGCAAAATTACTACCAAAATGAAGAGCTTGAAGTGTAGAACAACTTATTCTAAAGTAACATACATTGATTCAGGCTTAAATCCTTCCAAAATTTGACTTGAACTTGCAAACTTTCGTTCTTTCTTCTTCCCTAATACATTCGGCAACTTTGTTGGATGAAAATGGTGTTTTCTTTCATTTTTAATTTAATTAATACACATGTCCATTATTATTAAATCCAATAATGCCACTTGTATATTATAAAAATGAATTTTAAATTCATTTTTGGCATTTTACTTCTTTGACCTCGAACTAAATCCTTATTTACATTTTTTCTTCCAACATGCCACTCCATTAAAATTGAATCAAATTGGTTCCAATCCAACCGGCCATGTATCCAAAATATCTTAAATTTCTATTCGATCCAAAAATTCGAATTTCATCCAGTACGATTTCCAAATTCTCTTCCTTTGAATTTTTTTATAACTATTTCATCATATTCTAACTATATATAGTTAGAATCTAACCAAATGTAATAAAATATTCATAAAATATTACTTTATTACTTTTCCATAATTTCTTGGAACCTTCTTCAAAATTTTAGTTCGATCCGATATACCAAAAAATTTTGGGAAATTTTATCGGATACATTTCTTCTTTAAAAAAATCTTACCTCCACAATCCATTTCGAATATTTTTGACTCAAACTGAGTCCTTTTTATCAGTCAAAATAATGAATGTAAAACCTTCCCAGAAGGTCACCCATCATAAATTACTTTGGCCTCAGCACGCTTAACCATTTCATTCGATCCAAATTTGGTACCTTATTCTGCATCTTAATTCTCAAAACCGATATCAAGGTACTATTTCGATCCGATTCACTCTTATACTGAATAAAATCACTTGTTGAGAAAATTTATATTTTAATCCCTAAACTTTTCAAAGTTTACACTTTGACCCCTAAACTTTTTAAAAAATTTACATTTTAGTCACTTAAGCAAAAGTTGAGATATTACAATCTAGCTTACTGATCGAAATATTACTTTCGACAAAAGTTTGGTTTAACACCTTCAACAATGCCTCATGATGTTTTTTTTAGTTCAATAGGAGGTCGACAACCGAAATCTGGGTCGTCTACTTTCTGAGTTGGTCTACCACAATGTACTCACTGTGCTTTAAGAATCTTAGAAATTCCTAAGCTTGAGCGTCAGTTACTGGCTCATTAATTTTTGGGGGAGGCTCTTCTTTGAATATCTTTGCGGGTTCGGACTCGGTTGCCTTGCTTTACCCTTTGGCTCTTCTATTGCATTCGAAATTTCTAGAGCATAACACCAATCGTTCCTTGTAAAATGCCCCACATCGTTTATCCCTTCGGGGTTTGGTTTCGCAGGCTCTCTTTCGGCGGGCTTTACCTCTACAACTGGCTTCTCTCCTTCTTGCGAACTTAAACTTCATTGTATTAAAACATTGGCGGTATAGTTCCACGGAACCATCCGGGTATCTTTGAAGGGAAAGGATGTCTGGGCGGAGATTATAATCTTAGGTGCCACCATAGGACCCTCCTCATGTGGTATGTCTTCTTGACTTGGTTTGAGGCCAAGGACAAACGGTCTTCTTGCACTGTATTTGGCATCTAGAGTATCCAACGTGCAAACTTCTGACTCGCTACTCAAAGAATTCGATCTCTTTATTGTCCATCAATTGCTGAACCACCTAACGAAACTCCTCGCAATCTTGTATCTAATGATCCCTTGATTGATGGTAATCACAATAAGGGCCACAACCTTTTTTTACGATCACCATTCCTCGATCAATGAGAGAGCCAAGCATAACTGCTGAAAAACTCATCTCAACGGGGACTTTTCTTTCGACACGCTCTCTTTTGCTCTTCTAATAGTCCCTTCTTCGAGAGCATTTACACCCTGACCTCCATGATTCGGTAAGGGGTTGTTGGCGGTACTAGGTCCCCTAATTGTAATACTCTGGTCTTGATCAAATTCTGAACAAACTTCTTGAACGCCATACAATTCTTAATCGAATGCCCCAGAACATCAGCACGGTACTCACAATGTGCCTTGGGGTCATACCATGATGGATAAGGCAGGTTAAAAGGGGTCACATGATAAGGCCGAACTAGATTTGCCTTGTACAACTGTGAGTAAAGTTCCTTGTAGGAAATCGGTAGCGGAGTGAAAGACTTACTCTCGTTTTCTTTCTTGGGCACTTGATCCTCCCTTCTGTTTAAATTTCAAGTGTTACCGACATAAGCTTGAGGCTGAGATATTGTGAGGTTCTTGACAGCCTTATAGGTGTTTGTGTTATTAACTTCATAGTCTTTCTTCTTGAATTGTTTGCGCGACGGTTCTTCTCCGTCGATTCTCCTACTTTTGATGGCCGCTTCAATATGTTCACCGATCATCACCATGTCGAAAAATTGCTAATAGGGTTACTGATCAAATGATCATAGAGTATTCCTTTTAGCATATCCACGAACATAGGAGAAATCTCATTCTCACGAAGAGGAAATTGAACTTGCATCGCTATGTCTCGCCACCTCCGAGCATATTCACGCAGGCTTTCATTTTGCCTTTGCTTTATCCCTTGCAATAGGAGCCGATTGGGAACCATATCAGTGATGTTCTTATATTGGTCATTAAAAGCCTTGGCCAAATCATTTCATGACTTTATCTGAGCTCGTTTCAACTGGTTATACCACCTCGTGGCGGGTCCCACAAGACTGTCTTGAAAATAGTGTATTAGCAGCTTCTCATTATCAGTAAGCCTGACCATTTTACGGTAGAACATGGTTATATGTGCGGTGGGGCAAGTTGTCCCATCGAACTTCTCAAATTTTGGGGGCTTGAACTTGTACTGGATTTCTACATCGGGGACTAGGCTGAGATCTCTATCATTCAGGCCATAAGAACCATTCTCATCCTCTTTTACCCGAAATTTTTCTTCAAGATCCTTTCTAGTTTCCTCCAACTGCTTTGAGAACTCCGCTTTCACTTGATTAAGTTTTTCTAACTCATCAAAGTCCGGGATGCTATCTCCGATATGTTCAAAATTTGCAAATGTCACAACTGACTGAGGTGGAGCAGAGGCACCGGCCTGATGGGACGAGGATACCTCTTGTGGGGGGTTCGGTGTAGGATTAATGAAGAGGGGTTTTTAAATATTAGAGAATATGAGGGGACTTCCGGGTTTTGAGTAGGGTTCACAACGATACTCTTCCCTCTTAGGTCTTCCCCGCGATTAAGTTGCAGGATTTGAGATATTTCCCTCATCATATCTTGCTGAGATTTGATGATGGTGTCTCTCAACTCTTGTTGCATTCGCTCCAACTGACCTCTAAGATCAACCTCTAACTTAGCAATGCTTTCTTCCATTTTCCTAGCTTGTAGACGAGTGTGATATGGATGTAGAATGTTTGTAATTAAAAGAACCAAAATACTCTGAAATAAAAGTCTTTTAATTAATTTCGATAATTTAATAAAATATGCAAATAAATGTGTCATGCATGAATGAAAGAATAACATTGATTCCGGCAAATATCATCATTAAACGACTGGCATCGATGGAAACATTGTTTCATTACAACAATTCAAAGAAAATCTGCTACGCATATGGTTCTAAGCTAGCGCCTAAATCAACAGTCTCCCTCAAGACCCAAACAATCCTTTGCTCCTCTTCGGATTCGTCGTCCACGCATTCTTGGAGCTCGGTAGCATCTTCCGCTAGGAATTGCCACTTTCGGGCGACCCCTTGTATATGAGTCATCAAGTGTGCCAAATCTTGCTCTTACCTCCAAATGATGAAGGCAACAAACTGAAGTTGTTATATTGTAGGCATCCGATGCACTTGAATCGCTCCCCTAAAGTTCGCCACTTGATATTTGAGCTGTTGGAGCTTGGTCTCTAAATCCTCAATCCAACCACCCTTCAAAGCCCTATTTTTTGAACTGCTAGCCTCTAGTTTTTGGGTAGAACTTCTATGTTTGAGGAGAGACTTTTCTAGCCATCTTATTTGAGCCTTTGATGCCTCATTTTGACGTCGTTCATTTTCAAGTTGCTCCGAGTGAGTAGTCCGTAGATTCTCCATCTCTTATGTCATAACAAGCACTCGGTCCTTGTGCTCAAGGTACTTTCGTCTGTAGGCCTCAGCCCTTGCCTTCTCCTCCTTAAGTCTAAGCTCCAATCCTTCGCTTGGCTTGTCATTCGCGACCCCCTTATTCTTGTTTATCCTTTGCAAATTTCGGATCTCTTTCTTTTCTAACTTGAGCTCAAGTTCTAACTTTCTGTTTTTGCAAAGCCTTGATATCTCCTTCGAGTTTCGTCTTTTCTAATTCAAAATTGAACATTTCCTGACCGACTTTTGCTTCGAATTGAAGGAATTTCTTTTGTTCCTCTTCGAGCTAGTTTCTCATTAAATCGGCTTCGATGGGGAGCTTAGCCAACCTTTCCTCCAAGGACCTCACCTATCAGGATTCAACTTGGGGATATTGTCATTGACACGATTGAACCGCCATACTTCGTATTCGGGAGTCATCATGTATGAAGTACTCAAAATCTTGACTCGCCTAGCGTTGTTCCATACAGAAGAAGCGTTGTACACCTTTTCTTTGTAGCCCTTTTCAGTCTCGTAGTATATGTTGAATTCGTTCAATCCACTTGTGGCCGGCACAAATTGTTTGGAGCCATACTGCCTTAAAACCAAAAGGGTTGCATACGTAATATGCCCCCAAGGACCGAGTAGCGGTACCCATGACTGCTCCCCACATCTATAAAGAATATTCCTCGTGAGCAACCATGGAGGTTTCCAAACTATATCCTCGTCCTTCAGGTTTTGTAGGACATCGAACAAATCTAGCACTGATGGATGGACGAGTCCTAACGGTTTCAGAAACAGAACTAACCATAGATCAATAATACAAAAGGTCTTGCTGAACTCGGCCCATTGGACGTACTAAAGCTAAAGCCAAGATCCCTTCCTACTTTAGATACTCCTTTTTATTCCAAGTGGTCACTTGGTCTTCAACCCAAAACGGTAAAGTTCCTGAAAACCTACCTAGCTTGGCCCGGAAGGACTTGTTCTTGGGTGGTTTGGAGTAGACTTGATTCTCATCAATCTTCTTGCAATTCACGAGGGCTAGATATTCCTCGATTTTCGAGGTCAAATCAATGTTGCCAATTGTGAAACAACTGTAAGTAGGATTCCAGAATCTCACCAAGGCTTGGAGTAGTAACTGATCAACTGGGACGTCTAACAAGTATGCTATGTCACAGTATTTTCTTTTGAAAACACTTTTCACTTCATAATCACAATTGTGCCATATTGATCTCAATTCCGGCATATCATTGTATTATGTGTTCATAAAAGTTTCGGTAGACATTACTGACCTATACCTGATAGAAATATTGTCCCCATCGTGAAGTTGTTCACCTTCCGACCATATTTGTAACTCAGAGTTCTTTTCATCAGTGCTACGGACCAAGTCTCCCATGGATCGAGTCTTTAACTTCAAACTATTTTCGAATCAGTGTTTTCTTCATGATATGATAAAATATGCAAAATAAAATATAAAGGGGAAAAGAATCAAAACAAAAAGAAATATGTTAGCAACGAAATAAACGAATAACAAATCCAAAATTGTAAGATAAAAAAAACATAAATTAGGGAATAACATACAAAAGGACCCGAAAAAGAAAACCTTAACCACATGAATTCTAGCTTACTATGGTTATCCACATGACTCTAATCGGGGTGGTCTTCCTAGATTCTCACACATGGGTTTGGCTCTAAAAGGGTACTCGAACCTATCGTGTCGCCTACTAAGACAACAAGAACCCTGAATTTTGGCCCATTACAGGCTTGCGAATTGGATTCGGTTCGAGGGAAAGCACAACCTAGTGACGTGAAGGGTTGCTCACTTGTCAAAAGGCGTGGATCCTAGAAGTGAATTACCGACCAGTGAAGGGCTACTCATGTGGGCATATGGCGTTTCACTCCCACTCAAGGGACAAAGCTCGGGTATAGAGCTTGAAGATCATGATGCAACACATGTCGGTGATTCCTTAGAAATTAAATGAGCAATTAATTCAAAACCATCAATTATCAAAGCTCGTGTAATTAAAGTTATATCTTTAAAATTGAACAAATTAATCAAAGTCAATTTAAATTTCAAAATTTTCACCATTAAAAGGAACATGTATTTTCTTGGCTTAACTCTCTTTTTGTTTAAGAAACAAAATTTGTTCCCTAGCGGAGTCGCCAACTGTAGTGACTTTTTTCTTCTTAAGTCGCCAAAAAAGAGTAATAGGTTTCCTTTCGTTTTTTTTTTTTGGAAAATATTTGAAAAGTGGGGAAGTCCTTTAAAAAATAATGTTTTTGAAAAAAAAACTTGGAGTCGCCATCAGCCACTAAGGTACGCCGGACACCATAAAAACCAGAGATTCGTTCAAAAGACGTATGCGGGAGTTGGTTACGCGTGGGGAAAGATTAGCACCCCCTTCGCGTTCGAAAATCGGTACCAAAATATATATGTTGCTTTTAATTGATGGAAATTATCAAGATTTGCTTTGACAAGTTGTGAATTTCATGTACAGAGTTCGAGGAAGGTGATTGGCAATGCGAAGTTGTCTGGTGGACTCTACATCTTTGAAGGCCAACTTCTTCCACAAAGACAAGTTGACTCAGGTTGTTTTTTTATCATCCAATTCTATGTCAATTTCTATTTCTGCTGATGACATTATGCTTTGGCACTTCCAGTTAAGACATCTGAATTTTTATTATTTTGCCAAATTATTTTTAACTTTGTTCAAGAATAAAACTTCCAAACAGTTTGTTTGTGATATTTGTCAAATTGCCAAACATACTAGACATACTTTTTCTCTATCCCAATATGCATCCTCATCACCTTTTTCTATAATTCACAGTGATATTTGATGTTCTTCTAGAGTTCAAAATTTTACTAGATCTTGATGGTTTATTTCATTCATAGATGATCACTCTAGAACAACTTGGACATTCTTGATGAAAGAAAAGTCATAAACTAGGGGCATTTTTAAAAAATTCTATGTCATGATAGAAACTCAATTTTATAGTTAGATTAAAATTTTAAAAACTGATAATGAGAGTGAATACTTCACTAAAACTCTAGGTTCTTATCTTCAGAAAAATGGAGTTATCTATATCAGTTCTTGTGTTAATACACCTCAACAGAATGGGGTAGCAGAGAGAAAAAATAAGCATATTTTAGAAGTAGCTCGATCTTTATTTTTCTCTATAAATCTTCCTAAACACTTTTGGGGTGAAGCTCTTCTGACTGCTACTTATCTTATAAATATAATGCCTAGAAGAACATTGAACTTTAGAATTTCTAGAGATGTCCTTGTTACAAAATTTCCTCATTTTAAGCTTTTATCTTCTAATTTTCCTTTTCGGATTTTTGGTTGTACATTCTTTGTTCATGTTAATCAATCATCGAGATCCAAAATTGATCCTAGATCTATTAAATGTATTTTCTTAGACTACTTCTCGATTCAGAAGGGTTACAAATGTTACTCACCTCTTACTCGAAAAACTTTTATTTCTATGGATGTCACTTTCTTTGAAAACAAGCCTTTCTTCACCAAATCTGAAATTCAAGGGGAGTATACTAAAGATGTATTTCAGATTTTTTATAGCTTCCAACAGACCACTATTGTTGAAAATTTTTAGCTGAATTCAATCCTTTAGCAACGCACTGCTGCTGGTAATTTACAGCCCAAATCAGCCACACAGCAGCTCACTATTGCCGATCATTTACAACCAAATTCAATTCATCAACAGCCCACTGTTGTTGATACTTTGCAACAAATTTTAGATTTCCAGCAGCCCACTGCTACTGGTGATTTGCAATCATCTTCACAGTTTCAATAGCCTATTGTTGCTGAAAACATAAATTTATCAAGCTCGAAGTCTTCTTGCAGTGTTTCTTCTTCCATATCAGCACCCCTAACTTCACCAAAAACTCCCCAAAGAACCTTAAAATTGCAGCTTGAGAATAAAGAACTCAGTGTCCGCAAGAGAATAAAAAGGATCATTCGAGATTCCATCACACAACCTAATTTTTGTCAAGAACTTGAACCTAGTCCTACTACCGTAAAAAATTCATGAATAAATTTTCTCAGAATAAAATTTCCATTATTGATACTAATGATCTTCTTATTTTTTAAAGAAAAAGAGTTAAAAAGTGCACACAACATCCAGTTTAGAGGTTTCTGGCTTATGAGAATTTAATGCCTTCCTTCAAGGCATTTATTGCTAAAATTGATTCTGTTAACATTCCAAAAACACTGAAAGAAGCTTTAACAGATCCAAATTGGAAAGAACTAGTCGAGGAAGAAATAAAAGTTCTTGAGAAAAATGGAAATTAGACTCTGACTGATCTACCTCAGGGAAGAAACCAGTGGGGTGCAAATGGGTATAATTCAGATAGCATCATTGAAAGATTCAAGGCGAGATTAATGGCAAAGGGGATCACACAGTCTTATGGTATAGATTACCAAGGGACCTTTGCTCTGGCTGCAAAACTAAACACAATAAGTTGTCTCTAGCCGTAAACCAAGATTGATCACTTCATCAATTAAACATCAAAAAATGTTTTTTTGAATGGCAACTTGATCGAAGAAGTATACATGGAAATTCCTCCTTAGTATGAAAGATGATTCGACAGTTCACAAAAAAATTTATATGGCTTAAAGCAGTCCCCGAAGGCTTGGTTTGATTAATTCACCTTGTTTATTAAGGTGAACCAAAACGAAAAAAGAACAATACTGATTGTTTATGTGGATGACATAATAGTCACTTGAGATGATGTTGAAGAATCAAAGAGACTAAAAAGTTTATTAGCCAAAAAGTTTAAAACCAAAGACTTCAGCAGTCTTAAGTATTTTCTTGAAATGGAAGTAGCGAGATCCAAGACCGATATAGTTATTTGTCAAAAAAATATATCCATGATCTTTTTACAAAAACTGGTATGTTGGAGGGTAAACCAACTGATACCCCAATGAAGCCTAATTTGAAGTTTAGAAAAGATGGTGGATGTTCCAGTGAGCAAAGAATAGTACCAACGATTGGTTGGTAAGTTAATTTATTTATTTCTCACGAGGCTTGACATTATTTTTTTGTAAGTGTTGTTAGCAAGCACATGAATAGTTCAAGAGAGGAACATCTTGATGCCGTACATAAAATTTTACAATGTCTTAAGATGACTCTTGGACATGACTTATTGTTTAAGAAAAATCAAGAGAAGTCAATAAGAATCTTCACAGATTCTAACTAGGCTAATGAATTAACTGATAAAAGGTCAATCAATGGATATTGTACCTCTGTGTGGAGTAATTTAGTCACTTGGAGGAGTAAGAAGCAAGTTGTGGTGTCAAAAAGTAGTGTAGAGGCTGAGTATCGAGCACTTGCACTAGAGATTTGCAGAGGCATGTATTGCAAAGAATGTTGACTGAACTGAGACTAGATCACTACAAGCAGTTCGAATTACAAACTGATAGCCAATCTGCTATTAGTATTGCGAAAAATCCTGTTCAACATGACCGCACCAAACATGTCCGCACAAGTAGTTGGAATCTTATAATTAATGCTTGTTTTGTTTTTTTAATAGAATCTAGTAGAACGTAATCAATTATATTCTTAAAAAGTTTTGTTTAATTAATTTAGGTTGTTTAATATAATTAATACTCACCTAAAATGGTTTATGGTTTAGAGTTTTAGGGTTTAAGTTTAGGTTCAAGGTTTAGGAATGTAATTAATGGAACACAACCTTTTAGGGATGTAATTAATTATATTCAATTATATTCTATTAAAAAGCCAAATAAATATTAATGATAGGAATCTTTGATGTTCTTATTGACATCCCTCAGGTCTCTCAATAGCATAACCCATATCATTCCAACTTGGTACATACCACTTTTTCTACACTATTCATAATCGGTCCATATCATTCCAACTTGGTACATACCACTTTTTCTACACTATTCATAATCGGTCCATATAATTCCAACTTCGCCATGTGCATCCATGAAAAGAAAAGAAGGAAAACTTAAGCATTCGAAGTGAATCGATACAAAATCGGTAAAACAGCTCAAAGTGAGAATAGGATTAAACATTTCATATCAATACAATATACTAACAACAATGTTGGTAAAAGATCATTGAAATGCGAAGTCGAATCTTGAATTCGACGCGAACAAAGTGGCTAAAATAATGAATTAACGAATTGGGGGGTGGGAGAGTTACCTCAATATCTTAAACCCCATATATACAGTTTTACCAAAATCTGTTTAAGTTGTTTTTCTCAAATTTACCACATTGCAAGTGAAAACTATATCTATTGATTTGTTTTGTACAAGGGTTGTCATTTCATGTTGCAGCATTGGGGCTTTACTTGATTCACTAATTTATCCCACATGCATAACATTTGTCTCGGTGATTGGTAATGGGCTGTGAAGTAATCCTCGATGCACCCGAACTGGCAAAATTTCAAGCTGTGTTGGTACTCCACAGGTTTCGAACTGTTGAATTTTTCCACCCACATTCCCATGCTCACATCTTCCATCTTGAATAGCTGCAACAATGGTGTTTTAATCAACAATTATCGAACCTACTGCTATTTAAGAACAGACACGCAGAGAGGAAGTGCAATGAAATGGCTCACTTACTCGCAACTTGTGTTTCTCAAAGTCGTCTACAATAAACTGTGCAATGTCAGATGAAATTATGTACCCTGGACCATTCGCATAGGGTGGGTAGTCTTCTTCTGGCCATTCCTGGGAATCAACAGAATATGTAAATTATGATGATTTGAGCATGATGTTTATGCACTAAACATGATCAGGATAATGGTTAAGAGGTGATCACTAGACACTAATTATAAGTTGGCTGAAGGCTGTGTTGACTCAGGTTAAGAACTAAAGATGTAATCGCACGAGTAAACAAGAATGACTACGGAGGTAGCTGAAAAGTGGAGTGAACCTCTTTAAACAGCAAGTTATAGCTAAAGCAAGGACATGTTTAGCTACCTATAACTAAACCTCTAAATTCCTAGCCAGTTTATTGTTCATCAAAAGAAACCTTTCATGCTAATCAATCTAGAGCAAGTATAAATACCGATTCCCGCATTCACAACTCAGGTAGCTTCCCTGAAGCATTAGTTAAAAACGAGAAACAAATTTCTTCAAACCCAAACTTGAGATGACATGTCAATAAACCCTCACGATTTGCTAAGTACGGAACAAAAAACAAACACATACCTCATATGTTACTGCCCATTTACCACTGCGCAGGGGTTTGTGGTAATAATTCATATTTCCAATATAAATGCTTTTATCTCCAAACTTCTTTGCTTCCTTAATCACAGAGTCCACCCGCACAAATGTATCATCATCACACTTCATGATATATTTTGCTGCCATTGTACGGACCTGTGACCAAAAGCGTACATGTGTCTAGGACTTGAGAGTTTACAACTAAGAAACAAAATATTGCAATTAGGTTTTTATATGCACTAAATCTCATGTTGACACGAACTGAGTGACCAATATAGATGTGTCTTACACGTGTATGTTCAATTTTAAAGTTTTTCCATATATTTGGCGGATTGTTTCTAAAACCCAGCCAAAATATGTGTATAACACTCGTGTTAGACAATATAGACTATATCAGATAGGCAATGTCGGATCATTGGAGCACTCACCCCATATTCAGAAATGGCAACTGTCTTCAAAACAACTAGGTCATAGTTATCCAAGTAGGGAACTATAACAATATCACCAAAATACTCCGCTTCCTTTTTCAGCTCGACATTTACTTCCTTTCTTCCACTCTGAAAAATAAAAGTAAATATATCAAGTGTGAGAAATTCCCAAAGGAAAGAACCTGTTCCTCCTTTATCTACGCTTACCAGTGCTACATAAAAACGAGCAACAGCTCTCGAAGACTTTATTAACTTATGCTGCATCCAGGACTTTCTCACAGCCATCCTCTCCGCAAAATGATTGCCAGCGGAAAGGACGCCTATAAAAAGCTCTACATCTCCTTCAGGAAGTGTGGGCGCCTTCCATTTACTCAATCTCTCAAGATCCTTTTGCGGATCAAAACTCGGATGTGAATTAGGCAAGGAAGCAGCAAATACAGAGTGCACATCAAGGTCACCCTTTAAAGATAACCCGGTAGCATCCTCGAGCACAAATCCCTGTAAATGCCATCAAAAAGTTTATAAGGCATTGTATATTTCCATCAAATCATAAAGCCAAGAACACGATGTGTACTCACAGTTCGATAAGGAAACGAGGTAACGTGACGCCCATCGACATTGACATGGTAACCCTCCAAACCAGCTCTCAATGTGAGAACAAATAACTTTCCCTCCGCAAAAGGGTACTGCCAATCTAGTGCCACCTTCTTCCTTCCTATCAATCTGTTTAACCACCATGTAGTCTTTGATTCTTCCGAGCCATTATCATCATCCCGAATCCACTTCTCACATTTAACTTCTCCATCAACTACCCGAAAACAGAACTAAACAATCAGCAAATCGGCAAAAAAAGCATTACATAACTATATAAGTACCTTTTCAAACACCTCCTTCCCCACAAGATCATAAAGCAACACCATAACCGAATTCACTACCTACCATTATTAAAAAAACTAAGCAACACAAAAATTTCAACCTTTTTTCAACCTACATTCTTTCTTTAATTAGCATTGAGTCAAATGCATTGAAAAGTATAAAAGCCATTGAAATAAATAACCTGTTTCTTCATCAGCTCTAGACTTCCACCCTTCGCACCTCATCGCCGATCCCCATTGCATCCGATAACAAGTATTCTGCTCGATCACCGGCTTCCCGCTCCAATCCCCTTTCAATCTCGGATTGAAATGAAGGATCCGGGGCGGATCCTCGCCGTCCACCGTATTCAACCCTTGCAATTCCATCATGAACTGCGATACCATCAATGACTTATCCCCTTCTTTTAAGAATGCGATTTTCGGATCATGTTCCGCATGCGCCCAATGCGGCATCCCAGCCACCGTAATATGGGACCCTAACGTTAACCCGCAAGGCAGGACCAAGATCCTCCCCCGGTTCACGAACTCCGACCCGGATAAGGAAATCGAATCCGGGCATGACTCTGTTTGGTTTTTGGTTCGGTTTTGCTGTTCGGGTATCGAATCTGATTTCTTTTGACCCGATTGGAGGTCGTCCCAGAGTCTCCTGCCGACAACGAAAGCGTGCCGTGCGGTTTTGTGTAGCGCCGACAACTCGCCTTTGGAACCGATGCTGTCCAAAGAGCTCTCATTAAAGAGGAGACCCGAAACTCCCTTGACCTCCCGCACTTTTCTCTCTCCTCCGGGACGGCGGACATGATTCGGGTCGTTTCCCGGTCGAGCCGGCGCGGTTTTGTAACTGAAGTCCTCTTCACTCTCGAGAGCAAAAGGCCTCGGCAATGTGTCAGTAAAGTACCCACCCGAACCGGTTTTGAAAACCAACGGGATTTCGAAGCTGACAAACAAAAGGTAGAGAAACAAAACGCCGATCAAGAACTGAAGTACCCTGACCCGACCCGGATGCGTTAATGACTCAAATTTCGATCGCTTCATCGCCTTCTTCAAAAGACTACGCTAATGAACTGAATTATGGATTATGGGAAGAACCCTAACCGTATTTCGATTAACAAGAAAAGGGTTTGGATTTTTTCGAGTACAATGAAAGCAAGCACCCGGAGAACTCAGGCCATAAGGATTTTGAAGAAGAAAGAGAGAGGGGAAGGTTCAAAGTTGAAAGCAAAGTAACGAAAGTGCTTTTAATTAATTTATTCTTAATTATTATTATTATTATTATTATTATTACTATTTTAACTCCAACAAAACCTTCAAATTTAATGCCTAAAAATCAAATTTTATTCTTTTTTTTTCTAATAAATTAAAAAATAATCAAATCCATCACTTCCCTTCTTTGAAACTACAATTCCTTCAGCTTTTCTTACTGGGGAAAAATAACGCAACAAAGAGAGAAAATTCAAACGCAGCGTTTAGGGGACATGCTGATGCCATGCATGCACGACAACAGTGGTCTACGGTCGCATCAGGTCAATTTAGTTGACTAAAACACTAAGGTTTAATTCTGTAACCAGTCCCTGTAATCTCTGGATTGTGAAATTACTCCTATTTTTATTTTCATGAATTTAAATATTGAAGTTCAGTTAATAGAACTATTAATGAACTTCCATTAAATTCAAATACATGATACTTTATTTATCAAATGTTTGTTTTAAAAATCAAAATTTAATTGTTAATACGAATTTAAATTTAATAGAAGTCGATTTTTTAAACAATGTCAGTTAATAACACTATTAATGAACTTCCGTTAAATTCAAATACATGATACTTTAATAATCAAAGATTTGTTTTAAAAAAATTAAAGTTTAGCTGTTAATACGTATTTAAATTTAACAGAAGTCATTTTTTTAAACAATTAGTCAGATAATAATATAATGAATTTGACTTTAATTTTCAAATTAGAACAATGGTGAGATTAAATTCATAAAATTAAAAGCAATGGGTAAATTAAAAAATGTAAAGAATACGAGGGTATAATAGACGTTTCGAATGGGTCATTTCTGTTTGGTGGAGTTTTTAATGGTTAGAGATAGGGGTGGACTGTAACGGGGTTAGGGGTCCTGGCCTGGCTCCCAATTTTTTTAAATCAATTATTTAGTCCTTCAAAAAATTAAAAAATTTAAATTAACCTTTTAAAAGTTTTAAAATCTCTTATAATATTTCAAAAATTTTAAATATTTTTAATTAAGTCCACTCCTAACATTTTAAAAAAGTCTCATTAACTTTCAAAATATTTAAAGAATTTAGGTAGACTCTCTCAATCTGTATTATCAAGATCCGTCATTGGATAAAAATTATGTCTATTTGGAATGTAAATGTTTTAATCCAAACTAGGGGTGTAAACGAGTCGAGCTTGATTAGTGCTAAGCTCGACTCGGCTCTTTAAGATTTCGAGTCGAGTTCGAGCTTGAGTAATTTTTAACGAGCCTAAAAAATCTGAGCTCGACTCGGCTCGTTAAGAATTTAAGTCGAGTTGAAGCTTGATTCGAGCTCAATCGAGTCAAGTGTTGACAGATATTTGACCGTGTCGGACTCGAGTACCTCATCATCTGTCACGTCTCATTTAAATCCCTATCAAGAAAAATTTTTGATACACAAGTTGTGTAAACTCAAGCTTGTTAATTTTAGGTTTTATAATGTTAATTTAGAGTTTAGAGGTTTAGGTTGTTGGGTTTAGAATTTTGAATTTATATTTTAGGGTTTAGGGTTTATATTTTAGGGTTTTAAGTTTAAGAATTTATATTTTAAATAAAAAAATAAAAAATTAGTACATTATATTTTCGAGTAGCTCATGAACTTTTCGAGTCGGGTATCAAATAGCTCGGCTCGGCGTTAAGAACTCGAGCCGAGTTCGAGCTTGAGTCGAGTCCAATTGAATCGAGCTTTGACCGAATTTTGACCGAATCAAGCTCGAATAGCTCGCGATCTATCTTGTCTCATTACAGCCCTAATCCAAACGGAAATTACCATATATCCATATAGTAAAGCAGAAGTACAATTTCTAATAGTATACCAAGTAAAATATTATTTTATTTTTTTATATATGTTGGCTATGAAAATAATCTCATTAAGAAAACATAAAGACGAAGAGAAGTAGCAACAAAGGGAGTTTGGGAGTTTGTGGTTGGCATTTTAGTGGAAGAAAACAAACCCAGAAGGAAGAAAGAAACCTCTCTGAATTGTGATTGAAAATGACTTTCATCCCTTTCTCAAACAATTTACAACTTTAAGGCCCGACAATTGTCACGTCCTGAAAAAATGAGAGGTATTAATCTCACATCGAAAAAGAAAAGATACGAAATCATTATCTTCTTTTCAAAAGACATATTTGATAGAATATGCAGTGTATCGCTTTTATATACCAAGACCTTCTACTATACTTTCCTTTCTGACTTGAGATTAATATCCTTCACCAGTGGGTAACTTGATGAAAGAATTTGAGGGACAAACTTAATTTGTTTTAAAAAAGGGTTAACTACACCACATACCACTCAACTATGGCTATTGGCTTGAAAATATCGTCGAACTTTTAAAAAGTACAAATTTAACTCTAAACTATAGCTTTTGACTCGAAAATGTCACTCCGTCGTTAACTCCTAACGTCCCCGTTAAGTCAAAATGATGTCGTTTTAGTGCGGCTGCTTTGAAGTCTAATTTAGCCCAAAACAACGTCGTTTTGTTGGAGGAAAATATTAAAACCATACATTTGGAGGGATTTAAACACAAGACCTTCAAATACAATGGATAAGTCTTAACTACTGAACCAACATGATATTTTATAATGTTTTACCATAAATATTATATATCTCAAACCACTTGAGATTAATTCAAATTATTTTATAAAATAAATAATATTAATATATAAAAATATAAAACATTATATATATATCAATATATATATATATAAATAAATATTTTTATTTTTTGTATATTATTAATAATATTAATATATTATTTTCAAAAAACCCAAAATCTTCATAAAAATAATATATAAAAACCCTAAACCATGAACTTAACACAAACCCTAACCCTAACTCTCAAACCTAAACCCTAAATCTTAAAGTTTAGGATTTAGTGTTTAAGGTTTTTTATATATTATTTTTATGAATATATTGGTTTTTTAAAAATAATATATTTACATTATAAATAATATATAAAAATAAAAAAATACATTTTTATTTAAATTATACAAATTTATCCATTTGGTTAGTCAAAATTATTTTATGAAAAAACAATACTATAAATAATATTAATATATAAATAATATAAAATATATTATTTACATAATATCAATATATAAAAATAAAATTATATTATTTTTATATTTCTATATATTATTTATAATACAAATATATTATTTTTTAGAAAAATAAAAAATATTAATAAAAATAATATATATTATAAATAATATATAAAAAACTTTAAACCCCTAAACCCCAAACCTCAAACCCTAAGGTTTAAGGTTTGAGATTTGGAGTTTGTGGTTTTGGGTTTTTAAATATTATATTGATATATATATATATATATACAAATAATATATAATATATAAAATATAAAAATAATACACTTATATTTATACATTATTGATATATATATATATACAAATAATATATTTTATATTTTTATATATTAATATTATTTACTTTATAAAATAATTTGAATTAATCTCAAGTGTTAGAGGTATGTAATATTTGCGGTAAAATATTAAATAATGTCATGTTAGTTCTGTGGTTAAGACTTAACTTTTGTATTTGAAGGTTCTAAGTCGAATCCCACCAAGCACATGATTTTAATATTTTTCATCCAGCATAATGACGTCGTTTTGGGCTAAATCAGGCTTCAAAATAGCCGCACCAAAGCGACGTCGTTTTGACTTAACGAGGACGTTAAGAGTTAACAACAAAGAGACATTTTCGAGTTAAAAACTAAAGTTCAATGTTAGATTTATACTTTTTAAAGTTCGGTGGCATTTTCGAGTCAGTGAGCATAGATGAGTGGCATGTGGTGTAGTTAACCCTTTAAAAAGGTTTAAACTGAAAATTTTCAAATATTTAAATGGTTTAATTGAAATTTTTGAAAACTTGAGATGTGTAATGAGAGTTTTAAAATTTATGGGAGGGATTTAGTTAAAAATATTTTAAAAAATGAAACTTCATATGAAATTTTAAAAGTTTTGTGGGGGAAAATTACATTTTTAAAATTTGAGACTGTAATCACCTATTTTTATCCGGATTTTAATATTATTAGTATTATTTTAATATTATTATTATTATTATAAAATCAATAAAAAATAAAAATAATATATAATAATTTTAAAAATAATAAAATAATAAAAAGCAAAAAAAAATTAAAAAGTGGAGCTTAGAGCTCTACGTCACCCCTCAACCTCCCCAATTGCCTATAAAAGGCGGGGAGGGGGCTGCCAACAATCACGCCAAATTGATCCCAAAAAATGGGAGAAAAAATGGCATGGCCGAGAGGCTTTTCATGGGCTGAAAGCAGTGCCCTTGGCCCAGCTGTTTCGATCCAACATTTGATCGGGAGTCCTCTTAAGGTTTGATCTAGTAAATTTTTAGGGTCATGGCATGGTGGCACGGAGATTTTGATGGGGGTCGGTCGAAGTTTTTATCCGAGCTTCAAGTGCGGTAAAAATTCGATCTTTATCTTTGTATTTATTTTATTTAATATTGGTTTAGATATAGGGTAATATATAGTTTAATTTATTATGTTTTTAATTATTAGCATTTTTATAATAAATATTTTGTATGTTAGATCTAGTTTTTAGGTCTCGGTATCCGATTAGGAGTGGCATCCCAGTGTCCGGGTGTCATCTCTTTTGGTACCACAGACTCTAAATTTTTTATTTTAATGTCATGTCCATGCATTTTTTTCTGTTGCATATAGTATTAGGCCTTTATCCAGGTATTCTAGTGGGAGTGTCATATTGGTCTCTGAGTGTCATCTCCTTTGGTACTATGGATATAGAGGCAAATTTAATATTGTCACGCATATATACATTTTTAGAAATTAAAATTAAATTAGATTGAATTTTTTATTTTTCTTAATAATTATGATACGAACCCATTAGGTACTAATTTTGGGCGGGGTGGGGATGCTACCCCTTCCCCATCCGTAACCGACTCTCGAACCCAAATTTTTTAAAATCTCTGGTTTTGTTTTCGGTGCCCGGTCTATCTTATCCAAGTGACCGGTGGCGACTCCATATTTTTAAAAAATACGAGTTTTCTTAAAATCCTATTTTTAAATAAAATTTTCAAATAAAATTATTATTTCGGATAAAATAGCCGCTACAGCATGGCGACTCCGCTGGGGACAACTTTTGTTTTTACAAAAAAATGAGAGTCAAGCCTTAGTTGGGTTCGTATCATAATTATTAAGGAAAATTTAAATTTAAATTTGATTTAATTTAATTTTTAATTTCTAAGCCTTGTTTGATTTTAACTGACATCATATATTAGTTTTAGAACCCTTAAGTGAGAGTGATTACTTTCGTGGGGTTTTCACCTCCGTATAATGTTGCAATTCACTTTCGGAATTCGGTCCTTATATTTTGTGAGGTTTTCACCTCCGTATGGTATAAGGGTCGTATTTCCTCGAATCGATGTCTGAGTGACAGTTCGAGTACCGTTTTCTTTAGAACTTAACTGCATATAGTAGACCATAAGAGCCCACCTGTTAGAGCCATACTAGTATTCTGTCCGTCTAGCAGTAACCTAATTTAGGCTTTTTTTTTGTATTTTTTTGTTTGTCTAGGCATGTTTTAATTGTACAATTTAATTGTTTCAATTTATAGCCTTTATTTATTAATTGGCATTTCATTTGTTTTAATTATTTAATTATTTTTCTACACTAACACAGTTTTTTTGTGTTTATTTTTTTTCTATGTTTGTTTTGTATTTGCATTTTCATGGCATAACATAAAAGGTATTTACTTCACAAGTGGTCATCACTGTAGAAGGCGGTCATAATGGATAAGGGGTCTAGTGATCAGATAGAACGGATGCAATTCCAAGCATTATCCGGGGAATAGAGAGGGTGAACCATTCGAAGATTTTGAATCAAACAAGGTATCTGATACTCGCGTTGGGAACGAGCGAATTGAAGTAGAAGAATTAAAGTAGCAGATGTGGCCGATGCATCAATATCGATGAATCTGAATATTAATCCAGTACTGGACTATGAAGGAAAGATGATTCGTGTGTTGGACGAAGTCAAAAAGTTAAGAGTTAGGGTCCATCAGTATTTGTAAAGCCTAGAAGAATATTTGATGTAACGAGTTTTTTTGTCCAATGGAAGTCTTTCTATGATGAACACTTTGCGATCAATACCTTATTGCATTCATTTTCAAATTTTAGGTGTTGATTCAAAAATTATTTCATATTATGAGATCTTTAGAATGGGAGAGATGTTCTGTAATATATAGAGTTTGATAATGCTACGGTTCAGGATAATCTGAGTATAAGCAAATAGAGAAAAGACAAAGTTGGAGGACCAAATACGCGATATACTACAGGAAATCAAGATACTAGGAAGAATTATTATTATCAATATTCTATAAACAAACATCTTCTCTTTATAAAAGTCTTTCTAAAAGATTATTTGAGAATCAACACCTCACATTTGTTGATTAATTATTCTTTATACATTTCATACATTGCTTCATCTGACATGTTCATACCTCATGACATACTGTTTTATAAAGCATTCCTAACAATTGCATCTTTGCATTACCATATAATCATGTACATACATCGAATTTGCATCAATACACTTAATAGAAAGTAGTTTTGCACCATTGCTCAGAGATATTTTCTAAAATTCAAACTTCCATGGGGATTCATCTTTCCAAAAACATAAATTTTCCTCAATTCAATCCTTTCACAAGGATATATTTTTCTTAAAAAAACTTGAATTTCTTAATCCAACCTTTTCACCAGGACTTTCTTCTTGAGGACGTTTTACAAAAAAAAAAGGTCAAAAAAGATTTTTTTTGATCATTTCATAAGGACCCTTTATTTAAAATATAATTTTTTAATTTTATCATTTTGTAAGGATTTTTTAAAAAGATTCTCATGAATCCATCAAAATTTTAAAGATGTTTTTTTTTATTTTTTTCTTCTTTTAGAAGAAAGATTTTTGTAATTATTCTTTTATGTATATAAAATGTTGCATACATTGATATCCAAAGGTCAATTCTAAGTTGCTTACATTTAGAGGAAATTGAATGCTGTGAGGATATTGCAAATTTAAGCATCCCCAATCCTTTTATGTAATACCCCAAAATTTACTAAGTTGATTAAGTGTCATTTAGTACTAAGATAATAGCTTAAAAGCTAATTTAGTGACTAAAATGACGAAAATGCGAAAGTTGGGATTTCTTTAACTATAGGTTTTGGAAAGGAAATTTCTAAGGTTTAAAGGTCTCATGTGATATATAGTGAATAGAATAAGGTATTCTTAAAGTTTGGTTGAATTCCAAGGAAAATTGGAATGGGAATTGAAGTTTAAAAAGGTAGTGACCAAAATGTAAATTTTGAAAATTTTATGCCTAAAGTATAAACTTTGGAAAAGTTTGGGGACTAAAGTTGTAATTTCCCAAAGGTTAAGGGTTTTTATTTCATAAATAAACAGATCACCTAAGGGTGTGAATCGAATGCGGAATTATTGGTTCGATCTGATACTTCCGATTATAGGGAAAATCACAGTTAACGTTTAAGTGGAATTCGTATACCCGGATCGAACTGAAAAATTTTGAAATTTTTCCATATGATAGAGAAAGTTTATAAAAGTCATTTCCAAGTGTTGGAATATTTTTAGTTATTCAAGATGAATCCTACAGTTTATTTTTGAGTAAAGGATTATTTATCGGTATATTGGATCGAATGGGAATTTTGGAGACTGATCCAAAAGCTATGGAAAAGTCATAAAATGTTGTTTTATGAATATTTTATCATGGTTGGTTGAATTCTAACTAGATTTAGTTAGATTGTAATGGAATGGCAATTTGGAAATAAACTAGTAAATAAAGACTAGTTGGAGGGCAAACTGGTCATTTGGCCCCAATGGCAATTTTGAAATATTTAAAAAGTTATAAGGGAAATTTTGGAAATATAAAATGGAAGATTAAATCTTGGCCCTTGATTGATGATAAAATCAATCTCAACCATTGGATAAAAAGGGCAAAATTGCAATTTCACTATTAAACGAATTTAATATTCATTTAATAGATATATGTGTAAAGTAATGGTAAAAAGATGAACAAGATGTTCATCTTTTCCAGCAACAAATGTGAGGTCTAGGGAAAGAAAGAGAAAAAATTTTCCAAGCTCGATTCAAGCCCCGAAACTCAGTTTTCAGGTAATCTCTTCAACTACAAAGTTGTTATACTCTTCAAGCCCTATCTTTTGATTTCAAAAATTCATGGAATCCATGCTTGATTGATGAGAATTTACATGAGAAAGAAATTAGGGTTTATGGATCAAATTGGGGCTTTTGAGATTTTACGATTCTATGATTGAATTGAAGTTGAAACCAAGCTAGTATGATGTTAAAATCATGATATTGAGTTGGGATTTAAGTTTTACATGTTTTGATTATTATGAAGATGATTAGGTTTTACGGATTCAAGTTTAATTTAGGGTTTGTGATGTTGAAATAATGATCTAGTAAGCTTTATTTGTTGTTTGGAAGCAAAACCCTAAGTTAAATTGTGTAGAGACCATTTTGGCAACTTGAAAACTTGAATGAACAAATCAGAATTTTTAGAATTTGGAGTGTATTTGTGTTATTAATGATGTTAGAGATAAGAAAATGAAGTTAGAATGCCAAATTGATGTTGAATTGAATTAGTGACCATTTCGACAATTTGTCAAAGTTAAGTGACCAAATCGAAATTGAAGTTTTGTATGGGGGTTAAATCTGATTTTTAGTTGTAATGATGGAATTAAGGTAGTAATGTTGAATTGAAGACTAAATTGCAAAGTTAAGAAGCATGAATCCTTATCTTTGCATTTTAGTACCTATTTCGGTAAATAAGGAAAATTAGGGAGAATTATTGTGAATAATTATTTGGTGAAGAATGTGATGAGTTGGTGGTTTAAAGCTAGTGAATGGATTAAATTGAAAAGTAGAGAAATAAGGAGAAGTTAGTATAAAAGTTGAAGTTGTTTATGGAAGCTGTGTAGGAAAACTTGTGTATGGCAGTAAATTTGAAAATTCACCATAAATTCTAAACAAATGGTTAGAATGTGAATTTTATACCGATGTAAACATTTGTTCGTCTAGTTTAGTGCCCAACAAACGGAAACTGATTTCGAGTTCCGAGTAAAAAGATATGAATTTTTAAGTGGTGAAAGGTCAGAAAATAGTATAGCAGACTGTTCCGAAATTCAATACTGGAAATTGATTTTGAAAATTCTCCATAAATCGTACAAGTTGAATTTGGGCTATTAATTTATATGGTTGAAAATATTATTGAATCTAGTTTCTATCAGAACAAATGGAATCGAATTCCGAGTTGTAGATTATTTTATAGAAATATTTCTTTGGAGGTACTGCAAACTGCCAGAAAATGAGAATTGATACACTTTGTATCTAAGGTTGATTAGTAGGCTTGAAAAGGGTTAATTGAAGTTCAAATTGGTCACTAAGGACCATAATGAGTTTTGAACAAATATAAGGAAGAAAAGAAAATGTTTGGAGATTTTGTGCTCAAATGATTATATTGGACAATATGTAACATATTGTTAGATTGGGATCTAACAAATATTTTACTTATTTGAATTATGAAGTTAAGTTCGAATCAAGGGAGGTTCAATGTACAATGAAGGAAAGGATCGAAAAGGACTTAGTGAGGCATACTAATACATGGCCCAGGTGAGTGCAGTGCATACATAACATTATACATAGATGTTTTATACATTACCGGTAAGACTTGTGATGAGTCTACCTGGTTTATATATTATCATGATAATTATGTCATTGATCATACATTTGACATACTTTAAATATGTCAAAGGTTGAAAATAAATGCATTGATCACTAGTTATTGATGATGATTTACTATTAATGTTATTCGGTTATGAACTGCTTCATGTTAATATAAATTGATATACATTGCCATGGATGAAATATTTGATGATATAAAGCCCAAGTATGATATAGAGGTTCAAAGGTATAGTTGGCTAGCCATAGAGTCATAAACAGCTGTATAAAGATTCTAAGCACTTCAAGTAAAGTGCAAATTTTATAAATACTCATTGAGGAGTATACTCATGCATGGTTTGAGTATACGAACTTATTACAGTGCTAAACACTTGGAGTAATTTCATAAAAACTCAATGAGGGATATATTGTATACTCGGTAAGTATACTGAAGCACTTGGTTGCTAAGCACTCCCTTTGTAGAGTGCAAATAATATACATACTCAAGAAAGGTTGGGTATGGGGAAGACTCGTGTACATAGAATCTCTTAATTCGATACCTTGGGCTAAATAAATTGAAAAGAATCGAAAAGAAATAGGAAGATAATCTTGAAAGCTTGCAAATAGAAATGGGAAAAAGGTATGGGTAAGCATTGAAAGCTTACGGATGGAAATGGCAACGGTATTGGTAAAATCTAATCTTATCACTTTGATATACATATTTATTTATGTTAACGAGCATATAATGGTAAGGTGATCATATACATTGTTAATCATTAATATTGATATTATGACAATTGCACTTGAATTCGAATTATTGCCTCACTAAGTAAATACTTAGCGTGTAACTGTTTTACACGTAGGAAAGAAGAAATGGTTGGAGTAAGGAGCATATACGTACGTCATCAATTAATAACAGGTATATCAGTATCAGTAAGATATCTTTTGATATTGTTTGATATTTACTTGTTGGCATGTATATTAAAAGGATATGTCTGCTCTGATAGAATTTGTATTTTATTTGGTATCTGGATGCATTTTAAATCAGGCAGTTTTCATATAAATTGATTTACTATTAATGTTATTTGGTTATGAACTGCTTCATGTTAATATAAATTGATATACATTGCCATGGATGAAATATTTGATGATATAAAGCCCAAGTATGATATAGAGGTTCAAAGGTATAGTTGGCTAGCCATAGAGTCATAAACAGCTGTATAAAGATTCTATGCACTTCAGGTAAAATGCAAATTTTATAAATACTCATTGAGGAGTATACTCATGCATGGTTTGAGTATACGGACTTATTACGGGTGCTAAGCACTTCAGAGTAATTTCATAAAAACTCAATGAGGGATATATTGTATACTCCGGTAAGTATAAAGAAGCACTTCGGTGCTAAGCACTCTCGGTAGTGTGAAAATAATATACATAATCAAGAAAGGTTGGGTATGAGGGGATGACTCGTGTACATACAATCTCTTAATTCGATACCTTGGGCTAAATAAATTGAAAAGAATCGAAAAGAAATAGGAAGATATGCTTGAAAGCTTGCAAATAGAAATGGAAAAAGGTATGGGTAAGCGTTGAAAGCTTACGGATGGAAATGGCAACGGTATTGATAAGATCTAAACTTATCACTTTGATATACATATTTATTTATGTTAACGAGCATATAATGGTAAGGTGATCATATGCATTGTTAATCATTAATATTGATATTATGACAATTGCACTTGAATTTGAATTATTGTCTCACTAAGTAAATACTTAGCGTGTAACTATTTTACACGTAGGAAAGAAGAAATGGTTGGAGTAAGGAGCATATACGGACATCATCAATTAATAACATGTACATCAGTATCAGTAAGATATCTTTTGATACTGTTTGATATTTACTACTTGGCATGTATATTAAAAGGATGTGTCTGCTCTGATAGAATTTGTATTTTATTTGGTATCTGGATGAATTTTAAATCAGGCAATTTTTAGGCAGTTTTATTAATTATATCAAGACAAATTAAATTAATAAGTTGCTGCCTGAAAATAAACTCGATTTGAAGATAAAAATAGTATTTTTAAATTTCACGTGAATAACTAGATTTGTAAGTAAAAATGAAATACATTGTAATATTTTTAAAGAAACAAATTTTTATTGAATTACAAATGTAGGGGATTTTACAAATTTCTTGTGATACCTCTGACTCGTATTCAATGATGGATACGGGAAATGGGTGTTAAATTTATTGGTATCAGAGCTACAGGTTTAGCCGATTATCGGCCTAAATAAAAATGGTTTTATGTTAAAAAGAGTATATATGCCACTAGGATATCAATATTACTGATATGATGTTTGTATGATCCGATTGATGTCGCTCCTTACTAATGTAAATTGGGACGAATTATAAGAAATATTTGAGCCAAGAAAGCATGATGAATTGGTAAATTGGAAGCTTTGGAAGGAATCAAGAGTAGTAACAATAAGGTTAATGATAACCCTTCGGATAAATCGGAACAAGAAAGGGGCACTAGTAGAACAAGAAGTGCTTGTGCCTGATTAAGGAACTGAAAAGTTCAAAAACACCTGAATTGAAAGGAAAAACAGATTAAGGTCCAGTGATTGTTGATTTATAACTAAATAATCTAAGGATTACTCTGGACGGATTCCACTGTTTGGATACCGAGAAATTGGATGGAGCTTGCTTTGTTGCTTCGAGATTTAAGCTAGATTAGAAAACCATCTAAATTTGCTTCATAGCCATAATTGCACATATCAGTCCGAGTTTATAACATCAGGACTGATAAAGGTTGGGATAATTTGAAAATCACAGAAGGTATGTCTCATCTTTTTAGATAAACTTGTATTGATGTTGATGGGTCTTAGCTTTACACATACATATATAAGTATGAAGTTGGGTGGTGAACGAGATATCCTTTTAGAATCCATTTCAAGTAATATAGTGGTCACAAATTTGTTGGGTTGTAATGTAAGGGCGATCTGAACATGTGGAATTGCTTGATAAAAACATAGGAAATAAAGTTCCCAATAAACTTAATGGAATTATCTTTAGAGGATTTTAAGATGATGGTGGGCATGAATTGGTTACCTTTCTATCAGGCCATGATGAATTGTCGCATAAAGCGATTAATATTGAAAAACACGGAAGGCACAAAAATAATCGTAGTTGATAAAAGGGTAAATCTCTTTTCTAATGTAATTTCAGTTTTTTATTAAGGAAATTGTTGGTATAAGGTTGTTAAGTTTTCTTATCAATTGCAGTGGATACTCGGGCTGTTGAAGTTAATTTGGAAAATAACTCGACTGTCCAAAAATATCTGGATGTATTCCCAGATGGGTTACTCAGAATTACCTCTAGATTGAGAGGTGAAATTCAAAATAAAGATGTTACCAAGCACTACGCCTAAATTAATGGCTTCGTATAAAATGGCTTCGACCAAACTTCGAGATTTAAAGGTGCAAATTGCAAGGAATGTTAGGTCGATGTTTTATAAAGTCAAGTGTGTCATCTTGAGGGCACACCAATGTTAATTGTGAAAGAGAAAGACTGATTTCCATCAGCTCGAGAAGGTAATAGTAAAGAATAAATATCTTCTTCCGAAGACTGATGATCTTTTAATTAGTTAAAAAAAGGAAAAAAAATCTAAAGACAGCTTTTCGGACTCGGTATGAATACTATGAGTTCGCGATGATACCTACGGCATTTATAAGCCTAATGAACCAAGTATTCTAATTTTTGCTTGGACTAATTTTTGGTAGAGTTCACTGAGTATATTTTGGTCTATTCGAAGGAAAAAGGAAGAATAAGATGCCCATTTTTGCATTGTTCTTCAGACCTTTCGAGAAAAGAAGCTATATGTTAATTTGTTAAAGTGTGAATTTGGTTGTCAAAAGTTGTTTTATTAGTTATGTGGATTTGGCAATGGGAATAAGATCAGACCCCAAGAAAGTACAAATTATAGTTGAATGGAAACCTTTGAAGAATGTTTTAGGGGCTCAAAATTTCTTGATGATTGCCTCCTCATTGACCAAGCTATTGAGGAAAGAAATGTCATTCAGTTGAACATATCAATGCTAAGAAATTTTTGAGACATTAAAGTTGATCTTAATAGAAGCTACGGTACCATTACAACCAGAATCGGGTAAAGATTATGTGATGTATAGCAATGTTTCGCATAACGGTTGGGATGCGTACTTATGCAAGAAGGAAAAGTAATGCTCTATGCTTGAGATAACTTAAGATATATGAGAGCAGTTACCTTACTTAGGATTTGGAGCTGGTAATGGTTGTATTTGCTTTAAAAGATATAGCATAATTATTTATACAGTGAACGATGCTATATTTTTATAGGTTATAAAAGTTTAAAGTATATGCTTACTAAAGAAGAGTTGAACTTGACGTAAATAAGTTGGATTGAGCTTTTTAATAATTATGATATGGTCATTGACTATCATCCAGAAAAAGGTAATGTGATAGCTGACGCTCTTATTCGAAAGACAATTGCTGCCTTAAGAGCTATGAATGCAAGATTGGCATTAAAAGAAGATGGTGTTTTGATTGTCAAGTTAAGAATAAAATTTACCATATTGGATTAAATAAGATATCTTTAAAGAAAGGATGAGAAATGTTGTCAAGGTTCAAATAAGTGGAAAAGAGTGAAACTGAAAACTTGGAAGTTAGGTTTGATAGATATTTGTATTATCAGGGAAGAATTTCTATCTTAATGATGGAAACTATATGTTGAACCTGAAAGAAAAGGATATTTAATATGAAGTTAAGGATAAAGTATTCATTAAAAGTTTCACCTTGGAAGAAGGTGTTATGGTTTAGACAAAAAGAAAGTTGAGTTCAAAATTTATTGGGCTATAAGAAATTGTGAAAGGAGTTAATCTGATAGTTAAGCTTAATAGTTAGCTTTATCTTTGGAAGTGAACAAGATTCATAATGTATCGATGCTCTGGAAATATTGATTAGACCCCTCATATGTTGTTACTCTGGAGAAAATAGAGATTTAGTCGGATTTAAGCTATGAAAAAGAATTGGTAAAGATCCTAGCACATGGAGTCAAAGAACTAAGAAAACAAGACAATCCCATTTTTAAAAGTTCTTTGACAAAAATCACAAGGTTAAAGAAACGAATTGAGAGAAATAAGAAGAAAATAAAAGAAAATAGTTTCCACACCTTTTGAATCAGGTGCGTGTTGAAAATTCGAGGATGAATTTTCTTAAGGGGGATAGAATTGTAATACCCCAAAATTTACTAAGTTGATTAAGTGTCATTTAGTACTAATATAATAGCTTAAAAGCTAACTTAGTGACTAATGCAAAAGTTGGGATTTCTTTAATTATGGGTTTTGGAAAGGAAATTTCTATGGTTTAAAGGTCTCATGTGATATATAGTGAACTGAATAAGGTATTATTAAAGTTTGGTTGAATTCCAAGGAAAATTGGAATGGGAATTGAAGTTTAAAAAGGTAGTGACCAAAATGTAAATTTTGAAATTTTTATGCCTAAAGTATAAACTTTGGGGACTAAAGTTGTAATTTCCCAAAATTTAAGGGTTTTTATTTCATAAATAAACAGATCACCTAAGGGTGTGAATCGAATGCGGAATTATTGGTTCGATCTGATACTTCGATTATTGGGAAAATCGCAGTTAAAGTTTAAGTGGAATTTTTATACCCGGATCGAACTGGAAAATTTTGAAATTTTTCCATATGATAGAGAAAGGTTATAAAAGTCATTTCCAAGTGTTGGAAATATTTTTAGTTTGATTCAAGATGAATCCTACAGTTTATTTTTGAGTAAAGGATTATTTATCGGTATATTGGATCGAATGGAAATTTTGGAGACTGATCCAAAAGCTATGGAAAAGTCATAAAATGTTATTTTATGAATATTTTATTGTGGTTGGTTGAATTCTAACTAGATTTAGTTAGATTGTAATGGAATGGCAATTTGGAAATAAACTAGTAAATAAAGACTAGTTGGAGGGCAAATTGGTCATTTGGCCCCAATGGCAATTTTGAAATATTTAAAAAGTTATAAGGGAAATTTTGGAAATAGAAAATGGAAGATTAAATCTTGGCCCTTGATTGATGATAAAATCAATCTCAACCATTGGATAAAAAGGGCAAAATTGCAATTTCACTATTAAACGAATTTAATATTCATTTAATAGATATATGTGTAAAGTAATGGTAAAAAGATGAACAAGATGTTCATCCTTTCCAGCAACAAATGTGAGGTCTAGGGAAAGAAATAGAAAAATTTTCCAAGCTCGATTCAAGCCCCGAAACTCGGTTTTCAGGTAATCTCTTCAACTACAAAGTTGTTATACTCTTCAAGCCCTATCTTTTGATTTCAAAAATTCATGGAATCCATGCTTGATTGATGAGAATTTACATGAGAAAGAAATTAGGGTTTATGGATCAAATTGGGGCTTTTGAGATTTTACGATTCTATGATTGAATTCAAGTTGAAACCAAGCATGAATCTTTAACTTTGCATTTTAGTACCTATTTCGGTAAATAAGGAAAATTAGGGAGAATTGTTGTGAATAATTATTTGGTGAAGAATGTGATGAGTTGGTGGTTTAAAGCTAGTGATTGGACTAAATTGAAAAGTAGAGAAATAAGGAGAAGTTAGTATAAAAGCTGAAGTTGTTTATGGAAGCTGCGTAGGAAAACTGGTTTATGGCAGTAACTTTGAAAATTCACCATAAATTCTAAACAAATGGTTAGAAGGTGAATTTTATACCGATGTAAACATTTGTTCGTGTAGTTTCGTGTCCAACAAACGGAAACTGATTTTGAGTTCCGAGTAAAAAGATATGAATTTTTAAGTGGTGAAAGGTAAGAAAACAGTATAGCAGGCTGTTCCGAAATTCAATACTGGAAATTGACTTTGAAAATTCTCCATAAATCGTACAAGTTGAATTTGGGCTATTAATTTATATGGTTGAATAGCTTATTGAATCTAGTTTCTATCAGAACAAACGGAATCAAATTCCGAGTTGTAGATTATTTTATAGAAATATTTCTTTGGAGGTACTGCAAACTGCCAGAAAATGAGAATTGATACACTTTGTATCTCAGGTTGTTTAGTAGGCTTGAAAAGGGTTAATTGAAGTTCAAATTGGTCACTAAGGACCATAATGAGTTTTGAACAATACAAGGAAGAAAAGAAAATGTTTGGAGATTTTGTGCTCAAATGATTATATTGGACAATATGTAACATATTGTTAGATTGGGATCAAACAAATATTTTACTTATTTGAATTATTAAGTTAAGTTCGAATCAAGGGCCGTTCAAGGTACAATGAAGGAAAGGTTCGAAGAGGACTTAGTGAGGCATACTAATACATGGCCCAGGTGAGTGCAATGCATACATAACATTATACATAGATGTTGTATACATCACCGGTAAGACTTGCGATGAGTCTACCTGGTTTATATATTGTCATAATAATTATGTTATTGATCATACATTTGACATACTTTAAATATGTCAAAGGCTGAAAATAAATGCATTGATTACTAGTTATTGATGATGATTTACTATTAATGTTATTCGGTTATGAACAGCTTCATGTTAATATAAATTGATATACATTGCCATGGATGAAATATTTGATGATATAAAGCCCAAGTATGATATAGAGGTTTAAAGGTATAGTTGGCTAGCCATAGAGTCATAAACAGCTGTATAAAGATTCTAAGCACTTCAAGTATAGTGCAAATTTTATAAATACTCATTGAGGAGTATACTCATGCATGGTTTGAGTATACGAACTTATTACGGGTGCTAAACACTTCGGAGTAATTTCATAAAAACTCAATGAGGGATATATTGTATACTCCGGTAAGTATACAGAAGCACTTCGGTGCTAAGCACTCCCGGTAGAGTGCAAATAATATACATACTCAAGAAAGGTTGGGTATGAGGGGAAGACTCGTGTACATAGAATCTCTTAATTCGATACCTTGGGCTAAATAAATTGAAAAGAATCGAAAAGAAATAGGAAGATAATCTTGAAAGCTTGCAAATAGAAATGGGAAAAAGGTATGGGTAAGCATTGAAAGCTTACGGATGGAAATGGCAACGGTATTGGTAAAATCTAATCTTGTCACTTTGATATACATATTTATTTATGTTAACGAGCATATAATGGTAAGGTGATCATATACATTGTTAATCATTAATATTGATATTATGACAATTGCACTTGAATTCGAATTATTGCCTCACTAAGTAAATACTTAGCGTGTAACTGTTTTACACGTAGGAAAGAAGAAATGGTTGGAGTAAGGAGCATATACGTACGTCATCAATTAATAACAGGTATATCAGTATCAGTAAGATATCTTTTGATATTGTTTGATATTTACTAGTTGGCATGTATATTAAAAGGATATGTCTGCTCTGATAGAATTTGTATTTTATTTGGTATCTGGATGCATTTTAAATCAGGCAGTTTTCATATAGTTTTATTAATTATATCAAGACAATTTAAACTAATAAGTTGCTGCCTGAAAATAAACTCGATTTGAAGATAAAAATATTATTTTTAAATTTCACGTGAATAACTAGATTTGTAAGTAAAAACAAAATACATTGTAATATTTTTAAAGAAACAAAATTTTATCGAATTACAAATGTAGGGGGGTTTACGAATTTCTTGTGATACCTCTGACTCATATTCAGTGATGGATACAGGAAAGGGGTGTTACATTTTAGGCTGACAGAGGAACAAAACAAGTGTTTAGATAATGGGTAGATTCCATTTTAGGAAATTTCTTTCTCAGGCACTTGTCGTTTAAGATCATTGAATCGAGTGTTGACCATAAACTTTTACCCTCTGAAGGCTTTCTCGGGATATCTGTGAATGAGATGATGAATGACATTCTATCACTTTCCAATGAGGAAGATATGAGACCATATATATCATATATGAAGGCTATATAATCACTAGAGAGAAGCGATTGAAGACAGTTTTAGGATCAATGAGCAAACCAAGCAAAGAGGAAAATGACAGGCAGAGAACTGAAGCAATAAAGAGCGACCATAGTAAATTTAACGGTACGATAAAAAGAAGAAGAAGAAGTCCCCAACCAATAAGCATCAATTTAGAAGAATCATGGAGAATTGACCACTTCCAAGCAGAAATAAACGTCAAGATCTAATGCAGATATAATAAAAGAAATTCAAGACTAAAAACCCCAAAATAGTCAGAGATAAAAAAGAGAGAATAAAAGAAAAAGAGAAAAAAAAGGAGAAAAAAAGAAAAGAATAGAAAAAAAGAGAAAGGAAAGAATAAAAGGAAAAAAGAGAGAGAAAAGAATAAAAGAAAAAGAGAAAGAATAAAAAAGGAATAAAAGAGAAAATACATGAATAAACCTAGATCCAGCAGTGCAAGGATGAAGCTCTGACTGAAAGATGAGTAAAGGATTTCGATGTAATCATCCCTTTAAGAACTCGAGTTTTGAAGAACCTTGGAAGTCTAGACACTTTGAACAAAGAGCAAGCATTAATGCCGACCAGAATACAAGTCGGTTAAAAGATACAGGAAATGACCTCTAGGGCGAAAACCCGAAAAAAGGGCAGTCTAGAGTGATCCCGAAAATAAAAAGAAAAAGTAATCTGCTTGAGCATGTTAGCATCAATGTTCGACCAAGAATACATCAATCCGAAGATACAGAAGATAGAAATGACCTCTAGGGTGAAAAACCTAAAAAATGGGCAGTCTAGAGCGATCCCAAAAATAAAGAGAAAAAATATCATGTCTGAAAAATTTAAGCACATGATTGAGGCTTCAAAGAGAAGATCCTAAAGAAATTCATACGAAATCCTCTATTCAAGTAAATATCAGTTTTGAAGAGTTATAGAGGATCAATTGCCTTGAAAGTGAGCATCAGTGTTGACTAGAATACAAGTCAATCTAAAGTTATGAAAGAAAGGAAATGAACTATAGGGTGAAAACCCAAAAGTGGGTAGTCTATAGCGATTTGAGGAATGAAAGAGAAGAGATTACTTCATATGATCATATCCAGATTAAACGAGTTTAAGAGTACGATTTTTGACACATGGTCTATAGTACAAGCTTCCAAAGACCATTTTGATCATTCAGAGATATCTAAGTTGAATGAGATTATCTTCAGATTACATTCCGCCTATAAAGGTTAACCTTTCTTCAAGAAACGTCAAACTTTGAAGTGCCTGATCGACACCCAAATGAGTGAAGAATGGGGCATGGTGAGTAGGTGAGATTAAGAGAACCACCTTAAATGGGTTAGAATTTAGGAATGGGAATTGTTCCTCTTAAAAGCCTAATAGACTAGAAGAGACTATACATTTGCATATATCTCCACAATAGTCAAGATCTTCTAGATATACGCTTCATTCGGGTTGATCTCTGTCAATTTGAAGCAAATGTGCTATTGCATTTGATATTTTTTTGGGGGGGGGGCAAACATGTTTTTAAAGTGATTGGCATTTATTTTGGTGTTTACCATTTCCCCCAAGCACTAGTTTTTAAAGTGTTTGGCAATATACTCCAAATTTTGTTTATCATCATTCAAACATCAGTTTTCAAAATGTTTGGCCTTTTTTTTAAATCCTGATTTTTAGATGACTATAGTTTCTCTCCCGAACACTAGTTTTCAAAATGTTTGGTATTTTCTCCTAGTTTTATTTTCAAAATGACTAACTTTTTTTTTCTTCAAAAGAGTATTAATGAGAATTAAAGCATAGGGACCAAGAGTTAGTTCCTGTTGAGATGCTGCAAGATGATTGGATTTAAGGATAAGTTTAGGGAGTAGGGGCATTTTGCCTATCCCAATGTTAAGATAGATGAAGACTCCGACTATTGGGTCGAAGATGAAGAAAGTAGTTGAGCCTAGAGATCGAATGGGGCAATGCAGAATGAGAGGAATGATGAAAGTCCCTACCTAAGGGTAGAATAGGGACTATAAGAAGGATATGTAAAAATGGGTAGTGACCCTAAATAAGAAAAGAGTTACTTGCAGAAAAGGTTAAAAACGTGAGTCAGATGAAAGGTAAACATACGATTGATGAAGACGAAGATTATAGAGCATACTGCAGAAGAATAAAGTGGAGAAATCCAAAGAATGATCTTTCAGGGAATAGGATTTTAAAACAAATTTGAAGAAAAAAAGAAGAAGAAAGAAGAGAGAAAAAAAGAAAGAAAAAAGTAGATGAAAAAAAAGAAAATATTTAAAGACGAGCAAAGAATTTGATCTACAACTTCATGTTTAAGAGGAAGATCCTATTAAAGATTTCCGATTGGTAGCCATGTTGGCGTGAATCCAGATTTCAAGATTTTCTATTGGTAGCCATGTTGGCGTGAATCCAGATTTTAAGATTTTGATTGGTAGCCATGTTAGCGTGAATCCAGATTTCAAGATTTTCAATTGGTAGCCATGTTGGCGTGAATCCAGATCTTAAGTCCTTCGGGCCGTCAGTAAGACCTTTAAATATGATGTTAAGTCTTCTGTTGATGTCAAGACGGTCAAAAACTGGGGCATCCTTCAAGGTTTTCCAGTCTTCAACTTTCAAGAAAGCAATAAAAATTATATGGTAGTCTCAAAGCGAGATACCTTTTGATGTCAAGATGATCAGAAATCGGGGCATCCTTTAGAGATTTCCAATCTTCAGCCTTTTGGGAAGTAGTGAATATTTTTTGGTACACATGCCATAGGAAACGTAGTGCCATTTTTGAAGATAAAGGTTCTATATAGGAAGAACCCGCATTTTTAAGACTTTGAAGTGAAAGGTTCTATATAGGAAGAACCCGTAACTTTAACATTTCAGACCAAAAGGTTCTATATAGGAAGAACCCATCAAGTTCTATATAGGAAGAACTTGTAGCTCAAAATATTCGAAGCAAAAGGTTTTATATAGGAAGAGCCATTAGCTTCAAGATTTTAGAGCAAAAGGTTCTATAAAGGAAGAACCCGTCGCTCTACCATTTCAGAGTAAACAGTTCTATATAGGGAGAACTAGTAGCTCCGAAATTTCAAAGTCAGAAGTTCTGTATAGGGAGAACTCACAACTCTAGTGCTTCAAGGAGAAAGATTCTATATAGAAAGAACATATAGCTCAAAAACTTCAAAACATAGAGTTTTATATAGGAAAAACTAATTCTTCTAGATTTTAAAAAAAAGGGAAGCGAAAAAAAGAAAAAGAAGAGAAAGAAGAGAAAAAGAAAAAAGAAAAGAAAAAAAGGAAAAAAGAGAAGAAATAAGTTAAGAAGAAGAAGGAGAGAAAATAGAGAAATAGAAAGAAAAAGAGAAAGAAAAAGAAGAAAAGAAAAAGAGAAAGAAAAGAATAAAGAAAAAGAAAAAAAGTAGAGAGAACCAGAGTGAAAATTTGAAAAGGTACTTTAAAAAATAGAAGCAAAGAGATGATCAAAGTCGATCAATCAAAAATATGTATGCAAATTCCAACAAAGATTTTGGAGAAATAGATCTCAATTCGTGACTTTGCCTGTGAAGAGGTGGACCTTAGCAAAGAATCAAGTGTCTTGTACTCACCCAACAATTTTGATGCCAAGACGATTAGAAATCGGGGCATCATTCTGATAATTTCCATTTCTTCAGCCTTTTGGAAAGAATCAAGAATTCTTGGTGCTCGCGCCATCAGAAAATGGGGAGCCATATTTGAAGACAAAGGTTCTATATAGGAAGAACGCATAGCTTCAAAATTCCAAGACGAAAATTCTATATAGGAAGAGCTAGTAGTCCTAAGATTTCATAGTAAGAGTTTCCGTATAGGAGGAACTCATGACTCTAAGTGAAATGTTTTATCTATGAAGAACCTGCAGCTCAAAAGACTTTGAAGCAAATAGTTTTATATGAGAGAAACTAATGGTTAAGGATTTCAAGACTAGAAGTTCTATATAGGGAGAACTCTTAGTTTGAAGAATCCAAGACACAAAAGGTTATATATAGAGAGAACCCGCAGTGTTGATAGTTGAAGGCAAAAAGTTCTATATAGGAAGGACTTGCAGCCCAAAGACTTTACCAAGGACAAGCTAAAATTCTATATAGGGATTATTTGCTTTTCCAAGACTCCAATCAGAAGAAAGGATAACAGTTCTATATAGGAAGAATTTGTGACCTCGAAATTGTGATTTGAAGATTTTGTCTTCCCCAACGGATCCTCCGTTTAGAAGATTAAAGCTTGAAGAGTTAGCCGAGAAAGAGGGGAAAGTTCCAGAAGAACCTGTGATTCCGAAGCCAATGACAAGGAAGTAGGACAAAAGTGAGTTCTTTTGATCTTTTCTTTGTTCTCGTTTCACAAGAACAAGCAAAGAGGGGCAGTTGTAATCACCCATTTTTTTCGGATTTTAATATTATTAGTTTTATTTTAATATTAATATTATTAATATAAAATCAATAAAAAGTAAAAAAGAAAAAGAATAAAATAATATATATAATAATTAAAAAAACAAAAAAATAATAAAATACAAAAAAAGAGTTAAAGGAGTGCAGCTTAGAGCTCCACGTCATCCCCTCAACCTCCCAAATTGCCTATAAAAGGTGTGGAGGGGGCAGCCAACAATCACGCCAAATTAATCCCAAAAAATGGGAGAAAAAATGGCATGGCCGAGAGGCTAGCCATGGGCTGAGAGCAGTGCTCTTGGCCTAGCTGGTTCGATCCAACATTTGATCGAGAGTCTTTTTAGGGTCCAATCTAGTAAATTTTTGGGGCCGTGACATGGTGGCACGGAGATTTTGATGGGGTCGGTCGAAGTTTTTATCCGAGCTTTGAGTGGGGTAAAAATTCTTTATAGAATATTTTTTTCGCTGCGTTTATATGCCTGATTAGATCAATTTATTTCCTATGAAAACCAACAGTTCTTTGGTCTTGGCATTATAAATCACGAAGTATTGGATTTATCTACTGGTTATAAATTATGAGTGCAATTGATAGACCTAAACTGATCAGGGATTTAAATCGCGGACCGCTAACGCGATTGCGGCCGCGAAATAGCGGTCGCGCCACCCTCCGAAACCGCTTTTGGAGAATTTTGCGGTGTGTATCGGATTCACGCCGATAGCGTTCTGTCGCGGACGTGATTTTGCGCGATAGCGTTTGTAGCGGCTATAACGGGACGCAATCCCCGAGTTCTGAGCAATTGCGTTCTTGCCGGAGGAGGAAGAAGAAGAAGAACGCGGCTGCCGGAGGAAGAAAGAAGAAGAAGAGTAGGTTTAAAATTCTGGAAAAAATGGGTTAATTACGTGGAATGACATTGAACTTTTTAAAGTTCTCAGTTTGGCCTCAATACTTTAAGCCATATTCAAATTGATCCCTTACACTTTCAAAACTTCTTGATTAAGCCTTTAAATTTATATTTTATCTCAATTAAGTCCATAAAGATTTGATTTTTTGTTAAATATAGTCCTTAAACATTATATTAATTTTATTTTCCTTTTACTTAATAATAAAATTAGAGTATATATTAAATATAAGTATTGGAAAAGAAAATCAAATAAATGGGAATAAAGACTTATAGTTAATGTGGTATAATTGTTTATTAATAATATTATAATTATTTAATTGTTTATAATATGTTTATTTAATTTTTATTATTTATTAATATTATTATTTATTTTTATTATATTAATATTTTTTATTTTTTGTTTAGGTTTATCACATGTTTAGTCTTTTTATTGGTACAAATTGTTAATTTAGAATATTCATATGATTTTATTATCCAAACTAAACTAAACAAAATCACATTACAATCTAGAATTCTTTAAACAATATCACTCACTTTCAAATTCATATTAATAAAAGTTCATAAGTGTTAAAAAATACTCTAAAAATCATTAAAATAGAGTTTTTATAATTATAATTACAATTAGTATGTTTTACAATAAATTGTGCAAAATTTTAAAAAAATTACGACCGCGACGCCCGCAATAGCCTCCGTTATATCCGAAAACGCGATAACCGCGACGCTACCGAAAACGCGACTGCGACCGAGATTTAAATCCCTGAAACTGATGTCAAATTTTCTTTTGGGAAGCTGAGGCTTGTGTTACCGATGCACTGTGTGCTACTTGTTTCTAATCTGGTTGACGCTGCATCTTGGTTGATGTCCTCAATTGGTTCTGAAGCTGGTAAATTCCCGAGGGTTTGTTCAAAAGAAATGTGGGTTTCACTTCTTCATTGTCTATTTGCTTCATACACAAGGTGTACCTGGAACTTAGGCTTAACAGCCAAGTTTGGATGGGAAGAAAATCTCTGAAGGAATACATGTTTAACCACATTGATCTCCATTAATCAGACATAGTGGGGTGTCTTTTTGTTCGGAGAAAGACTTCAGATTGCATCCTAAAGCTCGTTGTAGCGATGTTTTTTCTCGCTAAAAAATGAAAGTGTTTTTTGTTTTGTTTGGAAAATATTTTTCTTCCGCGTGGGATTTTAGAAAACCCGCATTTTATTTAAAATTGGAGTCGCCACCGGCCACTCAAGGTGGACCGGACACCGTAGAAAACCAGAGATTTCAATTTGATGGGTTCGGGAGTCGGTTACGGATGGGGAAAGATTAGCACCCCCACACCGCCCAAAATTGGTACTTTAATAATTACCGCTTTATTAATATTAGACTTTCCGGATTAAAGTGACGATTAAATTAAAATTTGATTATAAGTGCGAGTAAATTTTAAAGGCCCCGTTATTCGAGAGTAAACGTCCAACCACTATCACTACGCACGATCATCGCCCGTTTACGCTCGAATAAAAGGGCACCGCATTGACAAAAATATATGTCCGTTATGCAAACTAAAAAACATGAAAAATATAAATAAATACCTTGCGATAAAAAATATAAATAAATACTAACATAATGAAATACTAACATAACATAAATAAAATACTAATCTAAAACATACATACATAACTATTAATTTAACACATAAATAAAAACATAATAATCTAAAACATACATACATAAATATTAATCTAACTTATAAATAAAAACATATCTAACATAAATAAAACACTAATATAAAACATAAATTTAAAATATACTAATCTAAAACATAGATAAACATACAAATTAAAAACACATTTTTAAATTAACTACTACTTCATTAAAATATAAAAATTACAATATAAATAAAAAGGAAAGAAAATATACCTAACTAGGAGTTCGAATGACGAACCCCGACTGGACCCCACCGAGATCTACCACGACCTCTCCAAAAATATTAACTAGATCGGACCTAAAATAGGACCCCGATCGAACCGGTTAGGACTGAGGGGACTACCCCTTGGCCCTGGGCTAGCCGAGAGCATTGCTCTCTTATTTGGCCAGCCCTTATGCCGATTCCATGCTTGCTGCAATTGCTTCTTCGCTTCAATTTCCAATTCCATGGCCTATTTATAGGCAAAGTCAAGAGATTGGGAGACACGTGGAGCAATATGCTCCACACATTTTTCTTTTTTTTCTTTTTTTTATATTATTATTAATTTTATATTAATAATATTACTCTTACAACAATACTAAAAATACTAAAACCTAGACAAAAATGAGTGATTACAGTTGCCCCTTTTTGCTTGTTCTTGTGGAACGAGAACAAAACAAAGATCAAAAGCACTCATTTTTGTCTTATCTGGCTAAACTTCTCTCCTTTTGACGCGTCTTCTTTCTTTGGTAGATCTTCATTCTCTTCAGCGCATGTTTTCTTTCTTGTTTTGGTTGATCCACCTTGTTACTCTCGGGAAGCAAAGCCTTCAAAATGGGGGTTATTTGTTGAGGAAGCCAAACTGAGTTCTACTTGCTACATTATTGGTAATAAGCTAATACCTAAAGAGAGTTCGACCCAGCTGCAACACCGACGAAGAGACATGGTCTACAAAATTCGATCCAACTGCAACACTGACGAGAAGGCAAGACCGATAGGTGAAAGTTCTAATGTCTGATCCAGCTACAACTCTGACGAAGAGGCAAGATCAGAAAACTGACAATTTTTCTCTTTTTTCTATTTTTTGTTTCTTTTTTCTTTTTTTCATTTTCTTTTTCTTTTTTTCTTTTTTTTCTTATTCTTTTTTCTTTTTTCTTTTTCTTTTTCTTTTTTCTTTTTCTTTTTTCTATTTTTCTTTGATTTTTTCTTCTTTTTTCTTTTTTGATTTGTTTTCTAGCTACAACATTAATAAAGAAAACTTGAAAATCAGTAAAGTTGGATCTATCAACGGAGAAACAGAAATATTAACTGGAACCCTACTACACCATCGGCGGATAAGTAGGACAAAGCAAGAATCGGGACCTCCAGCCACTCCATCAGCGGAGGATGGATTGGATAATGATGACTGGAACCGGCTACACCATCAGCGGAGAGCAGGATCAGAGGACGACGGGAGCTTGGACCCGGTCACTCCATCAGCGGAGGACTGGATTGGACAATTACGACCTGGAACCGGCTACACCATCAGCGGAGAGCAGGATCAGAGGACGACGAGAGCTTGGGCCCGGTCACTCCATCAGCGGAGGACTGGATTGGACAATGACGACCTGGAACCGGCTACACCATCAGCGGAGAGCAGGATCAGAGGACGACGGGAGCTTAGACCTGACCACTCCATCAGCAGAGGGCTGGATTGGACAATTATGACCTGGAACCGTCTACACTATTAGCGGAGAGCAGTATCTGAGGGCGACGGGAGCTTGGACCCGGTCATTCCATCAGCGGAGGACTGGATTGGACAATGACGACCTGGAACCGGCTACACCATCAGCGGAGAGCAGGATCAGAAGACGACGGGAGCTTGGACCCGGTCACTCTATCAACGAAGGACTGGATTGGACAATTACGACCTGGAACCGGCTATACCATCAGCGGAGAGCGGGATCAAAGGACGACGGGAGCTTGGACCCGGTCACTCCATCAGCGGAGGACTGGATTGGACAATGTTGACCTAGAACCGATTACACCATCAGCGGAGAGCAGGATCAGAGGGCGATGGGAGCTTGGACCCGGTCACTCCATCAGCGGAGGACTGGATTGGACAATGATAACCCGGAACCGGCTACACCATCAGCGGAGAGCAGGATCTGAGGACGACGGGAGCTTGGACCCGGTCACTCCATCAGCGGAGAGAAAGATTTGATAATGCCGACCTAAAACCGGCTACACCATCAGCGGAGAGCGGGATCTGAGGGCGACGGAAGCTTGGACCTGGCCACTCCATCAGCGGAGGAACAGATTCAGGCGATGAAAGTTGATAAATTCATTTTGATTTTTATTTCATTCATTTTTCTTCATTTTTTTCATTTTTCATTTTTTGATTTTTTTCGACTTTTGATTTTTTGATTTTTTTCTTATTTTTTTTTATTTTTTTCAACTATATTTTTTTGGTAATTTTTCTTTTTTCTTGAACTATACAAAGGAGTAAGACTTGAGGAAAATTAGGTCTGGTTGCACCGTCAGCAGAAAAACAAGACTTGATTATAAATTTGATCTGTTTGGGGAAAGGTTCGGATCTGTTGCACCATCAACGGAGAAACAAGATCTTCAGGATGTCTATATTGTTGCTTCATCAGCGGTAAAACAGAATCTGAAAATTGTTGGCCTATCAACAATGACGAAGGCAAGATCTGAAAAAGTCTACTTCTGCTGCTCTACTGGCGGAGAGGTATGACCTAAAAATGAAAAAAAACATTAATCAGTAAATGTTCACAAAATTTTTCACTGTTACCTTTTATTGATGTTTCAACATCCTCTTTGTGTTTGGCCTCCTCTAAGACTAAGGTTGGCTGTCATGTTGTTGCCCCCGCGGTTGAGGATGTTCGGTCTCTTTTTGAACCTGTTTGTAAGCAAAAATGCATACATGATTTTTATGCCTAAATGCATGTGTCTATCTTAAATGCATGGTGATTTTGGTGTATGCACTTAATCTAAATGTATGACGTATGCAAGATGAGTGCAATCTAAATGCATGAATGTGATATGATTTTTTTTTGCCCTCAAAGGGATGCCCGACTCCTCACTGGTCCCGTCAGGATCTTGATTTTTTGTATGTAACGGTGCCCCAACCTCAACTTGGGTTCGATCAGTCATCTGGGTGCATGCCCCAACATTTTATTCATCCCTATGCCATCGTCTGAAACTGTTCTTGAATTTGACACTTTGAGTGTGGATTCTGTCGCCCCCCTAGGTTGGGTTTATAAATTGTGTTGGTTCATGGTAGCTTATTATTTTTTGATTGGATGCAATTTTGCAGACTGTGGTCAAAGATGCAAGAGTTTGACTCGGCAATGAAGGCTGGACCTTGGCAAAGAATGCCCCCGGACTGGGACCTGGTTAGAGGCACACTATTTGTAAAAGATGTGGGGGTGCTTTCGGACATGCCCCAAGATCAAACTTTTGTAAGAGGCTTTGTAAGGTGCTAGATCGACCATCTTTGTTGTATTTAATGGGGCAACCCGAGGATTAGTTTTATTATTCTGAAAATGAATGCATGGAAAATGTGTCCTAAATCGATGCAATGCAAAATTAAGATTGTGATGATGTTGTGCAATGATGCAGGTGAACTCAGTGCGATGAGAATAAAACGAGACGAGTTAGTACCAAATAAAATGATTAAATAAAACAAATGATAAATATAACAAAAATAGAGTAATAAAAACTGTACATAAACAAGAAACAAGGGACCAGAGCCTAGATAGGGTGACCACTAATCGGACAGATTTTCACATGGCTCTAAAGGGTGTAAGTTACCCTTCCGCTACCAGAAGCGGGAAGTTTTTGCTGCTCTGTGAAACCAGCCTCACACAGTACTTTCCACTCTAGAAGCCAAGAGACCCGAGCCTTCGGGCGAGACACATGGCCCAACTCCTGGCTCGGAATGGGCTGATCAGACTCATGCCTTAAGAACCCTACTCGATTGACCGAACCAATGTCCAACCACCTTAATGCCCCCACCTGGGTTACAAGCAGGAGCTACCCCACTCGGCTTGAGGGGGAACGTAAGTTGAAAAGAAGTGTTAGAGTTTAATTTAATGTGTAATTAGAGTTTATTTCTAAGTCAGTAGTTTAGATTTACTAGAAGTCTTATTTAAATTAAGGATAAATATTATTTAAACTATAGATAAAAGTATAATTTTAGTTATACTGAAACTCTGTATCAGCCTATTTAAAGGCTTATCTCATACACATTTGATTAAGAAGAATAAGAGAAAATACAGAGAAACACATTGTTCTCTGTTAAAAATACTATTTTTGTTCTATCGTTAAATTCTAGCTTTTCATATTTTATTGTTCATTGTTCACCGGCGTTCATCTTCTCCGGCCACCATGGCCCCTTTCTCACATGGTATCAGAGCCAGGTTTCGATCCTAGGACCTGTGGGTTATGGGCCCACCACGCTTCCGCTGCGCCACTCTGATCTGAACAAATTGACGATCTGATTTTTTTTAGATGCATATCATTTTTTTCCGCTGTTGTCATTAGGCCACGCTCGTTCCTTGGCTTCTCTCTCGTTGGAATCTTACATCTATGGTGAAATTTCTACTCGTTTAATTTTGTTATTTTGTTCTCTATTTAATGGTTCTATTTTAGCCAATCAAAAAGAAATATGAAAAGGTTCTAGTTTAGCCTTAAAAACTATTTGGTTCTATCTTAGCCATCCATTGTAAAAGATAGAGAAAGGTTATAGTTTAGCCTTAAAAACTATCTGGTTCTATCTTAGCCATCCATTGTAAAAGATAGGGAAAGGTTATAGTTTAGCCTTAAAAACTATCTGGTTCTATCTCAGCCATCAATTATAAAAGATAGGAGAAGAGGTTCTAGTTTAGCCTTAAAAACTATATAATATTTTTTAAGGGATTCTACATCAAAGATCCAAGCTGGAATTCTAGTTTGTGCAACTACCAGCTTGAGGGGAGTGTAGATTCCTGTGATCATTGTTGAATGGAAGCAGCTACTTAGTTCGTGAATGACAGAAAAAGATGGAAGACATCTCAGAAGATGCAAAAACCTAAAAAAGATCATCACTGACAGAGAAAAGCTGGAAGACATCTAAGGAGGGTGCAAAAACCAATAACAACAGTAAAGTTGGTAGACATCTCAAGAATGATGCAGAAACCAGTAACACCGTTTGCAAATTTTCAACAATGGCCATTCAAAGAACAACATAATTATGACCTAGTTGTTCAACGCAATGGCTCCCAAAAAATGGGAGATTCTTTCTCTAAGAAACAGCAGAAGAAATATGAGTATGAAGTCACATCCAAGATCCAAGCTGGTGCTCTACTACGTTTGCTCACCAGCTTGAGGGGGAGTGTAAGTTATCCAAGAAGTGTTAGAGCTTGAGGGGGAACGTAAGTTGACAATAAGTGTTAGAGTTTAATTTAATGTGTAATTAGAGTTTATTTCTAAGTCAGTAGTTTAGATTTACTAGAAGTCTTATTTAAATTAAGGATAAATATTATTTAAATTATAGATAAAAGTATAATTTTAGTTATCTTTGAAACTCAGATCAGCCTATTTAAAGGCTTATCTCATACACATTTGATTAAGAAGAATAAGAGAAAATACAGAGAAATACATTGTTCTCTGTTAAAAATACTATTTTTGTTCTATCGTTAAATTCTAGCTTTTCATATTTTATTGTTCATTGTTCACTGGCGTTCATCTTCTCCGGCCACCATGGCCCCTTTCTCACAAAGGGTTGGCTCCTACGGCTCACTATATGCAATTTTGGTGCTAAGAGGTACCCGAATTGTCCTCGCTGTCCTCTACTAAGAGTAGCAAGGCCCCCGGTCATCACCCATTATAGGCTCCTTTCAACCGGGTTCAATTCAGGGGGACCCATTTGCTTATACCCATACGAAGGAACGATATCCTCACGAAAGTATAAGGTACTCGAGCCCCGAAGGTACTTGCTAGGCCCATACGGGAGAACGATATCTCCACGAAAGCATTAGCGTTTTCCCCCACTTAAAAGAACGGGTTTATATGCCATATTTTAAATGCGTTAAAATAAACGCGCAATTATAACCGAATGTTACTTTAATGGTCACTTTAATCCGGAATTTCCAATATTAGTAAAGCGGTAATTTTTTAAAAAAGCTCGACTCTCATTTGTTTTTGAAAAACAAAAATGTCCCCAGCGGAGTCGCCGTAGCGATGTTTTTTCTCGCTAAAAAATGATGGTGTTTTTTGTTTTGTTTGGAAAATATTTTTCTTCCGCATGGGATTTTAGAAAACCCGCATTTTATTTAAAATTGGAGTCGCCACCGGCCACTCAAGGTGGACCGGACACCGTAGAAAACCAGAGATTTCAATTTGATGGGTTCGGGAGTCGGTTACGGATGGGGAAGGATTAGCACCCCCACACCGCCCAAAATTGGTACTTTAATAATTACCGCTTTATTAATATTAGACTTTCCGGATTAAAGTGACGATTAAATTAAAATTTGATTATAAGTGCGAGTAAATTTTAAAGGCCCCGTTATTCGAGAGTAAACGTCCAACCACTATCACTACGCCTGATACTGGCCCCGTTTACGCTCGAATAAAAGGGCACCGCATTGACAAAATATATGTCCGTTATGCAAACTAAAAAACATGAAAAATATAAATAAATACCTTGCGATAAAAAATATAAATAAATACTAACATAATGAAATACTAACATAACATAAATAAAATACTAATCTAAAACATACATACATGACTATTAATTTAACACATAAATAAAAACATAATAATCTAAAACATACATACATAAATATTAATCTAACTTATAAATAAAAACATATCTAACATAAATAAAACACTAATATAAAACATAAATTTAAAATATACTAATATAAAACATAGATAAACATACAAATTAAAAACACATTTTTAAATTAACTACTACTTCATTAAAATATAAAAATTACAATATAAATAAAAAGGAAAGAAAATATACCTAACTAGGAGTTCGAATGACGAACCCCGACTGGACCCCACCGAGATCTACCACGACCTCTCCAAAAATATTAACTAGATCGGACCTAAAATAGGACCCCGATCGAACCGGTTAGGACTGAGGGGACTACCCCTTGGCCCTGGGCTAGCCGAGAGCATTGCTCTCTTATTCGGCCAGCCCTTATGCCGATTCCATGCTTGCTGCAATTGCTTCTTCGCTTCAATTTCCAATTCCATGGCCTATTTATAGCCAAAGTCAAGAGATGGGGGGACACGTGGAGCAATATGCTCCACGCATTTTTCTTTTTATTTTATTTTATATTATTATTAATTTTATATTAATAATATTACTATTACAACAATACTAAAAATACTAAAACCCGGATAAAAATGAGTGATTACACTCGTAGCTTAATTGCCTTGGTCCCAACAAAAAAAATCTAATAAGTGATGAAGGAAAATGGTGAAGATGAAGGAAGAATATATTTCCGAAGGAGCTTCTAATGAAAAAAATATAACAAAAAGATGAGTAAAGAAGAACGAAAGGATGAAAAACACCTTCGATTCTCAATAAACCATCAAATAAGAAATACAATCTTGTTTTGGAAGAATTCTGGATGACAGAAGGAAAAGGAAGAAAGATGAAGCTTGAATTTTGTTCAAGTATCAACTTCTAACAGTTTCTGCATTTGTTAATAAGTGATGAAGGAAAATGGTGAAGATGAAGGAAGAATATATTTCCGAAGGAGCTTCTAATGAAAAAAATATAACAAAAAGATGAGTAAAGAAGAACGAAAGGATGAAAAACACCTTCGATTCTCAATAAACCATCAAATAAGAAATACAATCTTGTTTTGGAAGAATTCTGGATGACAGAAGGAAAAGGAAGAAAGATGAAGCTTGAATTTTGTTCAAGTATCAACTTCTAACAGTTTCTGCATTTGTTAATCACATTCAAGAATCTCAAACCTAATGTGTTTTGATTCAAGGAGTTCTATTCTTTTGTGCTCACAGTTTCAGCTCACTGTTCTAATTTAATGATTTTAAAAGAAGAAAAGATGGTTTGGACCGTTATAGGCTGTTAGTGTTTGAGTTATAAACACAGAAATATTATAATGGGTTTGGTACCCAATCTTGATCCATTTCTAATAAATCATATAATTCTTATCTTCATCTCTAGCACAGTCTAAATCCCTAAATCACACAGAACACTTTCTCCATCACCGATAATATTTTCCGATAATCATGCTTAAATTCTCACAAAAATTAGTCAGACCGAATTTTATTAAGATAGACTATTTTTATATAAATTTTTATTAACATGATTTGAAATCGAAACTTTATTTTAAAACAAATAATTTTTAGGGCTCACGGGCATAGTGAATGTTATTGTCGTCTTTACAGGTATTAGAGTCATGATTTTTTTTAAATTCATACAAATTATTATAAAACATAACAAGAATAACGGAACAATTACTTTTTTATTTAATAATCATAATAAAATATGTCATGTTATGTCAAAATGTTAATAAAATAATTTAGAGTGATAAAAAAAGTTCAACTATAAAGTTCAGTTATTAAATTGTTTTTTTAAAGTTTAGTGAGATAAATAAGAGTGAGAAGATAGTTGAGTGATAATATTTGTAATTTACCCTTTCATTTTTTGTAATTCAATCATTAATTTCCTTGTTTCTTTAACTTTCTCCCCATTATAAGTATATTTTTACCAAATTTGAACCACATACTTCTCAACTATAGTAGAATACATTAATAACATCAATTCCTATTTTTACAAATTAGTCCATCAACATTGTATTTTATTCAATTTGGTCTCGACTACCACTTTGTAAATTCTTTCTTCTCATCAATCCTTTGACTCCTCACGTCAATAATTTATCCTCAAAATCCCTTCTTTAAAAAATATCATTATTAATATATTATATAATTTTAAAGAATTTTAGTTTGTTAGAAAATTATTCAATATATCGACTGTGGAAAAAATAACAAGTGTGTTAAATTCATGGGGTTATAATTTAGGGATTTATGTTTAGTAGTTTAGAAATTAATGTTTATGATTAGAATTTAGGGTTTATTCGTTAGCGTTTAAGGTAGTAAGGTTAGGAATTTAGATTGTAACTATAAACCTTAAATTTTAACCCCAAGTTCTAACTAATACTTTCACCGAGTTTAATTACAAGAAGTAAAATTAATCAACTAAAATTGAGGTTAAACACTTTTGTAAAAAAACATTTTTGAATAATTAAAAAAAAAACTTGATTTTGTTAAAGACACTTTAAAGAGGTGTTGGATGTCTATTGAATTCACTTTAAAATTTTGGAAGAACTTTCTTTTTATGTCCTAAGAATGACGATGATCCATTGAAAACCAATTCAAAAGAACACTTTGATGTTATATAGTTCAAATGGGTCCGAAAAAGAATAAAAGAGCTCAAAAATGAGTATCCAATCTGATCAATCTAAACTTAGAACGAAAATTCAATTTTAATAACATTCTAAAACATCTTAGAATATCCAAAACAGGATTATTAGGATGGTGTTTTCAGGACCAGCTTGTTCTGAATATTGTTTTCTGTTATGTTATGTTGTCGTTTGAGAACAAATGTTGGCTACGACGGTTGGATTTTAGTTATTTTTTCTTTAAACCTAATGTTCCATTGTTTTTAGTCCGAAACGATTTACCTTTGCTTAATTTGATTTTTTTTCTAACATAGGCTATTAATAAAATAAAATCTAATGACTAGTCATCGCATCCAATTAATTTTCTTTCTTTTAGTTATTTTTTCTTCATCGGCAAACGTATGATTTTATTAGGAGATAAATCATACAAACCCTCACTATTATAAGCCTCATTAAAAATCTCTTTAAACTTAAATAGAGGAAAAAAAATTATGATTCTTTTAATTATTTTACTTTATTTTCTTCATATCTTTATTTGTAAATTTTTCAGATTTGAATCAAAGAGAGATTTATATAGACAAGTCGACTGTTAGGATCTTAATCTTCTTGATAATTCTTCTCTTTTCATTAATTGTAAATTTTCACATTTGTTGCAAAATCAATCAATAAATATTTATTTTCAGACGAGAATACAGATTGGTAGATTAGATTCTACCAAGGGTAATCTCTATACCAAGTGGCGTTATCATTACTGAAATAAATCCCATCGCTCCTCACTGACCACATGCAAGAAGTATGGTACTCCAAGCACCGCTCTTCGTCTCTGATGGCGTCGAAAGCGTCGAAGCTCCTGCTCTTGTGACCCACCCATCGCGCATTGCAGAAGAAAAGGGTTGTCCGGAAGAAGTTTATCTTGGTGTCCCACGTATAGTCCTGCCCCTTCGCCATCGGTTTATCGCCGATGTCCCTCTTCTTGGACTTGCAGTGCAAGAAAAGATTCGGCTGGTTGGGTGGCGAATTAAGCAAAGGTAAATCGTTTCGCACGTGTATATGATAGTTAGTGAACCATATACTCTCGGAAAACGGAAGAAGCAGGAGGGAAAACGCCAATAGGAATGGGAGGGCAACACTTTTGAGGTTGCCCATGGTGTATGAGATGTGTTTTGTGATCACCATGTAAGGTTTGTTGGTATTTATATTTTGATTTTTTAATCTTACATGATTATTTTTAGATTAAATAATTGGTATTTGCTAAAAGTTAAGTTTGAATTAATCAACGAAATCGAAAATTGACGGGTTTTTTCGAACCAAAATTTGCCAATAATATTTATAGAGAAAAATCATTGTCTTTCTCATAAATAGAAAAAGATCGGTTCCGGAAATAAAGTGCATTAAAATTAATTATTAAGTATTTAAATTTTGAAGTTCTCTTATTAAGTATTTTTGTCCAAAATTTGCCAATAATATTTTTGTCCAAAATATGAGCTCAAAATTAATCAAGCTTCTTCTGCCCACTGCCTTATGGTGTGTAAATGTGTCAAAGGATAATTTGCCAGGGTACTTTCCTTTCCCACTTTCACCAACGCCCCCGATTGGAATGGTGTCAGCTGCAAACTTCATTATATTTTACAGAAATTTTAGACTCCGTCAGATATTGAATGGAGCTAACAAAAACTTATTTTCTAAATGGGTACTTAAGCCCACTCCATCGTGAATAAAAATCGTCTATTATTTTGTGTCTTTTTATATATTTTTTAATGATTTTATATTATATGTAGTACTGATTTTTTTACTATTTTATTAATAATACACATGACATAAAATCACTAATGGACATATATAAAAGGCACAGAAAAGAAGTAGACGAATTCTATTCTTTCATCATCAGTATAGAATGTTTTGTGTATATTTCTATCATTTTCATGCTTATAGTGAAATATTTTTGTCGGTCAGTATGTTGTACCAACGTCAATGTTAATCTAGCAAAACTCAATTGGGTATATGTTGCAAGAAGAAAATCAGTTGGCCGATGATACGAAAAAAAATAACATAAGGTGAAAATTTCAAGTGCCAGATTTTTTTATAGTCCGCCGGACGAAGTCTAATCTATTTTAAATAGTGATTATAACAGTTAAAGGTTGCCTTTGTTAATTTTCTCTTTAATCATAAACAAATAAACACAAATACCAATAAGAAATTGATTAAAAATAAAATAAGTCAATACTCAACACCCAAAATCAAATATGGATATATTATCATATTTATATATTTGTATGTGTTCTATCCATACGCTAGTATACATATTATTTATGTGTTATATTCTCATATAAGTAATCATATATGTTATCTCTATAACCCAACAAGTGATCTCAATAAAAAAACGGATGATGCTTATATTAGAAGACTCAGGTTCAATCGCTTTATCTACAAGGTGTGTGTATTGTCAAATGGTTAAGAATATGTATGAATAAATACTACTTTGTAATCACCTTTACACTATTCAAAAAATCTATGTTATCTCTAACATTAATTGTGAATTCAATTAACAATCAGTATATTGTATACAATATCTAGAGCATGTGATTAAAAACTCTCAGTTAACATTTTTCTCTCTTCCTTAGGTTATGGTTCAATGCCCATTAGGAGCAAATTTCCTCTCCCCTCCCCTAGATAGGAATTGTTCAAATGAAAGAAAATTAACAATTTATATATTTTATCGTATCATAATCCTATTTTTCAGAAAAATTCTAATTCTAATCATAATCCTACTTAGATGGAAGGGGAAATAGGACTATAGGAGAAAGAAGAGGAGTGCTCCTGATGGGTCTAAAATCGGACAAAAATCATCTGCCCCTTTTCGATAGTCTTTTCTATGCCCTAACACTAAAAACCACTAAAAATTAAATTCTAAATCCTAAACCGTACACCATAAAAATACACCTACCCCCAATTCCATAAACCCTACCCCTAAACCATAGACCTAATTTTTATTGTGGGGCATAAATAGGGGCACCATCTTTAAAATCCACGACCTAAAGGAATATGAGGACACAAAGATGAGCACATTGACCAACTAGCCAAATGTGTTTTGTAGCGACTATTTTTTTTGAAAATAAAAAAGTTTTCCATTTTTAAAATCTAATAAAAAGGGGAATTTAGTAAAAATTCATATTTTAGGGAAATTGAGAGTTGTCACCGATCATTTTAAAAAAGGTAGATCGGTCACCATAAAAAATAAAACCAGAGATTTTTAGAAAATTGGGTCTGAGAGTCGGTTACGTACGGGAAAGGGTTAGCACCCCCTCTACGCCCAAAATTGGTACCTATAGAGTTCCTATCGTAAATAATTTAATTTAAAAATTAATTCCTAAAATGCATGTTTCGAATATTAATTTTGCCTATATATCCCCGATACCAAAGGAGATGACACTCGAAGACCGAGATGACACTTCCACTAGAATAACGGGATACAAGGCTTAAAACTATATATGAGAAAAAAGTATATTAAAATACATAAAATAAAGCACGTGAATATTAACAAAAATAATAACATAAATGAAAAACATAAGACAACGAAGTAAATATATACATGTAGAAAAGATCGTAATATTTTATAATATGTATATAACATATATTTAACAATAAAAATAATACATGAACCTATTAATACTTACTATATACATAATATATAATATAACATAGTATAATTTACATAATATATACATATAAGATGAAAATTAGAAAGCTATATAAATATATCATATGATATAATACATATATATATATCACATATATGCTAATCAACATAATAATACACCAAAAATAAATAAATGAATAAATAAATAAATAAACAAAACATCAAAAAAATAATTCAAAATAAAGCTCATATTACACATTATTAGAGCTAAAATTAAACAAAAATGAAAGAGTCGGGGGCTAAAAATAAATTAAACCACTGGAAAGAGGACCCAATTAAAAACTACAGCTTTATTTTAGGGACCAGAACCGAAATAAACCACTTAAAACATTTAACTAATTGGGTGGCCTAATTGAAACTGTTATAAACATTGGAGGACTGAAAAGGTAAATTACCCATGCGACAAGCCAAGACTGAAAATGAAAATGGGGCAGAGGGACTCATAGGGTAATTTGACCCTTTAAAATCTGATTTAATAAAATTTTATGATTAAATTGAAATATTTCAAAAGCTTAAAGGGACCAAGGAGGTGATTTAGAAACGTGGAAGGGCTGCGGGTAAAAAAAGACTGGGGCGGAGGGACTATTTAACAAATAACCCATTTTAAACTTTAAAGGTCTATATAAAGACCTAACCGGTCTATGTTTTCAAATTTTCAGTTTATTTTTTATCCCTTTAAATTTTACGCCCGGGTCCTCTGGAAGGATGAACACCTGGGAAAAAAAACCCAAAACTCGACGCGGCTTGGGTGTGCCGGCCACCGCTCGCCGGCTTCGGTGACATCTAACCTCCCAAAAAAAAACTCTTTTTTTAAAATACGAAACCATAAACGACTATTCCCTCTTTATTTCAACCCCTAAAAGTCTTCCTCTTTAACCGCTCACTATTTGAGGCTTATCGCCAGCGAGAAAAGGACCAGAAGACTCCGATATAACTCTAAACTCTCTCCCCTTTCTATCTTTTTTGTGTTACTATTATTTTTTTGTGTTTGAATATACATGCAAAAGCAGAAGAAATACCTTTTTCTATGAATTTTTTTATTGATTATGAAATCTGAAGTGTACAATGGATAGATTACATTGCTTTATATCCGATTTTTTTGTTTACATCAATAAGCAACAATTAAATGGATGAATTGTTGATGATGCTTGATATGATGTCTCACCATTTTTATGTTTTTTATAGGTTCGGTTGTTGGGGGCCGGTGGTACGGCAGTATGGCAATCTTCGGTTGATGGAGCCACGTGGAGGCCATCAAAAAGGGCGTATGGCAGCTGGAAGGTCCTGAGTGCGGTCGGCACACGCGAGTGAGGAGGCGAACGACCCCGAGCGTGCAGTTCACTTGCGCCAGCTGGAGGGTCTTGGGGCATCTGGACCGTTGGGTCTAGCTTGATCTAACGGTTCATTCTTGGCGGCTGCAAAATAAGAAGATGTAGGGTTAGGGTTATCAGCTTGGTTCTAGGGTTTGTGCTATTGGGTTTGGCCGATTGGGCATGTACTAATTTAAATTTGGGTTTTACTTGTAATTGGACTTGGATTATTAAATTTAATTAGGTTTTAAATTTTATAATTTTTTTACTTTATAATATATATAGCCCATAGTAATATTAATAATAAATAATAAGAATAGTACACATATATGCGTATACATACAAACACATAATAGTATTAATCAATACTATAATACATGTGTACACCATATAAATGCATACATAATATGCATACATATGCGCATACAAACATATATGACACATATGCATATAAACATACAATGTATATATGGTAAGTATACCTGCACATAATAATACATACATTCACTCACGTACAAATATTCATAATAAACATGCATACACATAAATATACTAGTATCTATATATGCATGCATTCTTCCACATAACATACATTTAATAAATAATACTATTAATAATAATAATACATTTAATAAATATTAAACGATTATATTAATAATTAATTAATAATATTATATATAGCCGAACAAAAATGAGTGATTAAATGCTTGCTCAAATAATATCACATAGTTTTTAATATTTGTGGCTGGGAATAACGTCCAATACGTTCTACCAAACGTTGTTCCTTTCGTCGGCCGAATATAATACACTAGCTCTTTCTTCATCAATCACGGCTTCCCCTCGTTTCTATATAAACAATTCAACGCTTGTATTCTGAAGCAAGCACTCAAAATTAAACCATGGCAACCGATGAAGTCAAAGTTTTGGGTTCCTGGTCGAGTCCATATGTGATGAGGACGAGGATTGCCCTTCCCTCATCTACAAATTTATCGAGGAGAAGTTGTCGGAAGGCAAAAGCTAGCTTCTTCTCAAATCAAACCCGGTTTATAAGAAAATCCCAGTCCTCATTCATGGCGATAAGCCGGTCAACGAATCTCTCATGGGTCGAGTCCTCCTTCACTATGAAAATCTTGTTGGTAATGCTCAAAGAAGGTAAAGAGCACTTATCCCACATGGATAAGGAACATCACTTGGTAAGGGTATATAAAGAGTCTTCCTTACCCTCCCTTGGTGAATGTAGTAAGTCAACTCCCTTGCACGTGCGCCATTGTTGCCGTTGTCTGGGTGGGTTGTGGTTGTTGTCACATGTGTCTTTGACACATTCGCGTGCGTTTCTTTTTCTTAGAGAAAATTCGGAAGAATTTTTCCTTATTATTTTTTATTAAACTATTAAAGAGTAATAGAACACACATTTATTCGGGATATTTTTATAGAATAAAACACCGGTTTATAGCACTTTTTAAGCTGTAATTAAATTGCGTTTTGAATAACTGATTATTGCCATATATTGCATTGTCGGTACTGACAGTACAAGTGCAGTACAAAATGAATCTGGATAGTTTTGAGGCCAGATTCATTGATTCAGTACAAAGACCTTTTATGGCAGTCAAACGTTTTTTTCGGATTTTATGAAGGAATCAGAATCAATCCCGGATTAATGGTGAAATTAAAAACATTGTTTTTACCGTTTTGACCCCAGTTTTTCCACTATAAATAGAGGCTTTCTGCAGCCATTTTAAATCACTTTGAAAATTCTCAACACTTCTCTTCTCTCATTAGAAAATCATTCTTTCCAGTTCTTACCGGTTGAAGAGCAATACCGCCGCAGGTCCACTCTAATATTCGGGTGTACGAATATTTAGAAAGTCTGTGCTAACCTTAGGGGACGAACGACTACAAGCATCGATTACACACATCGAGGCGAAATCATTTCTAAGGCAGTGGTCTATACCACGACACGGTCTTTTTCATCCATCTTTCACTTTGGTTAAATTTTACAGTCAGTACTAACGAGTTGGTTTTGCAGTATTTTTACCAACAATTTAGAAACGATTTTTTACTACAAAATGTTGAATCTTAAGATTGTTCCAGACCTGTCCAAACTTGATGCACTAGACGGGAATAACTACCGGAGGTGGTCGCAACGGATTATCATCTTCTTCGAACAACATGAGATTGACTACGTGCTATTTGAGGATCCACCGCAACCTACCTCCTCACCTTTAGACGCTGCCTTTGCTGCTGCTGCTACTCCTACTCCCACCAGTGAGGTTGTCCAAATCGCACATGCTGTCTCCTCCACTCAAAAATCTTTGGAGAAATATGAGAAGGACAACAAGATTGTTCGTGGCTATCTTCTTAGTCACATGTCCAACAAACTGTTCAACATGTTTCTAAAAGAAAAAAAAAGTGCAAAGGCAATATGGGAAACGCTAGAGAAGAAGTATGAAGCTGATGATGCCGGTATAAAGAAATACGTCGTCAGGGAGTGGCTGAAATTCCAAATGACTAACGACAAACCAATCATGGATCAGGTCTATGATTACGAGAAGTTGGTCTCTGATATTCTGGCTGAGGGCATGGAGATGTGCGAAGTGCTGCAAGCAAATGTCCTTATTGAGAAGCTGCCTAAGTCGTGGTCTGACTACCGTAACTCTCTAAAACATAAGAAGAGGGTTTTCAAAATCGAGGAGCTAGTCAGTCACATGAAGATAGAAGAGGCCAACTGAATTAAGGATAAGTTGCTCTCTTCTAATAATCATTCTTCTAAGGCTAATCTAGTTGAATCTGGGTCTGCCTCAGGGTCCAAGTTTACTAAGCCCAATAGGCGAGCAGGCCAGAAGTAGAAAGCCAAAACCCAGAAGACCACCACATTCAAGAAGCCTATCAAAGATAAAACTCCATTAAAGCTTGTACTGTTATGTGCGTGGACGAGCTGGACACAAAGCTTACCAGTGCCAAAAATGGTCTGACCGCCAGAACGAGAACAAGCCACAACTCAACATCGTCGAGAATACTGATGATATCATAGCAGCGGTCATATCTGAAGTCAATCTGGTGGAAAACAATGCTGAATTGATCGTGGACATTGGCACTTCCAGACACTTATACGCAAAAATGGAGCTATTCACCGATTTTGAAGATGTGAAGAATGGTGAACACGTGTACATGGGGAACTCAAGCAGCGTTGAAGTGCTAGGAAAAGAGAAAGTTTTACTGAAACTGACATCCGGTAAAACTTTAGCATTAAGCAATGTTCTGTATGTACCTGCCCTGCGTAGAAATCTGATTAGTGGTGGGTTACTAAATAAGGCGGGCATTAAACTAGTCTTCAAAGCAGATAAACTCATACTTTCCCGTAACGGCGATTTTGTAGGGAAAAGGTTTTTAAATGGAGGTTTATTTGTAATCGATACTCAGTTTAATGAGAGTAATAAAACCACCACTTTTGTTTATATTCCTGAATCCTTTGATATGTGGCATGCTAGACTAGGACATGTTAATATTCGCTCTCTTAAAAAACTCATTAAAATAAATTATCTTCCTAGTCTATAAGAGAATAACTTTAACAAATGTGAAATTTGTGTAGAAGCCAAGCATGCTAAGCCTTCTTTTAAACATGTTTCTAAGAGGAAAACTGAATTGTTAGAACTTATTCATTCTGATCTAGCAGACTTCAGAAACTCTGAAAGTAAGGGAGGTAAACACTACTACATAACTTTTGTAGATGATTTCTCGAGATATACTAAGGTGTATCTTCTTAGAACTAAAGATGAAGCTGAAAACTTCTTTCTTATTTATAAGGCAGAAGTTGAGAATTAGCTTGATAAGAGAATTAAACGAGTTAGGTCTAATAGAGGTGGTGAATATGGGTCAAACTTTCTTAAAGAAGTATGTGAAAAGAATAACATTGTCCATAAAACTTTTTCTCCCTATTTTCCTCAACAGAAAGGTGTGGCTGAGAAAAAAATAAAACTTTAAAGGAGATGATGAACTCCTTATTAATAAGTTTTGGGTTATCCGACAATATGTGAGGGGAAGCCATTCTGTCAGCAAATCACATTCTAAACCGGGTACCTCATAAGAAAATTGATAGTACCCATACGAACTTTGGAAAGGATATGCACCTAACTTGCAATACCTAAGAGTGTGGGGGTGTTTGGCTAAAGTCGGTTTACCTGACTTTAAGAAATCCACCATCGGTCCCAAAACTGTTGATGCAGTGTTTATCGGATATGCAACCAACAGTGCTGCATACAGGTTCATGCTTTTGCATGATTTTTCTATTTGTGAATCTAGGGATGCTGAATTCTTTGAGAACACCTTTCAGTTAAAGAAACCTAGAATTACTATTGAAACACAATTAGAACGTGCAACAACTTCTTCTTCTACTCCTGTAGAGAAACCTTTAGAGTTTGAATTAGAGCCGAGAAGAAGTAAAAGACAAAGGGTTGAAACCACATTTGGTCCTGGTTTCTTAACTTCCTTCATTGATGAAATAAATGATTTATACTCTTTCATGCTCCTATAGCTCAAATCTTTTTGTTAGATGAAGATCCAAAGACATATGATGAAGCTATTAGATCAATTGACGCTAGTTTCTGGAGATCTGCAATTAATGATGAACTAGAGTCAATTAAGTCTAATCATACATGAGAGCTGGTTGATTTGCCTAGAGGATTCAGACCAATCAATTCTAAGTGGGTTTTTAGAAATAAACTTAGGCCAGATGGGTCAATCCAAAGATATAAGGCAAGGCTAGTAGTCAAAGGGTTTACTCAGAAGTTTGGTATAGACTTCTTTGATACCTACTCTCCAGTTACGAAAATTTTAACGATTCGTGCCTTGTTCGCTATTGCATCCATTCACAAATTGCGTGTACATCAAATGGATGTAAATACTGCATTTTTGAATGGAGATCTAGACGAGGAGATCTATATGGAGCAACCTTCAGGCTTTGAGGCACATGGTATGGAAGGCAAAGTATGTAGACTGAAAAAGTCTCTTTATGGCCTTAAACAAACTCCAAAGCAGTGGTACGAGAAATTTCATAAAACCATCTTAAGCTTTAGTTTTATAGTTAATGGAGAGAATACATGTGTGTATTCGAAAATGTTTGGAACTGATTGTGTCATCATATGCTTATACGCTGATGACATGCTGATATTCAGTACCAACATTGAATCTATTAACAAAATTAAATATCTCTTATCCACAAAATTAGAGATGACATATTTAGGAGAGGTGGATGTGATCCTAGGAGTTAAAGTTACCAAAACTGAAAAAGGGATTTTCTTTAAATCAAACACATTATATTGAGAAAGTATTAAAGAAATTTGACAGTTTTGATGTCACCCCTGTTAAAACTCCTTATGACTCTAGAATGTGACTCCTTAAGAATAAATGAAGTAGTGTTTCCTAGGTTGAGTATGCTAAAATTCTTGGAAGCCTTATGTTCTTAATGAACTATACTCGGCCTGATATTGCCTATGTCGTAAGCAGTTAAGTAGATATACACACAATCCTAGTGGAGAAAATTGGATTGCACTCAAACGCTTAGTAAAGTATCTTAAGGGTACTATAGACTGGAAACTCACCTTTGTTGGCTTTCCTTCTGTTCTAGAGGGATTTTGTGACTCCAACTGGGTTACTGATAATGATGAGGTAAGCTCGACGAGTGGGTATGTCTTTACCTTAGGGAGCACAACAATTGCTTGGAAATCTACTAAGCTGACTTGTATAGCTCGCTCTACCACGGAATCAGAGTTTATCGCTCTTGATCTAGCTGGGCAAGAAGCTGAGTGGCTTAGAAACTTGTTAGCAGAAATTCCTTTATGGGGAAAACATACTCCTCCCATTTCTCTTTTATGTGACTCAGATGCAGCCATATATGTGGCTAAAAGTCAAGCTTACAATGGTAAGAAGAGACATATGCGTATAAGGCATGAGTCTGTGAGACATTTAATAAGGAACAGAGTACTCACTTTAGAGTATGTGAGGTCGGAAAAGAACCTTGCAGATCCGCTTACCAAGGGGTTAAGTCAGAAATTGGTTCTGGACTTGTCGAGGGGGATGTGTTTAAAGCCCATTGGTTGAGGAATTCATGGTGGATACCCAACTTAGTTATCTAAGTTCAATGTGGTCAAACGAAACCATGGAAAGACTCATAGTGTACATTTCTTTCCTATCCCTATGACGAGCAATGTACAAGCATAGGATGAGCTTAAGTGCTCTTAATAAATTCATAGCCCAGGATTTGGGTGGTCTTAGTGAGAAAGAGTTGTTGAATTTACCGATTTTTGGTTGAATATCTACTGTTAATATAGTTCATAACCCAGAGTTAAGTGGGTGGCCCTATCGCGAAGGACTAGATGAACTTACCGCTAGAAAAGATGAGTTTTGTTAAACTCTTAATGAATTCAAATCCCAAGGATGAGTATTTATTCTTAATGATTTTTTTATCCCAGAGTTTGGGTGGTTCATTTAAAAATTGAACTTGAAGAAATTCACCTTACCCATAATAAGGATGAGCTATTGTAAAGCACTTAATTATTTCATAGCCCTTTGTTGGGTGGTTTATGTTGAGATAAACCTGATGAAATAACCTACGTAAGTGAGAAGGACTAGCCATCTTCTATGGAAAACGTTGGGTCATTTTTCTAACATACTTACTAGAATCCTGAGAAAATAGGGCTACATATATACTTTGGTATATACTCTTTACAGACACATTGAGGACTTCGGTGGATGAATGGGTTAGTTGTGTGTTATGAGTTCACCCTAATCTTAGAAAGTTCAAGATTCGTTCACTTATCTAAGAATAGAATTACTCATCATCACTATGTACTAGTTCCAGATACTTTCACTAGTGCTTAAGCAACTAATCTCGCTATTGCTCTTCTCTTGGTTTTTTAACTCAAATTTTTTAAGAAATTCTTTTGCATTAGTGGGGGAATGTTGGTAATGCTCAAAGAAGGTAAATAGCACTTATCCCACATGGATAAGCAACACCACTTGGTAAGGATATATAAAGAGTCTTCCTTATCCTCCCTTAGTGAATGTAGTAAGTCAACTCCCTCGCATGCGTACGCCGCCGCCGTCTGTCCCGGTGGGTCGGGTCGTGATCGTGGTCACACGTGTCTTCGACACGTCCGCACGCGTTTCTTCTTTTTAGAGAAAATTCGAAAGAATTTTTCATTATTATTTTTTATTAAAATATAAAAGAGTGTTGAGATAATTTTTTAATAAAACACACATTTATTCAGAATATTTTCTGGAATAAAATATCGGTTCCGTATGTCCGGGCGGGTCGGGTGGTGATCGTGGTCACACGTGTCTTCGACACGTCCGCACGCGTTTCTTCTTTTTAGAGAAAATTTGAAAGAATTTTTCCTTATTATTTTTTATTAAAATATTAAAGAATGTTGAGATAATTTTTTAATAAAACACACATTTATTCGAGATATTTTATGGAATAAAATATCAGTTTACAACACTGTTTAAGCTGTAATTAAAATGCATTTTGAATGACTATTTATTGCCATATACTGCATTGTCGGTACTGACAGTACAAGTGCAGTACAAAATGAATCTGGATAGTTTTGAGGCCAAATTCATTGATTTAGTACAAAGACCTTTTATGGTAGTCAAACTTTTTTCCAGATTTAATGAAGGAATCAGAATCAATCCCGGATTAATGGTGAAATTAAAAACATTGTTTTTACCGTTTTGACCCTAGTTTTTCCACTATAAATAGAGGCTTTATGCAGCCATTTTAAATCACTCTGAAAATTCTCAACATTTCTCTTCTCTCATTAGAAAATCATTCTTTCCAGTTCTTACCGGTTGAAGAGCAATATCGCCGTAGGTCCACGCTAGTATTCGGGTGTACGAATATTTAGAGAGTCCGTGATAACCTCAGGGGACGAATGCCTACAAGCAGCGATTACACACATCGAGGCGAAATTGTTTCTAAGGCAGTGGTCTATACCACGACACGGTCTTTTTAATCCATTTTTCACTTCGGTTAAATTTTACAGTCAGTACTAACAAGTTGATTTTGCAGTATTTTTACCAACAAATCTAAAAACATACCTACCCATAGGGATGAGCATGGTTAACCGCAAAACCGATCTGAATCGAGGCGTTTGGACGGTTTATGGTTCATAAGTTTACGAGCCGTGGTTAACCGAATCGAACCGAATTGAATAGAATTTGATTTTTTATTTAATTTATAATTATTTTTATAATGTAAAAATAAGTATTTTATACTTACAATACTATAGATGCATTTTTAATTATTATTATTTACCTAAAAATTAAGTTTTTAATAAATATTTATGAAAAATACTTTAAAACTCTAACTTTTTAATGTTTAAAAGGCATGAAATAAATCTATTTTGTCAAAAAAATACAAAATTTCAAAAACTAACGTTAATATGAAAAAACCGAAAACCGAGGTTAACCGAACCGAAAACCGATAGTTACTAAAATAGCTTACCGAATTAAACCGAAACCGAACCGTATACACCCCTACCTAACCAGTTGAAATGTGATATGATATCACGGTGTCTAAGGACACGATCTAAAAGATTGTTGTATCCAATAATTACATTATAATCCCTTACCATAAAAATGGTTGCATGTGCAGCACAACAACACCCATTATGAGGAATCCACTAATCCTCATGTGTCGTGTGAACAATAACTGTAGTATATCATAGTCGGTAAATGCGACCCTTGAAGTCATAAAAAATTAATATAATTCTTGAATTTGTTTTACACTTAATGTAATCATTAAATTAAAGAAAATTATTGGACCCTTGACTAACGAAAATTAGCATTGACAATTACGATGTTGATATTGCAGTATGCAATGTTGACCTGACGATTCATAGTGGATAATGATGTGACAAAGGGACTTGATTTTTATAGGAACTTCAACAACTTATTTAATCTTTTAAAGATTGAGAAATTAAGAAGTTGATATGAATTTAAAATATTAAGAAAAGAAAAATATTTAAAAGATTCAAAAAATATTTAAAAACTATTAAACATAAAAAACTATTAATGATTCAAAAAAATAAAATAAAAATATCAAAAAATATAAAATGATGAATTATAAATTATAAAAAATTTAAAAATATTTATAAAGTATTAAACTATTAAACAATTTCATCATAAAAGTCTTTGATTGTTTCTCATCATTCAGATTTTTTTGCTATTCAATGAACATATTTTAAGTCGGAATATGATAATAATTTTATATATATTTATTTTTTCAAACATTTTAAAATTTAAACAATTTCTTGTCTAAGAGACAAATATTACAAAATTATTAAAATATAACCATAATTTTTATATTTATTTTTTTATAAAATCTGTTAGTTTTATTTGAAAGAGGAAATATGCAAAATTATAAAATTTTCCTAAAATCATTAACACAAGGAACTAGCCACTTGAGATCATACAAGTAACATGTTAAAAATCTAACCAAATGATCGAACAAAAGATCGATACGAACATATATGATTACATCGGTAAACGAACCACAAAACATATCAAACTACTGAAAGATCACTACCAACCACAAATCAAAGCCGAGCGTCGTGAGAAAACTATTCACAAGCGCAAACCGCGTATCCAAATCCAATCAGAGGGTCCAAAGTAAGAAAGATCAGCAAGATAATAATAAACAACATCTTGATTAGTCGAGACAACGTCAAATCCAACCCTGAGAAAAAATAAACGAAAAGAACAACCAAACGACCGAAAAATAAGACAAAAAACATATCAAAATGCAGAGTTATTAAGAACTAAAAATCAAAGGAAAAACAAAGATATGATACAACAAAGTTAAAAAAAAAGAAATGAGTATTTGCAGTTGACAACCAGCACTAAAATTGGTGTGGCCTTCTACCAAACAAAGATGAAGAAAACTTAGATGGCTAGGTTATTTAATTTTTATATATATATTTTATTGTCAAATATTTTTTTTCAATATTTTATTCTACTCAAGAAATTATTTAACATATTAGAAATATAAAATCCCTCAACTACGAATTTATTGAGGAGAAATTATTGGAAGGAACATCGAGCTTCTTCTCAAATCAAATCCGGTTTACAAGAAAATCCCAGTCCTTGTCCATGGCGATAAGCCGGTCAAGGAATCTCTAATTATCATACAATATATCGGCGAGACTTGGCCTTCTGCTCCTTCCATCCTTCCTTCTGACCCCTATGAACGTGCCGTCTCTCGTTTCTGGGCTGCATATCTTGACTAAAAGGAATTCATATTTCATACTTTCTTTGTTTAAATTACTGTTGCAGCCATATGGTGTTTATCACGTTTGCGGACATAACTGATAATATTGCAGTCACTGCAGGTATCGTGCCGACCTGACCCGACCCAACTCTATCTCTATAGGATCTTTTTTTAAAGAAAATTTCGGTTTTGGGTCGGGTGGGGATTGGCTTTTTATTCTAAAAATTTAGGTCTAATTGCTATAATGTCTCTCTTTATATATATATCTTCTTATTTTGTCTAATAAAAGTAGAATAATTATTATAATGTTCCATCTTTATTTGTATTTTTTTACAATTAACTCTCTATTTTATCGAATAAAAACAAAGATATTTTTATTTATGTCAGGTCAGGTTCGGGTTTTTACTCTAAAATTTGAGTAGAATTCGGGTGGAACATCTAAAATGTCGGGTCGGGTAGAGTTGCCATATTTTTTGGTCGGGTACGGATCGACCAAAAACTCGACCCGACCCGACTCATGGCCATCCCTAATCGCGGTTGTAATTTTTTTTAAAAAAAATTGGCATAATGTTAAAAAATGGCCTTAACGTTTGATTGAATAGTTATTTTGGCTCTATTTTTTAAAATATTTTAACCTTCAATATTTTATTTTGGTGTATATTACGGGAATATGGTATGAATAGCGGTATTGGACAATTGACCGTAAGTTTTTAAATTGCAGCCACGATCAACTAGCGTATTGGTGAGATTTCGCTTCACACTTATATTTTCGACAATAACGATCTCGAACGATGTCGCTGTCGTTATATAGCTGTCGTTATTACGGTTACGGTCTAAACCACTATAGTTTTGTTTTGCAGTGGTTCCCAGCCGTGCTAAGTGTGGGGATTGCCGATGGAGAGGAAGCAAAGAAAGCAGCAATAGCGCAACTGGAAGAAGGACTGGCTCTAATGGAAGAAGCATTCGGGAAGTGCAGCAAAGGGAAGGGTTTCTTCGGCGGGGATGAAATCAGGTTTCTCGATATCGCTTTCGGGAGCTTCTTGGGAGGGTTTATAGTGGCCGAGAAGATCAACGGGATAAGTCTGATTGATGAAGCCAAGACTCCTGCCCTGGTTACTTGGGCCGAAAGATTCTGCTGTCATGCCGCTGTGAAGGATGTTATGCCTGATATGGATGAGCTTACTGAGTTTGGTAAGATGCTTTTAGCCAAAATAAGGGCTGCTGCTGAAATTCATTGAAACAACAAACAAACCAATTCTTGATCTGAATTAATGGAATCTCTGTTTCTTCACTTTTGTGATGAGGGGAAACGTTTGTCTTTTCAGATGGAAGAAAAAGCATAAATTAAACTAGTTTTAATTCAGCTTTCTTTTTTATAACCACCGTTAATCAATTTATTATCAAAATAATTTGAATTCGGTAATGTAAAGATTCATTATGGGACAAACCTATCAACTCAATTTGTTTCATTCACAACGGTAAAATTTAAATTTTTAATCTCTATTTATGAGACCTAGTGTTTCATACCACTGTACCAATTGGTTGTTAGTTAATCGTATTTAATATCCTTAGTTTTCGTTTTTAATGAAATTACTTGTTTTTGTTTTCATTGGGGGTGTAAATAAACAGAGCATTCAATAAACTGTTTGTGAACCGTTCATTTATTAAGCTAAATAAAAGAGTATGACAAAATTTTATGTTCGTTTAATAAACGAACAAACACGAAAATAGTGTGTTCGTTTTCACTTATGTTCATTTACAAGCTCGTTTATCGACTCGTTTACAAGCTCTCTTACCCGGTTCTCATTTTCTTTTTCTTTTTTATATTTTAAATATTGATGAAGACATGAACTAAATTGAATACATAGTGAACTTTGGAATTCAAACTGTGAAGTCTAAGGAGCTTTAAGGACTACTAGTGTAATTTTACCATTTTAACGGACATATAAATGAACATATTCATTAACGTCAAACGAACATGTTCGTGAACGCTAAACAAATGAACACGAATACGATATTAAAATTTTAAACGAATACAAACCGAATATGAATCCCTTCAAAAAATAAATGAACACAAATATAATTTTATTCGTTCAAACTCAGTTCATTTACACCCCTAACTTTCATTTCGTAAACATGAAAGCCACACAAGAAAACAAAATCATAAAGTCAACAAAATATATATTACGTGAGGCATCTCTATGGGTCCATGATGTTTGTTGGTTGCATAAATTAATAAATTAAGAATATAATTAAATTAGTTTGATGTGCGTAAGGTATTGTTTTTAAAGATATTTATCGTATATATGTTCTCATAATTCAACAAGTTTTTTTATTATAAAAAAACATTAATACGGATTTGTCTGATCATTGGTTACCTCCGGATGCTGGTTGGGTGAAACTTAATACGTATGGTACGAAATGAGGGTCGGATGGCCTGGCATCCTGCGGTAGAGTATTGCAGAATTGCACATGTAATTGGATTTGTGGCTTTGCTAAGCTCATTGGTGTTTGTTCGGTGTTAGAAGTAGAATTGTGGGGGCGTATCTTGGTCTCTCATGTGTATGTGATAATGGGTATCGTAACATTATTTTAGAACTTGATAGTATGGATGTTGTACGGATACTCCGGTCTGAAATGTCTGACAGGAGGCCTCCTCTTTGGTCGAGCATCTACATGAGTTACGTCGACGGGAATGGGAGATTTCGAATTCAGCATGTGTCGCAAACAGGAAATAAGGTAGCGGATGGGCTCAGTAAGGTTGTACCGTCCAATAGCTTTGATATTATCCAGTTCTCTTTGCCTCCTTTAGTTGTTTTACCTCTTTTATCTGAGGATGCTACGATTAGTTGATTGTAATTACTATTACGTGTATTATTTTCTCTCGACTAGATGTAGAGGGTTTTTAATAAAGCACATGGTAGTATTTTTTTTCATCTAAAAAACAAAAACAATAATCTAATCAACAATAAATCTCAACAAAAATATTTAGCAAACTTAAAGTGGAAAGAATAAATGAGAGAAAAGAGGTTCTCATTTTTTGTGTATATAATTTTAGCTAACAATTATTTTTGGATTTTACTCAATATAGCTTCTTGCAGTTATTTAATTTTAGCTTGGTTAAATTTACTATTTATATATAATCCATTTGATTTTTTGGACTCATGCAAAAATTCAATAAAATAAACATTGTACTTGTCTTTCGAGTTCAATTCTTCTGCACACGAGTTTAGCATCTCAACTCGGCTTTCACAAGTCTAATGATGTACAATTGCTTATAAACAATGGTTTCATAGTTTTTGTAAGGGACGTGAAATTAGGGGAGTAAATGAATCGAGTTTGAACAAATAAGGTTATATTCATGTTTGGTTATTTATTTTACGTGTTCATATTCAGCTCGTGTTCGTTTAAATTTTTAATATCATGTTCGTTGGTTTATTTTTTATTCGTTTATATGTCCACGAACATGTTCGTTTATCTGTTCGCTTAACGTTCGCAAATATGTTCGTTTATAAGTCCACTAAAGCATTCGTTTATATGTTCGCCAAAGTTGTGAAATTACAACATTAGTCTTTAAGATCCTTAGGCTTCAAAATTTGAACTCCAAAGTTCACCATGTATTCAATTTAGTCCCTACCTTCATCAATATTTAAAATGTAAAAAAAGGGGAAAAAAGGAGAACCGGGTAAATGAGCTTATAAACTAGTCGGTAAACGAGCTTGTTCGTGAATATAAAAGATCCGAACACCTATGTTCGTGTTTTTAGTACCTATAAACACCTACCGCCACGTGTCAAAATCAGAAAGAGTAAGACTGCGGACGGTGTAATGTATGGGACGTCCGGCGATGAAACATAGCAACGCACACAGACCACAATAAACAGGATGGCCTGCGATCCATGCGATGCCCTTCGCAATCTGTGGCGAACAGACAAGATTACGAGTAACATCGCATCTCACTTGACTGCCACGTGGCTACACGCATGCCCACTATGGATGACCATGCAAATCTAGGACGTCAAGTCATAGCCTGTTCAATCACTGTGCCATGACAACCCTGTTATGACACCTGTCCAAGTAGTATAAAAGGACGCACGTAACAAGGAGAACGGAGGATCTCCCACTCCTCAAGGGACCAGACCCACAACACATGCACCAAGCTCAACTCCAGACTCAAAATAACCACCAGAATCATCATCGGACAACCATCTCCGACCCCCGTTCATTTTAATCATCAACAATGTTCGTTCGTTCATTCATTAAACGAACATAAAAATTATGTTCATACTCATTTGTTTAGCTTAATAAACAAATATAAACGGAAAGTTCGTTGAACGCCCTGTTCATTTACACCCATAATCATGGCAAGTGGCATTACCTTGATACATGTTTGTCTAATACAAAAACTTTATTTGTAAATTTTCAGATTTGAATCAAAGAGAGATTCATATAGACTAGTCGACTGTTAAGATCTTAATCTTAGTCAAAATCTTGATAATTCTTAACATTTCTTTAATTATAAATTTTCAGATTTGTTGGATAATCAATATATAAATTTATTCTTAGACAAGAATACATATTGGTAGATTCGATCCTACCAAGGGTAATCTCGATACCAAGTGGCATTATCATTACTAAAATAAATCCCATCGCTCCTCACTGACCACATACAAGAAGTATGGTACTCCAAGCAGCGTTCTTCGTCTCTGATGGCATCGAAAGCGTCGAAACTCCTGCTCTTGTGACCCACCCACCGCGCGTTGCAGAAGAAGAGGGTCGTCCGAAAGAAGTTTATCTTAGTGTCCCACGTGTAGTCTTGCCCCTTCGCCATCGGTTTGTCGCCGATGTCCCTCTTCTTGGACTTGCAATGAAGGAAGAGATTCGGCTGGTGGAGTGGCGAATTAAGCAAAGGTAAATCATTTCGAACGTGGATATGATAATTAGTGAACCATATACTCTCCACAAATGGAACGAGCTGGAGGGAAAACGCTAGCGGCAATGGGAGGGCAACGCTTTTGAGGTTGCCCATGGTGTGTGAGATAAGTTTTGTGATCACCATGTAAGCTTTGTTAGTATTTATATTTTGATTTTTCAATTTTACATGGTTATTTTTAGATTAAACAATTGGTATTTGCTAAATTTTAAATTCGGATTGATAAACTAAATCGACGATTGACGGGTTCTTTAGGAGTAAAATTAGCCAACAATATTAATAGAGAAAACAATCATAGTTCTTCTCATAGATCAAAAAAACCGGTCTTGAAAAATAAAGTGCATTAAAATTACTTCTAAAGTATTTGAATTTCGAAGTTCTCTTTACGATTATTGTTATGCATTAAAATAAGGGTAATTATTCCCTAATACCTTAGTTTTAGGGTTTAGGGACTTTGTTTAGTGTTTAAGGTTTAGGGATTATATGTTAAAACCTAAACCCTAACCATATTACCCTAGAACCTAAACCCTAAATTTTAACTCTAAACCCTAAATTCTAACCATGAACCCTAAATTCTAAACCCATATACTAAAACCTCTAAACTCTAAACCCTAAATTAAAACCCTAAAATCAAGGCGCTTGTGGAAATAAAAAGTTTTCACCGCTTGTGTATGAGATAATAATCCTTAAAATAATTATTTTTTTGACAATTTAGAAGCTAGATTTTTATTAAAAAAGATAAGGTATAAATAAAGACAGCACATCTCTAACATGAAAACTCAACGGCTACAACGAAACAAAACCAAAAGCCTTCCTTTGAATATTTTTCATAGAAAAAACTCAGAAACTATCTATAGTCTTTATGTCTCTATTCAAACTAGAGGTTATATTAATATTGGAGTAGAGATCGAATAAATCAATCTTATAGATTGCTCTATAAATAAATCTGAATGCACTGACAAAATACCACAAAAAAATATCTAATCATAGAAGACTGTCTCTTTTTCCCTGATCAGGGGCGAGTCGTGTTAATATCATCACGAAACGTCAAACTATCAACTTGATAGGCAAAAACCGAGCCGAAAGACAGACTACACGAGGGAAAAAGCGTCCATATTTGTCTAAATATTAATAAGTATCAATTAATGACAGAATATCAAATATTAAATTATAATAAGGGTAAACTACATTGGTAGTCCCTGAATTGTTAAGACATTTATATTTTAGTCATCAAACTTTTAAAACTTACAATACAATCACTACATTTTTAATGTGCTTTCATTGTCATCAGTACCATTAAAAAACTATTGTGATACGGTATTTTCTTCTTCTCATCTCTTTTTTCTTTATCTTCTTTTTTTCTCATTGCTAAAACCTTCATCTTTAATGCTTTACTCCGAGTCCACTATGCACTACCTCACCATCCCTCTGGGCTTAACTCGTGACGAGTTCCATGAGTTTTTGCCGGGATAGTACCAGATTGTTCGGATTGCATCTTGGACAAGTCGAAAGTCACCTTTTGTCTTTGTAAATATGTTTCGAACAATTCTAGAGTTGGTAGCTTGTACGTCGATGTATATCCATCCTTAAGTCTGGATTCCATTGTCCTTTTTACTGTTTTGATCAACTGAGTTATGATGTATGTAGCTTAAGTTTTATTCTGAGTTATGTTTTGTTATTAACTTATTAATACCAAGGTCTGTGTTGTTATGCTATGATTATGCGTGTGAATGTGTTGGAAACCATGCCAATACCTTAAAGGTAAGTTGAAGGTAATACCATGTGATATTGTGATTAAGTTGTGGAAAATGATTATTTAGATGTGCTAAACATGATTCATACGTTGATTGTATAATATGTTTGATCGGTGAAATGAGAATGCTAGGTTAGATATTGATATTGTCGCGACCATTTTTGAAATTGAATGTGTAAAAATAACCTGATGATCAATATTTTGAAAAAATTAGGATTTTCTGACAATTTTTAATTTAATCTTGAAAATTTAGGCTTTTTTTCATGTTAAATCGAATTTTTCTTTATTTATCCTTAAAAAAACATTTTGGAGTCGCCACCGATCACTTCGAGGTAGACCGAACACCGGAAAAACAAACTAGAGATTCCGTCTTTAAAAATTGAGTTCGGGAGTCGGTTACGTGTGGGGAAGGATTAGCACCCCACAAACGCTCGTTATCGGTACCTTAATTTTACGTGGCATTTTGGCATTTCGAATAATAATTTGAATTTAATTTATTCATAATTATTAACTGAACTTAAATTCCGAATGTAGATATCCTTTTATAAGGAAATTTATTTTGTTCGAATATGAGATTAAAAGCACCCCGTTAGGTGGCACCCCTATTCATATTTAAAAATGAATTTCCAACATAAAAGGTTTTTATGAATGTCCTTTTATTGTCTTGTTGATTTTAAGTATTAATCCTAAAAAGGCTCTAATTAATTAGTTATTTATGCTATGAATATTAATTAATTTAATGGCTTTTATGAGAAAATGTCAATTGCTTGAACACCTTCCATATATTTAAAGCCCTTAAATTAATCATATTCCTAATTGATTAATCTTTCTAGTTAATTAAAGTTATAATCCTAATTAAGGCCCTAACAATTTATTTAGTCAATATTATAAGTGAAAATGTATATTACATATTCACCTTTAAAACCAATGTTGAGATAACACCCATTAGAAACAATGGAACATCAACCAAATTTGGCCCCAAAGGCTCTATTTAAAATATATTTAATTAACTACAATGAATTCTTAGTAATTGTTTAATTTTAATTAAAGGCTAAATTTATATTTAATTATATGTGGAATATACATTAAATACAATCTATTAAAATCTATGTCGAGATAATACCCCATTGTAAACAATGGAACATCATCCAAATTTGAATTTTAAAATTTATATTTAATGTACATTTAACTACTACAATTATATATCCTACTCAATTAGAGAATCTAGGTTAAGGCTCTAATATTTAATTAAGTGTATTTAATTGTCTAACAAAGTATACTATATGCTAAGATTAAAACATGCATCAAACATATAGTTTAATTGTATTTAATTACATAAAACAAATAAATAAAGACCAAATTGAAAACAAATTAAAACATAAGGCTCGATTTATTATTAAAAGACTAAATTGAAACAATTACAAAACCCTAAGCCTAAATTACAAAGCTTAAGTGACCCAATTGAAAGGATTACAAACTAAAGGGAACAATTACAAGACATAGGGGACCGAATTGAATTAAACACAAAGTCCAGGAAACACATTAGAAAGAAATTGGACTAAATTAAAATAAAGCAAAGGTTTGGGCAAAAACCAAATGGTATCCATATAGGAACGCGCGAGTCAAACCTGACCCAAACAAAACACGCGGGGCATTTTGACCCGGAGCCAAAACGGCACCGTTTGACTCAGCCTATAAGAGGCCCGAAATGAGTCAACCTGGCCATTTGAGACACAACACTTTCTCTCTCTACTCTCGCTCTCTCTCCCCAAATTCTCTCAATTATAACGCAACCCAACCCATGAACCATACCCAAAAAAGATCAAAATCTCATGTTCTTCATATGTTCTTCCTCAAATTCAACTAAAAACCTCATTTGATTCTCTAAAAACACCGAAAACCATTTGTTTGATGTTTCTTATCGATCAAACCCTCATATCCTCTCGAAATTCATCCCTTGTTCTTCATAATCTCCTCATTGATCTTTAAAAACACCAAAACACTCCTTAAATCTGTTTCTAAAGATCAAAAACCCAAACCATTTCCTATGTTCTTTGTAACACCCATAACGTATACTCGTAGTTGAATATACATTATAGATGTTACTTAAACATCCTACTGAAATTAAGCTTAATTTTTTATCCCTACACGATTTATCATCTAGTTGATTATTTAAACTGTCATTATAATTTAATTTAATGCATCATATACTATCAGTAAGTAAATAGTTTACATGCCCACTAGAGATTGTCATAGTTTAAAATGTCTTACTGATGTTCTGCAGATTGTAGCTTGAACAGCATGATTAACTCCTCTTCAAGCTCCAACTTAACCTATGTGCGAAACAACATCACGCGCTAAGTACGAACTTAGTGAGACAGTTAAACTTATTTATTTTTTAAAAAAACTTGAAATAATGTAATACAATATGTCATATATAAAGGTGCATTTTGTTTTCTCTATAACATGACAAGTATATCACAATGTACATATGTCATTTATCATAACTATCATATAAATCATGATATTATTGCATAATATATTCTCTATCATGGACATGCTTTCATCATGTAATCATTTACATATCATGTACTCTATCATGGTCATGCTTTCATTATGCCATCATTTGCATAACATGTATTCTATCATGTATTTCATGTACTTCTCTGTCATGTAACATGTAACTTCTTTTTCATGTATCATGAAACCATGTAACATCTTTTTCATGTAATCATGTAACACCAGTATCATGTATCATGTAACATCTGTATCATGTAACATTTTGTTATTATTATCATCGTGTCTGGATAGAGGCCCATAGAAACCCCGTAGCCTATCTGCACCGTAGTGCCTTGTAGAGTATGTACTCGAGAGGACGCTCTTTGCTCCTCATATAAGGACGCTCTTTGCTCCTTATATAAACACATCGTTAGTGCATTTTACACTATGGGCTTGGATCCCTAGGATGTATCTTGTTTCATTTTAATACTGTTATTATCCATATTTCATGTATGCATAATGCATCATCATTTATGCAAGCAATAATCCGTACATGGTATTCCGTCAAGCTTGCTATGTCGAGCAATGTTTCATATCATGTATTATAGAGAAATGCCATGCCATTTTCAATGTAATGCAAACATTTAAAAATGCACTCACCTGGGCCATTTATTAGTATGCCTCACTAAAATCTATTGATCATTTCCTTTATATTACCTCGAACCTTCTTTTGATTCGGATCCAACTTCATTTATCACATGAATATAAATAAACATTTGTTAGATTCACTTATAACAATATTTCAATTAAGCTATTTAATCATTCAACATAAAAGTTTTCCATAAATTTTTTTCCTTCCTTATACTATTCACAAACTCATTTTTGGTCCATAGTGACCATTTTGATCTTCAAATAATTCCTCCAAGCTTGCTAAAAAGCATTAGTCACAAATTGTCTCAATTTCCATTTTCTGTCAACTTGCACTACCTTCAAAGATTTACTTGTACAAGGCAGAGTACCTATTGAATCATAATCTTTTTTATACCGTAGAAACTAGATTCGATAACGGTTCTAATGGTATAAGCCACATAATTTAATAAAATCCAAAAAAATTATGAAAATTCATCAAACTCCCGTTTACAGGGCTATCCTGACAAAAACTGTTATGTAATTTTTCTGACCTTCATTTGATTAAAAATTAATATCTTTTAACTCGAAATCAGTTTCCGTTTGTTAGAAACGAAACTAGATTCGATAAGCTTTTCAACCATATAAACTAATAACCCAGATTCAATTTGTACGATTTATGGCAAAATTTCAAAGTCGAATTCAAGTAATGAATTTCGGAACAGGCTGCTATTTTGTTTTCTGACCTTTCATCACTTAAAAGTTCATATCTTTTGATATAAGAATCGAAATCAATCACCGTTTGTTTTAAACGAAACTAGAAGAATAAATCTTTACATCGATATAAAATTCACCATCTAACCATTTTTGTAGAATTTATGGTGAATTTTCAAACTTACAGTCAAATCCAATTTTCCTACACAAATTCCATAAATAACTTCAAACTTTATACTAATTTCTCCTTACTTTGATATTTGTCAATTTGGTCCCCTTACTTGATTCAAACCACTAATGTATCACTTTCTTCATCAAATAATTATTCAAAAATAATTCCCTCTAATTTTTTTTCTTTCCGAAATAGACACTAAAAATGCAAAAATAAGGATTCAAGCTTCTTAACTTTGCAAATTAGTCCTCAAATCAACATTACTACTTGAATTCTATTATTTCAACTAAAATCAGATTTAGTCCTTCTCTAAAACCTCATTTCGGATTTGGTCTCTTAGCTTTGACAAGTTGTCAAAATGGTCACTAACTCGATTCAACATCGGTTTAACATTCTAACTTAAATTTCACATATCCAACTTCAATAATAACATAAATACACTTCAAAATCATAAAAATTCATATTAGTCCTCTAACTTTCAGAATTGCCGAAATGGTCCCTATACCTTTAATTTAGGGTTTTGCTTCCAAATAACAAACTCAAGCTTACTAGATCATTTGTCCAACATCACAAACCCTAAATCAAACTTGAATCCATAAACCCTAACCATCTTCATAATAATCAAAACATGTAGAGTTTAAATCCCAACTCAATAACATGATTTTAACATCACAAAAGCTTGATTTCAACTTGAATTTCAACATGGAATCATAAAATCTCAAAACCCCCAATTGAGTCCATAAACCCTAATTTCTTTCTCATCAAAATTCTCATCAATCAAGCATGTATTCCATGAATTATTGACATCAAAAGATAGAGCTTGAAGAGTAGAACAACTTTGCAGTTGAAAATATTACCTGAAAATCGAGTTTCGGGTCTTGAATCGAGATTGAAAAACTTTCTCCCTTTTTTCTTCCCTTAGTTCGAAATATTTCAAGAAAGATGAACAATTTGGTTCATCTTTTACTTATTTAAATGCACATGTTAAAATTAAATGAATTTAAAATTCATTTAATTAGTGAAATTACTAATTTGCCCTTTTAATCCAATGGCCAAGACTTAATCTTATCAAAAATCAATGGCCATGATTTAATCCAAGTTTAATTCACCTTCCAAAATTGCCCTTAGTATTTCAAAATTGCCATCCTTGTCAAATGACCAATTTGCCCTCCAACTAGTCTTTATTTACTAATTTGCCATTCTTGTAAAAATTCAACTAAGTCTAGTTGAAATCAAACCAACTATAATAAAATATTCATAAAATAGTATTTTATGACTTTTCCATGGCTATTGGATCAGCCTCTGAAATTTTGATTCGATCCGATCTCCCGATATTTATAAAATACTTTTACTGCGATTTCACCTTTATCGAGCTATCAGATTTATTCCAAAAATTACATATTTCCATATTCGGAAAAAAGAACACTATCATCTTATAAAATTTCCTTTCCTAAAGTCTTAGACTGAATTTTCCTAACTCAGTCTACTATTCCAATAATTATCGAAAATCTCTATACAATAAAATTTCTGTTAGAAATCCTTTATCGATAATCCATTCGAATATTATTTACCTTTAATGGGTCCAAAATATCGATTAGAAACAATTTTATGGGACCTTCCCGAAGGTCACCCATCCTTGTATTTCTCTAGCCTGAGCACGTTTAACAATTTCATTTGATCCAAATTTGGTACCTTTCTCTACATCTTAATTCTTAAAACCGATATCAAGGTACCTATTTCAATCCGATTCGCTCTTATATTGAATAAAATTACTTGTTGGGGAAATTTACACTTTAGTCCCCAAACTTTTCCAAAGTTTATAATTTAACCCCTTAAACTTTCACAATTTACAATTTAGCCACTAGCCAAAATTTTGGGATATTACATTCTTAATTGTTCTTCCCGAACCAAACAAACCCTAAGAACTCCAGCTCAGTTCCACCTTAGCCGCCACCCCTAGATCTAGGAGCCTTGAACCTTTCCGGCATGTTTGTCGGCCACCTCCGGTCATTGTCTTCGATCAACCCTAACCTACTCTAACCACCTCTACAACTCTGATTCCCCCTAACCTAACTTCGGCCATCGTCCTCCGCTGTGAGGCAATTTTTTTCCGCCGTGCCGAAACCCTAAAATACCCAAAATCCTCTAATTTCTCAATTTTCCCACCTAAACTACCCGATCTGTCATGATCTCCCAACTTCCCCCTAGATCTACCCAAAACCAAACACTCCTATCATTTTCGACTCTTCCAGATCCTAAATTCCTCTCCAACAACCACTCAAAATATATTCCGGAAACTTTGAGATAAGTTTCCGGTAGCTCATTTATATCTTCTTACTGCTTTATTTAAAAAAAACTATATCTGACGTTTTTGTTGTTTTCATTGCAGGAAAATAAAAGGTCGGGAAGAAATTTACCTTCTGGTATGGACAGTGTAGATCCGGTGATAGCACAATTCCAGTGACCGTCTGTCTCCTCCGGCGACCCCTGGTATTTCTGGTAAGACTCTCCGAATTCCCCTCTCTCTTCAATTAATTGAGTAATAATTGGGTAATTATCACTATCATTATTAACTATTTTTCTCTCTCTCTAGGGTATTTATAGCAAGGGTAAATGCTGACGCCAGGGCTAATAAGCTATTGACAGTTGTCTCCAGTATGGCTTGATCCGGGTAAAACATGGACAGGCCAATGGCAGCATGCCACGTGGCCATTTGGGCGGGCTAAACAAACACAACTATGTTTCTTGGGCCTCTTTATCTGATAACATATATTTGGACAGGAATTTGATTGTAAATGGGCTTTATATTTGTAATTTGGGTTTTGGACCATTTAGTCTTTGTATATGGACTATTTTTTGGACTGTTATTTATTTATTTGGGCTTTTATAATATTATATTTATTTATTTAATTAATTATTTAACCCGATCAAAATTCAGGTATTACAGTTGCCCCTCTTTACTCATTGCCGTGGAACAAGGAGAGAGCAAAGACTGAAAATACACGAATTTTGTTTGAATTCACAAGCTACCCTCTTAACAACCGAAGTTTGAAGTTGTTCTTGTGATTATGAAATTCTTTAATCTTCTACCGAACCATAGAGTCTGAAGTTGTTCTTCTTATTATGAAATTCTTCATCTTCTAAAGTCTGGCATTGCTCTTTGAAGTCCTTTACTTTCTGAGGTTTGAAGTTGTTCTTCTCATTATAAAATTCTCCATTACTCACTCTTTGTTGATCCATCTTTCTGTAAGGCGTTGAATAAGCAAGCTCTTCTTATTAGGAGCTTTTTCATTCTTCGAAAGGGCGAACTCTTCTCATTAGGAGCTCTTCTTTCTTCACTGTGTGAGTTCTTCTCATTAGGAACTCTGGGACGAACTCTTCTCATTAGGAGTTCTTCATTCTTTGCTGGATGAATTATTCTCATTAGGAATTCTAGAACGAACTCTTCTCATTAGGAGTTCTTCATTCTTTGCTGGACGAATTCTTCTCATTAAGAATTCTAGAAAGAACTCTTCTCATTAGGAGCTCTTCATTCTTGATAAATTCCTAGCAAAACAGATTAAAATGATTTGATGGGGGTTAATATGACCCTAATTTCTATATGATGCATGGACAATGATCCATTAGGAATCGAAAAGCAGTCTCCACTTTCTGGGTAACCAATCTGACTCTACTTAATTGTGTTTCTTCACTGATTCTCGACCTACTCTGACACTTCATCTCATATTTCGGTCTAGCCCTCAAACCCTCTTTCTGCATTTTCTAGTCTTATGCTCTAAAGTGCACTTTCAGGTTTTCAGTTTAGGTTGCTTTTCTCAAAGTGCCCTTTCGGGTTTTCACTTTCTTTTCTTTTTTTCTTTTTCTTTTCTTTTTCTTTCTTTTTCTTTTTCTTTTATTTTCTTTTCTTTTTCTTTTTTGAATCTTCGGTGCCCTTTCGGGTTTTCACCTTATCTTCACATTTCCTCTTGTTCATTTTCTGTAACCCCAACTTATTCAGCTGTTGATTGATTCAGGCGTTTCTTTATTTTCCATCTCCATTTCTGCTGGTTTAGCATTCCACTCAATCTTCTCTTTATACACTCCTCTTTAATAACCTGGACTGCAAAGGTTCCCCTGCATTCTTCAAAACACAATAATACCAAGAAATTATTTTTTTTTCATGAATTATGCTAATCTACTTTCATGATGCTTTGGAGATAATAACAGAAAGCTTGAAAGAGAATTCATGAATTTTATTGAAGCTTATCAATAGTAATACAATAGATTTTGAAAAAGTCATGGCAAACTGAAACAACAAAACAAGAAACAAGGTCAAATCTTTAGGTATCCATAGTATGAAGGATTAGCAACCCTTTCTACCAAATGTAGCTTTGAACTTGAGCCCTTGTCCAGCAGACTTCAACGCTGTCGAGATGTTTACAGATGTGAAATCCCTTCCAAAATATCGAGTATCAGAGAGGTCTTAATTGTCGGATGCCTAATCACAATCCATTTAAGCCGCCCTTTACGAGTTTTCAACTCAGATCCTCATTTGGTTTCAAGATGCTCTTTGTGAGTTTTCATCTTGAACCTTTTTTTTCTTTTTTACTTTTTTTTGAATCTTCGGTGCCCTTTCGAGTTTTCACCTAAGATATTCCATTTTGTGAAGTGCCCTTTTCGGGTTTTCACTCCACTTTTCTTTTCTTTTCTCCTTTTTTGAATCTCATTTTTTATTCTTCAGACGTAATATTTCTTAATTGAATCAGAGTTCACTGGTTTGTGCAACTCCTCACCATCTATTTCAGTTAAGATCAACGCTCCTCCGGAGAAGGCCTTTTTGACAATATAAGGTCCTTCCCAATTAGGCATCCATTTCCCACAGAAATCTTTGTGTATTGACAAGATTTTTTTAGCACTAGATCACCCTCTCGGAATTCTCTGGGCTGGACTTTCTTATCATAAGCCCGCATCATTCTCTTCTGGTACATTTGACTATGACATATGGCTTTCAACCTCTTTTTTTATAAGATTTAACTGATCATACCGAGTCTGTACCCATTATGTTTCATCCAATTTCACTTTCAGACAAAACTCGAAGAGATAGAATTTCAACCTCAATTGGTAATACTGCCTCCATTTCGTAAACCAGAGAATACGACGTTGCCCTGGTAGAAGTTCGCACTGAAGTTCGATATGCAAACAATGAAAATGGCAACTTTTCATGCCAATCTTTGTAAGTATTTGTCGTCTTCTCTATGATTTTCTTAATATTCTTATTTGCTGCCTCCACTGCACCATTCATCTTTGGACGGTAAGCTACAGAATTGTGATGCAGAATTTTAAACTGCTCACACGCCTCTATCACCACCTTATTATTGAAATTAGTAGCGTTATCAATAATGATTCTTTTAGGTAATCCATAGCGACAAATAATCTCATTCTTCAAGAACTTGCAGACTGTTGATCTAGTGATATTGGCATAGGAGGCTGCTTCTACCCACTTGGTAAAGTAATCAGTGGCCACGAGGATAAAACGATGTCCATTAGAAGCTTTGGGATAAATCTGACCAATGACATCCATGCCAGACTGCAAAAGGCCATGGTGAATTCATTGTGTGAAGAGGTACTAGAGGAGAATTAATTTTGTCTGCATATATCTGGAACTTGTGACATTTCTTGGCATAATCAATGCAGCCCTCTTCCATGGTCGATAATTTTCTAGGTTATTTCAAAACCATTGGCATGTGTCCCACAGATTCCATCATGCACTTCAGACAAGATACTTTTAGCGTCTCGAGCATCAACACATCTTAATAATATTTGATCTTTGCTTCTTTTATACAGGATTTCACCATCAAGCACATATCCTGCAACCATTCTTCTGATTGTCTTTTTATCAGTATCATTCACCTCCCTAGAATAAGTCTGGAATTTGATATACTGAAGAATGTCATAATACCATGGATTTCCATCTGCCTCTTCCTCTATGCTATAATAGTGAGCATAGGTTTCATAACTCTGCATCTGAATAAGCATCATATCTTCTGGTTTGTTTGCTAAAAATAACGAAGCTAGTGTAGCTAAGGCATCTACCATTTGAATATCTTCTTTGGGAAGGTAAATGAAAGTAAATTCTTTGAATTCTTTCACCAACTCAAGGATCAATTTTCGATACTCAATCAACTTTGCATCAGTTGTTTCATATTCTCCATGAAGTTGGTAAATCACCAATGCAGAGTCTCCATATACTTTCAAAATCTCTATTTTTCTTTCAATAGCAGCTCGCAGACCCATAACACAAGCTTCATATTTTGTCATGTTGTTAGTGCACATAAATTTACTTTACTTGTGAAAGGATAATGTGTATTATCTGGGGAAATCAACACTGCTCCAATCCCACGTCCCAGGGCATTAATTGCTCCATCAAAATATAATTTCCAAACATCCTTCTCTGTACTCCCACTTTCTTCCATAGAGATGTTCATCACATCCTTATCTGGGAAGTCAAAGTTCAGAGACTCATAATCTTCAGAAGCGCGACTAGCCAAGAAATCTGCTATTGCACTTCCCTTTATTGCTTTCTAATTTACATACACAATGTCAAATTCTGATAACAACATTTGCCATTGAACCAATCTTCCAGTCAAAGTTGGTGCTTCCATCAAGAACTTCAATGGATCAAGATGAGATATCAACCAAGTAGTGTGGTATAACAGGTATTGTCTAAGTCTACGAGTTACCCAGACCAAGGCACATCATAATTTTTGAATTGGTGGGTACCTTACTTCACACTCTGTGAACTTTTTGCTCAAGTAATAGATGGCTCTTTCTTTCCTTCATGTATCATCATGTTGCCCTAGCACACACCCCATCGAATTCTCGTGAACAGTCAAGTAGAGAATAAGTGGTATGTTTGGAATCAGTGCTACCAGAATTGGAGCATTTATCAGATATTTCTTTATCTTGTCAAATGTTTCCTGCCATTCTTTATCCTATTCGCCTGGATTATTCTTTCGAAATAGCTTGAAAATTGGATCACATTTATCAGTTAATTAAGAAATGAACTGAGAAATATAATTTAATCTTCTTAGGAATCCTCGAACTTCTTTTTGCAAACATGGAGGCAGCAAGTTTTGAATCGCTTTCACCTTGTCTGGATCAATTTTGATTCCTCTTCTGCTAACCACAAAGCCTAGGAGTTTGCCAGATGTAACTCTAAAAGTGCACTTATTCGGATTGAGCTTTAACTGATACTTTCTCAATCTTTGAAACAACTTCCTCAAATTTTGAATGTGCTCCTCTTCAGGATGAGACTTGGCAATCATATCGTCTACGTACACTTCAATTTCCTTGTGCATCATGTTATGGAAAAGAGTCACTATGGATCGCTGGTATGTTGCCCCAGTATTCTTTAATCCAAAAGGCATTTCTTTGTAACAATATGTTCCCCACAAGGTTATGAATGTCGTCTTGTCCATGTCTTTTGGGTCAATCTTTATTTGATTATATCCAGAAAAGCCATCCATGAAGGAGAACCATGAATGTCCTCATGAATTGTTCACCAGAATATCTATGCGAGGTAGAGGAAAATTATTTTTTTGGCTTTCTCTATTTAAGTCTCTATAATCGACGCACATGCGCACTTTTCCATCTTTCTTTGGCACTGGGACTATATTAGCCACCCATTCCAGATATTGTGCCACTTTCAGAAAACCAGCGTCAATCTGTTTCTATACCTCATCTTTTATTTTCAATACCATTTTTGATCTCAATCTTCTAAGCTTCTACTGAACTGGCTTATATTTTGGCCTTATTAGTAATTTGTGTACTATGATATCTGTATCCAATCCTGGCATATCTTGATAAGACTAGGAAAAAACATCTTTAAATTCTCGCAACAAATCGACCAACTTTTGTTTTATCTCTGGTGAGAAGGTAGCACCAATCTTCACCTTCTTTTTAACTTCTTCTGTACCCAGATTCAGAATTTCTATCTCTTCTTTATGAGGTAAGAACTGTTTATCCTCTTTTTCCACAAACCTCCGTAATTCATCAGATATTTCACATTCTGTCTCATCTTCAACCTCATTAACTCCATTGAACACTTTGGCCGCTCAAAACATAATTTGAGATCAGGTTCAGAATCATTCATAATATTAATAGTTGAAAACCTAGAAGAAAATAATAATATATATTTGGAAAGGATGCGAAAAATCAAGAACATGGTTGCCATTTGAGAATCACAATGAAAGTATCTTTATTGAAAGTAAACTTGCATAATAGCCCTTTACAGATAATCCCTCGTACTCGCGGACAAAAGTATTAAGCGGTTCTTGACATTTACTCTTTTTTATTCTTAAAGACTAGGGGAAGGTCTTTGGTTGTCCAAATGTTCAGGATTTCACCAGGAAAGCATAGGCGTATTCCCTCCAGAAATTTCCCAAGCTGGGATCCCTCAAATACTCCAATGATGCACATTGTTGCGTGTAATAAGTGCTACGCAAATGTGCAAGTATACACGTCGCAAGTAATAAAGTGATACGAGTATCGAGTATCGTCTCCACAGGGATTGATTTGGGCCACTTTGCTTAAGTTACTGCACTATGAAAATAAAAACACAATTGATAATAGAGGTTTTAATTAACGAGAAAACTAAGAGCAATAAACTAAAAGAATAGATGAAATTAAAATAGAGTAAATAGGCCAGGTTATCGTGAGTTGAGGTGTGATAGCCGATTGGATTGTCTTGGTAAAAGAGTGCAAGGGCAACTCAGTTGCTGTGGAAACTTGCACAGCGGGGTTGCCTTGGCAACTAATCGATGGTTGCCTGGGCGACTAGCTGGGCAACTACTTGGGCGTCTGGGCAGCAACTTCAAGGTTCGGCAAAGCGTTATTCATTGGTTTCTTCTTATTCATAAGTCGAAACTCTAGCTACTTGTGCATGCCTTGATAATACATCCCTGCGTGAATCAAGGGTGAACAACAACCAATCTTGCGCTCCTCTTAGCCGTTGAAATCCTTAACTTATTCCTAAGCTGGATTAATCTTCACCATCAATAGATTGAATAAAGACCATACTCATTCGTTTCTTGAATCTAACTCTCCCGATATTAGATAAATAGATGAAGTTACGAGATCCTCTCCCAATTCACTCGTAAACAAGAATAAAAGCCAAGAATGAGTAAACCTTAAATAGAAAAGTGCAAACTCTTAATACCTAAACAAAATCCAATTATTTCTCACAACAACAAAACACAATAACCCTAACCAATCAAGTTAGTTCATGGTTGGGTTCAAAAGATATACAAAGAATAATCCCCAAACCATGAATCTAATGGAAGCAAAGAAGAAGAAGAAGAAATCGAACTCTCTCCCCCTTGTTCTCTTGTCGAAATTTCTCTCTTCTTGCCCTATGGGGTTGTCGAAATTTTCCCTCCTCTTGCTCTCTTGGAGTTGACGGCTTGGTGATCTATTTATAGGGCTAGGTCAAAGTCCTTCTTTGAGGAGGAAGTTAAGTTGGAATTAAATTATCTTTAAAGAATATAATTCTTTATTATAATTATATTCCTTCTAGAACTTCTCCTATCTTCTTGGCATTTAATTCTTCTTTAACCTCTTCATGGAAATCAAACTCCTTTGGGATTTAGCTTTGCTCCACGTCATCTTGGGCTTATCTAGTCATCAATTTCGACTACCATATCACCTTATTCTTTGTCGACAATTGCCCTGGCAACTGGCTCGGCGTCTCCTTCATGCATTGCCCTGGCAACTGGTTCTAGCCTTGTTTAGGCAAGTGATTCTGCACACACACAAAAACACACCAAAGCAACATCTTTTTCCACAAAAACTACCAAGTTATGTAATCAAGCTCAACGATGGAAGGAAACATGGATTAATGCATGAATGGCTAATTATGCAACTAATATGAGCCTAAGTCTAACAATAATATGAGTAAAAAGGGTAAGAAAAATAGTACTTTTAAACACTTATCACACCCCCAAACTCAAACTATTGCTTGTCCTCAAGCAATGCAAAACTAACAATTACCTGCCAAGACTTTAATCATCAAAGACATGCTTCAAACTTGAATTCAAACCTCGGAACCGTGGCACAAAGTATGATCACCTTTTAATTTTTCGGATAGCCCAAAAATTAACCGGAACAAAACTATAATGCCCGTGACAATGTGTGTGCGTAGTTGTGTACAAGTTGATTTTCAAGATTCTATGTGAACAATAGGCTTTTATCAATTTAATTACCGGGGCATTTATTTTCACTAGAGCCAATTTCGGGCATCTCTAGCAAAGTAAGCAATTTCTCATTTTATTTTAGTCGACTAGAGCCAGTTTCGGGCACCTCTAGCAAGAAAGTGTATTAGTTACTAGAGCCAGTTTCGGGCACCTCTAGTAAGAATTTAACTTTTAATTTTCAATTTACCCAAATTTTAAGCAACCTAAGTTCACTAAGTTTCTTTCAATCAACAAGCCACAACCATGTAAAAAAATTCAGCATCATAGTAAAATTCTAAGTTCTTTTAATGCAATCATAAAATTAAAGGTTCTTTCAATTAAGTGCAGTGACAAAAATTCATCATTGGATATTCAACAAGTCTTAAGCAATTAAATCCAATTAAAGGTATGGCAAGTAACATATGCAACCTATATGTGATTGCTAACGATGAATGCAACTAAACATAAACTAACTAGAAACTAACACCCCCACAAACTCAAGAGAATCATTGTCCTCAATGCATGTAAGAGTGAAACAAAATTTAAAAGAAACTAAATGAAATGAGTTAGTCGGAGAGGTCGTCACCTCGAGTGATAAGTTTCCTTCGTGCCGTTTGCTTGATTCATTTTTCAGTCGGTGGTTGAATGCTGGTACCGCGTGAATAGCATTGCTTTGATTTGATCCATGTTTTCCGATGCAGGTTCACTTGCATGGGCATCAGTAGTTGCCGAAGCCATTGTTGTTGCCTGGGCATTGCCAGTTTCTGTTGTGGTTGCTGTGGCAAGTAGTCGGCAGTAAATTTCCTTAGCATGGTGGTTGTGAGTCTTGTTGTGGAAAAGAAAACCTGGAAACTAAAGATAATGAAGAAAAATAAAATCTCTCCTAAAAATTCCAAAAATAAATAAAGAGAAAAAATAAATGAAAATAATAGAAAGAAAAAAATAGTTCGAAAAAAAGAAAAAGAAAATATCGAAAGGAGAGCATGCTCATGCATCTCCTAAGGTGTCAACTTCTTTGTTACGTTCTACATGGGCACCGTTGTAGTGCTTCAATCTCTGTCCGTTAACTTTGAATTCATGTTCGTCGGTAATGGACTTGATTATCATGACACCATGGGAGAATGGTTTGACAACTTCGAATAGTCCCGACCATCTTGATTTTAGTTTTCCCGGGAAAAGTTTTAGCCGAGAATTGAATAAGAGAACTAGTTGCCCTGGCATGAATTGCTGCGGCAATAGTTTCTTGTCATGCCATTGCTTTGTTTTCTCCTTGTAGATTCATGCATTGTTATAGGCGAGTGCACGGAATTCTTCTATCTCGTTGAGGTCCAACAAACGCTTTTGCCCGGCACTTTCCCAATCCATATTCACGGTCTTGATTGCCCAATATGCCTTATGCTCGATTCCCACCGGTAGATGGCATGTTTTGCCATAGACAAGTCGGAAGGGTGACATACCTAAGGGTGTTTTGAATGCAGTGCGATATGCCCAAAGTGCATCATCTAGTCTTAATGACCAATCCTTTCTAGAGGGATTTACATCTTTCTCGAGTATACCCTTAAATTCCCGGTTGGAAATTTCTGCTTGCCCATTGGTTTGTGGGTGATATTGCCCGTCCTATGGCAACTATCACATTGCTTGTAAAACTTTTGGGCATCTTTGTACAGTGTTGGCCAATACAAACCAGATTGCAAAACTTTGGCCGCGGTACGAGTTCCTCCAAAATGTCCTCCATAGGGTGAAGAATGGCATTGCCAAAGTACATTATGCTGCTCTTCTTCAGGGACACATTGGCGTATGATCTGATATGCACATTGTTTAAACAAAAAAGGCTCATCCCAAAAGTAATGCTTAGCATCGTGGTGGAACCGCTTCTTCCCTTGGTGAGTAAGGCCATAAGGTAAAATACCATAAACAAGGAAATTAACTAAATCCACGTACCACGGTATTACCGAGGCATGTTTGTAAAACTTTTGGGCATCTTTGTACAGTGTTGGCCAATACAAATCGGATTACAAAACTTTGGCCGCGGTACGAGTTCCACCAAAATGTCCTCCATAGGGTGAAGAATGGCATTTCCAGAGTACATTCTGTTGCTCTTCTTCAGGGACACATCAGCGTATGACCAGGGTATTACCGAGGCATGTGCTGCCGTGGCGACTGCTCCCAAGATTGCCGAGGCGTGTGTGTCTAGAGTTGTTGAGGCTACGCGTCCATGGTTGCTGAGGCATGCGTATCAGTGGTTGCCGAGGCGTGCGCGTCTGGAGTTGTCGAGGCATGCACGTCAAGAGTTGCTGCGGTGTCAAGGGTTGTCGAGGCATGTGCATCCATGGTTGCCGAGGCATGCGCATCCATGGTTGCCGAGGCGTGCACGTCAAGAGCTGCTACGGCATCGAGGGTTGTCGAGTTCTTGGGTGCAAGAATCACCAAAATGGAAGACTTTATCTTGGTGGGGGTAATCTCTCGATCACATCCACCTTGGCTTTGTCTACTTCAATTCCCTTGGATGAAATCTTGTGGCCGAGCACTATTCCTTCATCCACCATAAGATGGTACTTCTCCCAATTAAGGACTAAATCAGTTTCTTCACATCTTGCGAACACATTCTCTAAATTGTCGAGGCAACTGTTGAAGTCACTACCAAAAATAGAAAAATCATCTATGAAGATCTCAAGGAAGTCTTCGACCATGTCTGAAAAAGTGCCATCATGCATCTTCTAATGTTAGTGCATATATGAGAAAACTTGAGGATGGTCGTTTTCGATACTTCTTATAGTCCATCCGCATCCTCCATCGGGTGACAATATTGCCCAAAAAGAGTTTGGCCAATGTGCTTGCCACTACTCCCTTTTACGTTACCATGGTAGAGGTGTCGTTCTTCTTTGTTCGCTTGTAGTCCATGTATACTCTCCACCTTGCTCCTATTCCTGAAGGCACAAATATATTAATAAGAAAAATTATATCCATTCTCAACCATTCAATTACCTCATTCTTGTCGACTTCTATCATGGTTGGATGTAGCCTTTGTTGTCGTGGCAATCAGTAGCCAAAATTTGCTGTAAGTCAAGGGAAGAACCAATTTTCTGAAAAGTTTATGAATCCAAACACCGTTTTCTTTTGGCCTCTCAAACATCTACATCAGTAGAGATTTTGATGGCTTCAAATATACCAACCTCGGTTCCTCAAGACATACCTGCAATGGACGAGGTGAGTTTTTTAAGAATTTGAAAGGTTCAACAATTACCTGCTCATATTCCATTGGCAAAGTATTATCATCTCGTTGATCTTGCATGTGGTCGTGTAATTGCAATGTCAATTGTAGATGAGAGCAATCTACAAATTCCTGCTTCAACATCAACGTTGTAACCTTATGGGCATCAGGTTCCTCAGAATTTGCTGTAGTATTGTTGTTCTCAGCTTCACTGAGTGTTGTCGCGGCATTGCTCTGTTCAGGCTCCTCAATCATTGCCGAGGCAATTTGTTGTTCAGGCTCATCATGTGTTGGACAGTCTCTCTCATTGGCGTCCTCTTGACTTTGAGGTTCTAGTTGTTCCCCAAACATCGGAGAGCTTTCTTTGCATTGCTCCTTATCCTCTTGCCTTGGGACGTCAGTATCCCTAGGAATGAATTGTTGGTGCATGTTATCCATGACATATGTGGATCTCCCTAATTGATCTTCTGAATCCTCTAAGGTTGCATCCCACTGAGCTATCCTCGTATCCATAGATTTTGATAGCTCTCGAATCTCTTCAATTGATCCATCAAGTCTAGCCAAGGAAGCTAGTAACGTTTCCTCCAAGGAATTGGAATGCTCTTGAAAAGGACTACATTGACATGACATATCTGTTGCTGCGGCAAAATTGTTATGGTAAAAAATTTTTTGAGCTTTTTGACCATACCATGAAGAATTTTGTTGATGGTTCCCTCTATGGTCCTCTGTTGCGCGTAATAAGTGCTACGCAAATGTGCAAGTATACACGTCGCAAGTTATAGTATAAAAGATATCGTCTCCACAGGGATTGGTGCCACTTCAAGAATCTAGTCTCTTGCACTGTAAAAAGTAAAAACACAAGTAAAGGATTATAGAAGTTTTAACTAATAACTAATTTAGAAAGCAATTAAGTAAAAGAAAAGATGAATTCGAATGAGAGAGATAGGCTAGGTTATCGTGAGTTGAGGTGTGATAGCCAATTGGATTGTCTTGGTAAAAGAGTGCATGGGCAACTCAGTTGCCGTGGCGACTTGCACAACGGGGTTGCCTTGGCAACTAATTGATGGTTGCTTGGGCGACTAGTTGGGCAACTACTTGGGCGACTGGGCAGCAACTTCAAGGTTCGGCGGAGCGTTCTTCAATGGTTTCTTCTTATCCCTAAGTCGAAACTCTAGCTACTTGTGCATGCCTTGATAATACATCCCTGCGTGAATCAAGGGTGAACAACAACCAATCTTGCGCTCCTCTTAGCCGTTGAAATCCTTAACTTATTCCTAAGCGGATTAATCTTCACCATCATTGGATTGCATAAAGATCATATTCATTCGTTTCTTGAATCTAACTCTCCCGATATTAGATAAATGGATAAAATCACGAGATCCTCTCCCAATTCACTCATAAACAAGAATAAAAATCAAGAATGAATAAACCTTGAAATAGAAAAGTGCAAACTCTTATTACCTAAACAAAAACCAATAGTTTCTCACAACCACAAAACACAATAACCATAGCCAAGTAAGTTTAGTTCATAGCTAGGTTCCAAAGAAACACAAGATAATTAATCCCTAGCATGAACCCAATCGAACAAAGATGAAGGAAGAGGCTTGTCGAAATCCTCCTTGCCCTTGATGCTTGTCGAAAAATTCTCTCCTTTTGCCCTACTTGGACTTGCCGAAATTTCCCTCTTGCTCTCTCTCCTTGGAGTTGTCGAAATTCCCTCTTGCTCTCCCCTTTTGAGTTGTCGAAATTCCCTCTTGCTATTTATAGGGCTAGGCCAAAGTCCTTCTTTGAGGAGGAGTTTGAGTTGGAATTAAATTATCTTTAAAGAATATAATTCTTTATTATAATTTTATTCCTATTAGAACTTCTCCTATCTTCTTGGAATTTAATTCTTCTTTAATCTCTCGCATGGCAATCAAATTCCTTTGGGCTTGGGCCTTGCTCCATGTCATCTTGGGCTTGTAAAGTCATGAATTTCGACATCCATATTGCTTTTGGTCTTTGTCGACAAATGCCATGGCAACTGGCTCGGCGTCTCCTTCATGCACTTTGCCACGGCAACTAGCTCGGCATATCCTTCATGCATTGCCACGGCAACTAGCTCGGCATTGCTTTGGCAAGTGATCCTGCACATACACACACAAAAACACACCAAAGCAGCATCTATTTCCACAAAAATCACCAAGTTATGTAATCAAGCTCAACGATTGAAGGAAACATGGATTAATGCATGGATGGCTAACTATGCAACTAATATGAGCCTAAGTCTAACAATAATATGAGTAAAAGGGTAAGAAAAATAGTACTTACGAACACTTATCACACCCCAAACTCGAACTATTGCTTGTCCTCAAGCAATGCAAACTCATAATTACCGCCAAGACTTCAAATTTTCACAAACTTAGCTTTGAACTTGATTTCAATTCTCTCGAACGGGGCACAAAGTATGATTGGCTTTTTATTTTTCGGAAAAGCGAGGAGTTACTCGGAATCAAACTATAATGCTTGTGAGTGTGTGCGGAGTTGTGTGCAAGTTGATTTTTCGGATTCTATGCAAACAATAGGTTTTCAAATTACTTCATTGGGTTCTTTTTAACTTGTTTTAACTAGAGCCAATTTGGGCACCTCTAGTGTTTTATTTTTAGTTTTCTTAAGTTAATTTAATCGACTAGAGCGGTTTGGGCACCTCTAGTTAAAATTTTAACGCCTCCTAGAGCCGATTTGGGCACCTCTAGTGATCAATTTTTTTTTTGCATATGCTAGAGCCAATTTGGGCACCTCTAGCCTTCATCCAATTTTTATTCTAATCTCCCAATTAGTTAATTATCAACCTAAGTTTACTAGAACTCCTTAAATCAATCAAACCACAACAGTGTTTCATCAAATTTAGCATCATAGTAAAATTCTAAGTTTTTTTTTCATGGTTATCCTAGAATAAAAATTCTATCAATTAAGTGCATTGGTAAAGTCATCATTGAATATTCATCAAATCTAAGCAATTTTTGTTCCAATTAAAGGCATGGCAAGCAATTTATGTATCCTAAATGTAATGCTTAAGATTAATGTAACTAAACATGGTAATTACTAATAACAATCCCCCCCAAACTCGAGTGAGGCATTGTCCTCAATGCATGCATAAGAATAACGAAAAATAAAAATAAAAATGCATACGAGGACTTACTCCGAGAGTTCGTCATCGTAGATGATTAGTTTCCTTCTAGTTGGCGTCTTGATTTTCTTGCTTGAACGCGATGGTTGTTTTCTTGTTGCCGGGATGTCTTTAGCTTTGGTTGCCGTGGCATCTTCATGGTTGGTTGCCGTGGCATCAGCTTGTGCAGGCACGATGTAGGTTGCCGTGGCATCTTCTTCATTGGTTGTCGGGGCAAGGATCTCGGTAGTAAATTTCCTTAGCATAGTAGTTGTGAGTCTTGTTGTGAAAAAGAAAACAAAGAAAACCTGAAAACTAAAGATAATGAAGAAAAAATAAAATATCTCCTAAAAATAAAAATGAAAATAAAAAGAAAAAGAAAAAGGAAATACTGAGAGGAGAGCATGCTCATGCATCTCCTAAGTTGACCACTTCCTTGTTACGTTCCACATGGGCACCATTGTAGTGCTTCAATCTTTGTCCATTAACTTTGAATTCATGGTTGTCAGAGATGGACTTGATTATCACAGCACCATGGGAGAATGGTTTGACGACTTCAAATGGTCCCGACCATCTTGATTTCAGCTTTCCCGGGAAAAGTTTTAGCCGAGAATTGAATAGGAGAACTAGTTGCCCTGGCGTGAATTACCGTGGCAATAGTTTCTTGTCGTGCCATCGCTTTGTTTTCTCCTTGTAGATTCGTGCATTGTTATAGGCGAGTGCACGAAATTCTTCTATCTCATTGAGATCCATCAATCGCTTTTGTCGGCACTTTCCCAATCCATATTCACGGTCTTGATTGCCCAAAGACGCATTGTGCTCGATTTCCACGGTAGATGACATGTTTTACCATAGACAAGCGGAAGGGGACATACCTAATGGTGTTTTGAATGCGGTGCGATATGCCCAAAGTCGTCATCTAGTCTTAATGACCAATCCTTCCTTGAGGATTTACAACTTTCTCGAGTATTCCCTTCAACTCCCGGTTGAAATTTCTGCTTGCCCGTTGGTTTGTGGGTGATATGCCGTGGCGATCTTGTGTGATATGCGAGCGTTGCAACATCTTGGCAATTAGTCATTGTCAAAATGCTTGCCCCGTCGCTGATAATTGCTCTCGGCATCCCAAACCGTGTAAATATGTTTTTCTGCAGGAATCGCGTTGCGGTCTTGGAATCGTCGTTAGGAACTGCAGCTGCCTCTACCCATTTAGACACATAGTCGACGGCGAGTAAGATGTAGAGGTTGCCGAATGAAGATGGGAAAGGTCCCATAAAATCGATCCCCATACATCGAACAGTTCCACCTCGATGATGTTGCGAGTGGCATCTCATGTCGCCTAGAGATATTGCCCGAATCCTCGGCAGCGATCACATTGCTTGTAAAAGTCTTGGGCATCTTTGTACAATGTTGGCCAATACAAACCGGATTGCAAGACTTTGGCGTGATGCGAGTTCCTCCAAAATGTCCTCCATAGGGTGAAGAATGGCATTGCGGAGTACATTATGTTGCTCTTCTTGAGGGGACACATCGGCGTATAACCTGATCTGCACATTGTTTAAACAAAAGAGGCTCGTCCCAAAAGTAATGCTTAGCATTATGGCGGAACCGCTTCTTCCCTTGGTGAGTAATGCCATACGGAAAAATACCACAAACAAGGAAGTTAACTAAATCTGCGTACCGGGGTATTGCGGGGCATGTCTTTGCCGTAGTGTCTGCTCCCAAAATTGCCGGCGTGCTCGTCAAAGAGCTGGCTGTGGCGTCGAGAGTTGCCGAGGCGTGTGCTTCCATGGTTGCCGAGGCGTCATGGGCTGTCGAGGCGTCAAGGGTTGCGAGGCGATTAGAAATTTTTCATCCGGGAATGCATCGCATATCTCTAGATCGCGTCCTCTTCCCTATTGCGTTCCAAACGTGATAAGTGATCGCCACTTGATTTTCTGTTCCTTTCCGTCCTTAATTTCAATATCAAATTCTTGTAAAAGTAATATCCAACGAATCAAACGAGGTTTAGCATCCTTTTTAGCAAATAAGTATTTGATTGCCGAATGGTCCGTATGAACGATTACCTTTGTACCAATTAAATAGGATCGGAACTTGTCAAATGCGAAAACTACTGACTAGTAACTCTTTCTCCGTTGTTGTGTAATTCACTTGAGCATCGTTAAGAGTTTTACTAGCGTAGTATATCACATGGAAGGTCTTACGTGCGTTGGCCTAGGACTGCTGCTCCTACCGCGAAATCACTTGCATCACACATGAGCTCAAAGGTAGCGTCAATCTGGTGGAACAACAATGGGTGCGAGGCAAGCTTTTTCTTTAGGGTTTCAAATGCTTGAGTGCAAGAATCATCAAAATCGAAGACTTTATCTGTTCAAGCAGATTACACAAAGGTTTAGTGATTTTAGAAAAGTTATGAATGAACCTCTCTGTAAAAACACGCATGTCCAGAAAACTTGAATTCCTTTAACCGAATTTGGTGGGGTAATCTCTCGATCACGTCCACCTTGGCTTTGTCTACTTCAATTCCCTTGGATGAAATCTTATGGCGAGCACTATTCCTTCATCTACCATAAAGTGGCATTTCTCCCAATTGAGGACTAAATCCGTTTCTTCGCATCTTGCCAACACCCTCTCTAAATTGCCGAGACAGCCGTCGAAGTCATTACCAAAAACTGAAAAATCATCCATGAAGATCTCAAGGAAGTCTTCGACCATGTCGAAAAGAGCGCCATCATGCATCTTTGGAAGGTTGCCGGGCGTTACACAATCCGAGCGGCATCCTTCGGAAGGCATAAGTACCGTAGGGGCATGTGAAGGTTGTCTTTTCTTGATCTTCGGGTGCTATGGCAATCTGATTGTAACCTGAATAACCATCAAGAAAACAGTAAAAGGGTTTTACGCAAGGCGGTCAAGCATTTGACCAATAAAGGGTAATGGGAAGTGATCTTTCCTAGTGGCTTTGTTTAGCTTTCGATAGTCCATACAAACCCTCCAACCGGTCACGATCTGGTTGGGATAAGTTCATTATTTTCATTGCTTACCACTGTTGTTATACCTCCCTTTTTCGGCACACATTGTACCGGACTTACCCACGTACTATCGGAGATAGGGTATATAATGCCGGCGTCAAGCCACTTGATGATTTCTTTCATTACAACCCCTTTCATGGCATGATTCAGTCTCCTCTGGGCCTCAATTGAAGGTTTGTGATCATCTTCCAACAAGATCTTGTGCATGCACACCGCCGGGCTAATTCCCTTCAAGTCGGCAATTGTCCACCCTATTGCCTTTTTATGTAGCTTCAACATATTGATCAACTTCTTTTCTGCTCGGGCTGTAACTTAGAGAAATAATTACAGGTAATGTATTATCGATCCCTAAGTATACATATTTTGATTTGCTCGGCAATTGTTTCAACTCAAGAATTGGTGGATTTTCGATAGGGTTTTTCGATCTTACCTTCCTTACCGAGTAGTCCGGTGGTTCAAAGTATGTACCTGGTCGATTGACTAGCCAATTTGCCTCTTCTGGTTGTTCCTCATCGACCGGCTCTTCATACTCCTCAGGTTCCTCTTGATCGGCAATGTAGTTGCCGAGGCAACTAAATTCCTCATCGAAGTTAAACTCTGCTGTGGCATGAAGTAGTTGGCATTCTTACGGATCATCGGCATGCCTTAGTGTTTGGAACACATTTAGTTTTACCTGCTGGTCATTCACCCTCATTGTGAGTTCTCTCTTTTCAACATCAATCAAAGTTCTCCTGTCGCTAGGAATGGTCTTACGAGAATGATAGGCACATGCTCATCTCGCTTCACAATCTAAAACAATAAAGTCAGCGGGAAAAATAAATTTATCAACTTTTACCAGTATGTCCTCGATTTTTCCCTCTCGGATGCACATAGGATCTGTCATTCATTTGTAGCATAATCATTGTAGGTCTTGCCTTCCCGATTCCTAGTTTCGGAAAACCGATTTAGGCATCAAGTTTATGCTAGCCCCTAGGTCGCATAGTGCTTTCCCGACATAGTGATTTCCAATAGAACAGGGTATTGTGAAACTTCAGGGATCCTTCAACTTGGGCGGCATACGATTGTGCAACATTGCCATGCATCCCTCTGTTGCGGCAATTGTTTCAAACTCTCCTAGCCTTGTTCTCTTGGACACAATGTCTTTAAGAAACTTGGCATAGTTTGGCATTTGTTCAATTGCTTCCACCAATGGCAAGTTGATGTGGACTTGCTTTAGGATATCAAGAAACTTCTTGAATTGGTATTCTTGCTTTTGTCGCTTCAACCTTTGTGGGAATGGTGGTGGAAGTCGGATATCTTCGATCTTTTCATTGGTTTGAAACCTGATTGACGGCATTACAGGGACATCTGGAGTTGCCGATGTGTTACCAACTGGGGTTGCCGCGGCGTGCTTATCGCAAGTTGCCGAGGCGTCATCGGTTCGAGGCATGCTTATTGCGGTTGCCGCAGCAATTCTTGGTTCAGCATCGAGACTTTGCCACTAGGTTCGTCTTGCTCTTTTTGTGGAGTTTTGTTTTTGGCGAGCGGGTTTGAACCTCTCTAAGTTGTTGGCCACTTCTGGTGGTGATTGCCTTACATTGCTCATGGCCGTTCCTCTTGCGACTTGGTATCGCTAGGTAAACCTCCTTGTGGTCTAGTGTTGATTTTGAGCAAATTGTCCGACTTGATTTTCCAATGATTTGATTGCCGCCTCTTGGTTTTGCAATCTCATCTCGGTCTGTTAATAAAAGCATCAGTTCTTTTTATGAAATTACTATTCTCAGCCATATAAGATTCAGTTTTCATCATAAAAGCATTTAGAGAATTTTCCAAAGAACTAGATGTTGTCGGTTGTTCTTTGCGGCATACATTGCCGTGGCATATTTTCTTTGGAATCCCGATGCTTGTGCATTCTGATTGTTACAGTTTAGAGCATTGTTGGGATTACTCCATGAAAAATTTGGGTGCTTCTTCCAAGCTGGATTGTATGTATTTGACATCATGTTGTTGCCCGATTGTAATTCCCCACATAGAAGCTAGATTCGGATTTCGCATACATTCGGAAGAATTATGGTTATCGCCACATAACTCACAAAAAGAATCCATTACCTTGACTTCATGTGTGTTGTTTGGTTTTGCATGTTCGGACCATCTTGGTTAAAGCGGCCAATTGTGCGAAATTGAATCGATGATCCTAGTTCATGTATTGTGGCTTGGCGTCTAACTCCTCCTCTTACGGTAGATGGGAATTGATAATCATTCTTGGCCAGCTGTTTAAGATTTGCATTGCTTCTTCCGGTGACTTATCTAGGAGTATGCCGTTTGCCGAGGCGTCTAGCATCATCCTTGTTGGTGTATTCACGGCATTGTAAAACATTGTCACTTGAGTCCACACGGGAATCCGTGTAGAGGGCATTTGTGTAGAAGTTCTCTATATCGCTCCCAAGCCTCGTACATGGATTCATCATCGCTGCTGCGAAAAGAAGTAATGTAATTCTGAAGCTTATCGATTAAATTTGTAGGATTAAATCTAGCAAGGAAATCACGACAAAGATCAGTCCAAGATGCTATGGATCCGGCAGAATGCTATTTAGCCATGCTTTCGCCCTATCCCTCGGTGAATAGGGGAATAATCTTAATCGTAAGACATCGGGGTGACTCCGTGTATCTTGAACGAGTTGCAAATCTCGAGGAAAGATTTCAGATGTTGTCGTGCATCTTCCGTTCTTTGAGCCGCCAAATTGACCTATTGTGTTGATCATATTAAACATTACCGGTTTCAACTCAAAGTGGTCGGCTTCAATTTCGGGTGCGACAACTCGGGTTAAGTCCATCAAGATCTTCTTCAAGATTGTCTCGAATAGTTCATTTTCGTGCAAGAATCACTCCTCCTCCTGCTCGAACATCTTGATTAATATTGCCGTCTTGATTTGCCATTGCTTCTCTTATCCTTCGTCTAAGTCTTTGTAAGGTTCGTTCGATTTACGGATCAAAGGGATATTCGGTGAAGTCGGTCTCGCATACTGGTCATATACCAATGCAAAACCAAAGTTTGTTAGCCCTTTGAATTTTAAACAAGAAAAATAAAAAGAAAGTGCAAGAAAGTAAAAACAAAGTCGCTATTGCCAATCCCGACAACGGCGCCAAAAACTTGTTTGCGTAATAAGTGCTACGCAAATGTGCAAGTATACACGTCGCAAGTTATAGTATAAAAGATATCGTCTCCACGAGGATTGGTGCCACTTCAAGAATCTAGTCTCTTGCCTTTGTAAAAAGTAAAAACACAAGTAAAGGATTATAGAAGTTTTAACTAATAACTAATTTAGAAAGCAATTAAGTAAAAGAAAAAGATGATTCGAATGAGAGAGATAGGCTAGGTTATCGTGAGTTGAGGTGTGATAGCCAATTGGATTGTCTTGGTAAAAGAGTGCATGGGCAACTCAGTTGCCGTGGCGACTTACAACAACGGGGTTGCCTTGGCAACTAATTGATGGTTGCTTGGGCGACTAGTTGGGCAACTACTTGGGCGGTGGGCAGCAACTTCAAGGTTCGGCGGAGCGTTCTTCAATGGTTTCTTCTTATCCCTAAGTCGAAACTCTAGCTACTTGTGCATGCCTTGATAATACATACATCCTGCGTGAATCAAGGGTGAACAACAACCAATCTTGCGCTCCTCTTAGCCGTTGAAATCCTTAACTTATTCCTAAGCGGATTAATCTTCACCATCATTGGATTGCATAAAGATCATATTCATTCGTTTCTTGAATCTAACTCTCCCGATATTAGATAAATGGATAAAATCACGAGATCCTCTCCCAATTCACTCGCAAACAAGAATAAAAATCAAGAATGAATAAACCTTGAAATAGAAAAGTGCAAACTCTTATTACCTAAACAAAAACCAATAGTTTCTCACAACCACAAAACACAATAACCATAGCCAAGTAAGTTTAGTTCATAGCTAGGTTCCAAAGAAACACAAGATAATTAATCCCTAGCATGAACCCAATCGAACAAAGATGAAGGAAGAGGCTTGTCGAAATCCTCCTTGCCCTTGATGCTTGTCGAAAATTCTCTCCTTTTGCCCTACTTGGACTTGCCGAAATTTCCCTCTTGCTCTCTCTCCTTGAAGTTGTCGAAATTCCCTCTTGCTCTCCCCTTTTGAGTTGTCGAAATTCCCTCTTGCTATTTATAGGGCTAGGCCAAAGTCCTTCTTTGAGGAGGAGTTTGAGTTGGAATTAAATTATCTTTAAAGAATATAATTCTTTATTATAATTTTATTCCTATTAGAACTTCTCCTATCTTCTTGGAATTTAATTCTTCTTTAATCTCTGCATGGCAATCAAATTCCTTTGGGCTTGGGCCTTGCTCCATGTCATCTTGGGCTTGTAAAGTCATGAATTTCGACATCCATATTGCTTTTGGTCTTTGTCGACAAATGCCATGGCAACTGGCTCGGCGTCTCCTTCATGCACTGCCCTGGCAACTAGCTCGGCATATCCTTCATGCATTGCCCTGGCAACTAGCTCGGCATTGCTTTGGCAAGTGATCCTGCACATACACACACAAAAACACACCAAAGCAGCATCTATTTCCACAAAAATCACCAAGTTATGTAATCAAGCTCAACGATTGAAGGAAACATGGATTAATGCATGGATGGCTAACTATGCAACTAATATGAGCCTAAGTCTAACAATAATATGAGTAAAAAGGGTAAGAAAAATAGTACTTCTGAACACTTATCATCCTCCATGTAGTTATATGCACTGAAAATGTGAGGGCAATTTTCAAACACATGTTCCCCACACATAGCACAAGATTTTTCCACGGTATAAGTTCTTTGGGTTTTTCTCGGTTGGTATAGGTAATCATCAAAGGGTGCAATAAACTCTTGATTGTATTGATTCATATCTTCCAACATCATCTCTCGAATAGATCGGATTTTATTTCCCTACATGTTGATGTCCCTTAACTTGTAGCGCACCTAATTTTTTTTGATAAAACAAACAAAAAAGAAGAGTTAGTAAAACTAAGAGAAAAAATGCAATAACAAAAACAACTAACACCAATTGCCAATCCCCGGCAACGGCGCCAAAAACTTGTTGCGTGTAATAAGTGCTACGCAAATGTGCAAGTATACACATCGCAAGTAATAAAGTGATACGAGTATCGAGTATCGTCTCCACATGGATTGGTTTAGGCCACTTTGCTTAAGTTACTGCATTGTGAAAATAAAAACACAATTGATAATAGAGGTTTTAATTAACGAGAAAACTAAGAGCAATAAACTAAAAGAATAGATGAAATTAAAATAGAGTAAATAGGCCAGGTTATCGTGAGTTGAGGTGTGATAGCCGATTGGATCGTCTTGGTAAAAGAGTGCAAGGGCAACTTGCACAGCGGGGTTGCCTTGGCAACTAATCGATGGTTGCCTGGGTGACTAGCTGGGCAACTACTTGGGCGTCTGGGCAGCAACTTCAAGGTTTGGCAGAGCGTTCTTCAATGGTTTCTTCTTATCCCTAAGTTGAAACTCTAGCTACTTGTGCATGCCTTGACAATACATCCCTGCGTGAATCAAGGGTGAACAACAACCAATCTTGCGCTCCTCTTAGCCGTTGAAATCCTTAACTTATTCCTAAGCCGGATTAATTTTCACCATCAATAGATTGAATAAAGACCATACTCATTCGTTTCTTGAATCTAACTCTCCCGATATTAGATAAATAGATGAAGTTACGAGATCCTCTCCCAATTCACTCGCAAACAAGAATAAAAGCCAAGAATGAGTAAATCTTTAATAGAAAAGTGCAAACTCTATTACCTAAACAAAATCCAATTGTTTCTCACAACAACAAAACACAATAACCCCAACCAATCAAGTTAGTTCATGGTTGGGTTCAAAAGATATACAAAGAATAATCCCCAAACCATGAATCTAATGGAAGCAAAGAAGAAGAAGAAATCAAACTCTCTCCCCTTGCTCTCTTGTCGAAATTTCTCTCTTCTTGCCCTATGGGTTTGTCGAAATTTTCCCTCCTCTTGCTCTCTTGGAGTTGACGGCTTGATGACTTATTTATAGGGCTAGGTCAAAGTCCTTATTTGAGGAGGAAGTTAAGTTGGAATGAAATTATCTTTAAAGAATATAATTCTTTATTATAATTATATTCCTTCTAGAACTTCTCCTATCTTCTTGGAATTTAATTCTTCTTTAACCTCTTCATAGAAATCAAACTCCTTTGGGATTTTGCTTTGCTCCACGTCATCTTGAGCTTTTCTAGTCATCAATTTTGACTACCATATCACCTTATTCTTTGTCGACAATTGCCCTGGCAACTGGCTCGGCGTCTCCTTCATGCATTGCCCTGGCAACTGGTTCTAGCCTTGTTTAGGCAAGTGATTCTGCACACACACAAAAACACACCAAAACATCATCTTTTTCCACAAAAACTACCAAGTTATGCAATCAAGCTCAACGATGGAAGGAAACATGGATTAATGCATGAATGGCTAATTATGCAACTAATATGAGCCTAAGTCTAACAATAATATGAGTAAAAAGGGTAAGAAAAATAGTACTTTTAAACACTTATCACACATCTTTCCCACGTTCTCACCGAAGATCTCCTCTTCTTGGAGCCTCAACGTCTCTTGGTTGTCTTTCGCCAATTGCTTCTCTACATTTACAAACCCCCGTGACTTGAAGATGCTTGTCAAGTCTGGAAAACCATGGGCTCCCAAGTTGTTTCAGTTCCCAAAAAAGGGCCCTGCTTTGATCCTCATTCCTCTTCAGATCTTGTTTCCTCTGTTGAAGATTAGGCTTAAAATCAATCCCAAAGCGATATTTCTTCATCAAAACGGGTTTAAGATGTAGACATCCCTATAAATACTTTCCAATTCATTTTCTCATCATTTCTCATCTGCCAAGTGTTTCACGAACCATCATCTTGGTGCAATTTAATAGCCTCGGGCAGGGCATCGGCTTCTCTTCAGCAACAAAAGTCGTATTTATGAATTCAAAAGCTCAAAATGAGCATTCCAAAGCACTTACATCAGTTTCAATATACAGAGCTTCAGTTGTCACAGAAGCAATAATGCCCTCTTCAGCTCCAATACTAACTAGTTTCCCTTCAATCACGAACTTCAACTTTTAGTGCAAGGATGATGGCAATGCGCCAACAGAATAGATCCAAGGCCTTTCCAACAAGGAATTATAGGTTGGCTTTATATCCATGACAAAAAAATCAATATTGTAAAGCACGAGCCCAATTAACAATGGCACCTCAATCTTTCCCGAAACTTCTCGAGTTGTTCCATCAAAAGCCCTCACTATGTTCTTGTAGGTCTTCATATAGTAATCATCAGTTGACAATCTTTGCAAAGTCGCCATGGGTAAAACATTCAAGGCTGATCCATTATCAACCAATACTCCGTGAAGAACATGCCCCTTACAATGAGTTGTAATATTCAGAGCCTTTACAGATCTCATCCCTCCTTCTGGGATCTTATCATCACTAAAGGTAATATAGTTATCAGTAGATATGTGATTCACAATCCTGTCTAGCTTATGAACCGATATATCATTCAGAACAAAAGTATGATTAAGCACCTTAATCAAAGCATTGCGGTGCCCTTCCGAACTCAACAATAGTTCAAGGATAAGAATCCTAGCTTGATGTCTCTTTAACTGCTCAACAATACTATTGTTAAGTGTCTAAAAGTACTATTTTATTCACTTTTTTATTCATATTATTGCTAGACTTAGGCTCATATTAGTTGCATTATTATCCATTCATGCATGTTTGCATTATTTCCTTGGTGGACAAGCTTGATATCATATTTTCCTTAATTTTGTAGAAAAAGGGTGCTGGCGATAGTTGTTTTTGTGTGTGTGCAGAATCACTTGCCTAAACAAGGCTGGAACCAGTTGCCAGGGCAGTGTATGAAGGAGATGTCGACGCAGTTGCGAGGGCAATGCATGAAGGAGATGCGGAGCTAGTTGCCAGAGCAATTGTCGATAAGGGATAAGTTGATATGGCAGTCAAAATTGATGACTAGATAAGCCCAAGATGATGTGGAGCAAATTTAAATCCCAAAGGAGTTTGATTTCCATGAAGAGGTCAAAGAGAAATTAAATCCCAAGAAGATAGGAGAAGATCTAGAAGGAATTTAAATATAATAAAGAATTATATTCTTTTGAAGTATTTAATTCCAACTTAACTTCTTCCTCAATAGAGACTTTGACCTAGCCATCTCCTATTTAAAGGAGACCAAGCCGTCAACTCCAAAGGAGGGCAAGGGGGGAGAGTTCGATTGAAGAGAGAGATTTCGACAATAGGCTTCAACCATTCTTCATCTTTTTCTGTCTTGTTCGATTAGGTTTATGTTAGGGATTCTTTGTTTTGTCTTTTTTTGGAACCTAGCCATGAACTAAATCTATTTGGCTAAGGTTATTGTGTTTTGTGGTTGTGAGAAACAATTGGATTTTGGTTAGGTAATAAGAGTTTGCACTTTCAATTTAAGGCTTACTCATTCTTGGTTTTTATTCTTATTTGTGAGTGAATTGGGAGAGGATCTCATAACTTCATCTATTTATCTAATATCTGGAGAGTTAGAATCAAGAAACGAATGAGTATGGTCTTTATTCAATCTATTGATGGTGAAGATTAATCCGGCTTAGGAATAAGTTAAGGATTTCAACGGCTAAAAGGAGCGCAAGATTGGTTGTTGTTCACCCTTGATTCACGCAGGGATGTATTATCAAGGCATGCACAATTAGCTAGAGTTTCGACTTAGGGATAAGAAGAAACTATTGAAGAACGTTTTGCCAAACCTTGAAGTTGCTGCCCAGCTGCCCAGCCAGTTGCCCAGGCAACCGTCGATTAGTTGCCAAGGCAACACCGCTGCACAAGTTGCCACGACAATTGAGTTGCCCTTGCACCCTTTTACCAAGACGATCCAATTGGCTATCACTCCTCAACTCACGATAACCTGGCCTATTCTCTCTCATTTGATTACATATTCTTTTACTTTATTGCTTTCTAGTTTAGTTGTTAGTTAAAACTCCTACAATCGCCTATTTGTGTTTTTACTTTTTACAGTGCAAGAGACTAGATTCATGAAGTGGCACCAATCCCAGTGGAGACGATATCTTTTATACTATAACTTGCGACGTGTACACTTGCACAATTGGGGAGCACTTATTACGCGCAACAAGTTTTTGGCGTCGTTGCCGGGGATTGGCAATAGCAACTTTGTTTTTATTTTCTTGCACTTTTTATTTTTCTTGTTTAAGATTCAAAGAGATAACAAACTTTGGTTTTGCATTGGTATATGACTAGGGCGAGACCGATTATACCAGAATATCCCTTTGATCCAAAAATTGAAAGAACCTTGCAAAGACTCAGACAAAGGTTAAGAGTAGCAATGGCTAATCAAGAGGCAATATGAATCAGGATGTTCCAGTAGGAGGAGGAGTGATTCTTGCACGAAACAAAACAATTTGAGACTATCTTGAAGAAGATCTTGAAGGACTTAATCCAGGAGTTGTCACACCTGAAATTGAAGCCGACCACTTTGAGTTGAAACTGGTGATGTTCAATATGATCAACACAATTGGTCAATTTGGCGGCTCAACAACTGAAGATGCACAAAAACATGTTAAATATTTCCTCGATATTTGTAATTCATTCAAAATACAAGGAGTCAACCCGATGTTTTACGACTAAGATTATTCCCCTATTCACTGAGGGATAGGGCAAAAGCATGGTTGAATAGTATTCCTGCAAGATCAATAGGATCCTTGACTGATCTTTGTTGTGATTTCCTTGCTCGATTTAATCCTACAAATTTGACTGATAAGCTTCGTAACGAAATTACTTCTTTTCAGCATTCAGATGATAAATCCATGTACGAGGCTTGGGAGCGATATAGAGAACTTCTACACAAATGCCCCCTACACGGATTCCCAGTGTGGACACAAGTAACAATGTTTTACAACGCTGTGAATACACCAACAAGGATGGTGCTAGATGCATTGGCAAACAGCATACTCCTAGATAAGTCGTCGGAGGAAGCAATGCAAACTCTAAACAGGCTTGCCAAGAATGATTATCAGTTCTCATCTGCTAGAAGAGGAGAAGTTAGACGCCAAGCCACAATACATGAATTGGGATCATCATACTCAATTTCGGCACAATTGGCCACTCTAACCAAGATGGTCCAGAACATGCAGAAACCAAACAACACTCAGGAGGTCAAGGTAATGGATTCCTTTTGTGAGTTACGTGGTGGTAACCATGATTCTTCTGAATGTATGCAGAATTTAGAATCCATCTTTTATGTGGGGAATTACAATCGGAACAACAATGTGATGTCCAATACATACAATCCAGCTTGGAAGAAGCACCTGAATTTTTCATGGAGTAATCCCAACAATACTCTAAACCAGAACAATCAGAATGCACAAGCATCGGGATTCCAGCAGAATATGCCACAACAACAGTTGCCACAGCAACAACCGACAACATCTAGTTCTTTGGAAAATTCTATCAATGATTTTATGTTGAAAACTGAATCTTATATGGCTGAGAATGGTAACTTCATAAAAAGAACTAATGCTTTTATTAACAGGACCGAGATGAGATTGCAAAACGAAGAGGCGACAATCAAATTATTGGAAAATCAAGTCGGACAATTTGCTCAAAACCTGAATACTAGACCGCAAGGAGGTTTACCTAGCGATACTGAAGTCGCAAGAGGAACTGGCCATGAGCAATGTAAGGCGATCACCACTTGAAGTGGCCAATAACTTAAAGAGGCTCAAGCTCGCTCATCAAACTAAACTCCACAAAAATGAACAAGATGAACTCAGCGGCAAAGCCTCAGATGCTGAACCAGGAAATGCCGTGGCAACCAACGATAGGAACGCCACGGCAACCCCAGTTGACAATGCCTCGGCAACTCCAGTTGCCCCGCAATGACATCAATCAGGTTCCAGACCAATGAAAGGATCGATGATATCCGACTTCTACCACCATTCCCACAAAGGTTGAAGCGACAAAAGCAAGAATATCAATTTAAGAAGTTTATTGATATCCTAAAGCAAGTCCACATCAACTTGCCATTGGTTGAAGCAATTGAACAAATGCTGAACTATGCCAAGTTTCTTAAAGACATTGTGTCCAAGAGAACAAGGCTAGGAGAGTTTGAAACAGTTGCCGCAACAGAGGGATGCATGGCCATGTTGCACAGTCGCATGCCACCCAAGTTGAAGGATCCTGGAAGTTTCACAATACCTTGTTCTATCAGAAACCACTATGTCAGGAAAACATTATGTGACCTTGGAGCAAGCATAAACTTGATGCCTAAATCGGTTTTCCAGAAACTAGGAATCACGAAGGCAAGACCTACAACAGTTATGCTACAGCTAGCTGACAGATCATATGTGCATCCAGAGGGAAAAATCGAAGTCATACTGGTAAAAGTTGATAAATTTATTTTTCCCACTGACTTTATTGTTTTGGATTGTGAAGCAGATGGACATGCACCTCTCGGGAAACCCTTCCTAGCGACAGGGAGAACCTTGATCGATGTTGAAAAGGGGAACTCACAATGAGGGTGAATGACCAGCAAGTTAAACTAAATGTGTTCCAAACACTAAGGCATGTCGATGATCAGGAAGAATGCCAACTTCTTCATGCCATGGCAGAGTTTGACACCGACGAGGAATTTAGTTGCCTCGGCAACTACATTGCTGATTTAGAGAAACCCGAGGAGTATGAAGAACCAATCGATAAAGAACAACAAGAAGAGGCAAATTGGTTATTCAATTGACCAGGTACATACCTTGAACCATTGGATTACTCAGGAAATGAAGGTAAACTCGAAAAGCCCTCCATTGAACAACCACCGATTCTTGAGTTGAAACAGTTGCCAGGGCAACTAAAATATGCTTACTTGGGAACCGATAATACATTGCCTGTAATTATTTCCTCTAAGTTACAGCCTGAGCAGGAAAAGAAGTTGATCGACATGTTGATGCTACACAAGAAGGCGATAGGATGGACAATTGCCGACTTGAAGGGAATTAGCCTGACAGTGTGCATACACAAGATTTTGTAGGAAGATGATCACAAACCTTCGATTGAGGCCCAGATAAGATTGAATCATGCCATGAAAGGGGTTGCTTGACGTCGGCATCATATACCCTATCTCTGATAGTACATGGGTAAGTTCGGTACAATGTGTACCGAAAAAGAGAGGTATAACAGTGGTAAGTAATGAAAACAATGAACTCATTCCAACCAGGACTGTGACCCGTTGGAGGGTTTGTATGGATTACCGAAAGCTAAACAAAACCACTAGGAAAGATCACTTCCTCTTACCCTTTATTGATCAAATGCTTTCTTGAACATGCAGGTTTTTACAGGAGGTTCATTCATAATTTTTCTAAAATTACTAAACCTTTGTGCAATTTTCTTGAACAGGATAAAGTCTTCAATTTTGATGATTCTTGCGCCCAAGCATTCGAAACCCTAAAGGAAAAGTTTGCCTCGGCACCCATTGTCATTCCACCCGATTGGACGCTACATTTTGAGCTCATGTATGATGCAAGTGATTTTGCGGTAGGAGCAGTCCTAGGCCAACGCACAGGTAAGACCTTTTATGTGATATACTACTCTAGTAAAACTCTTAATAGTGCTCAAGTGAATTACACAACAAAGGAGAAATAGTTACTCACCGTAGTTTTCGCATTTAACAAGTCCCGATCCTATTTGATTGGTACAAAGGTAATTGTTCATACGGACCATTCGGCAATTAAGTATCTATTTGCTAAAAAGGATGCCAAACCTCATTTGATTCATTTGATATTGCTTTTACAAGAGTTTGACATTGAAATTAAGGACAGGAAAGGAATAGAAAATCAAGTGGCCGGTCACTTATCACGCTTAGAACGTAATAGGGAGGAGGATGCAGATTTAGAGATATGTGATGCATTCCCGGATGAGAAACTGTTAGTTGCCTCGGTAACCATGGATACACATGCCTCGGCAACCCTTGACGCGTACACCTCGGTAACTCCAGACGATTATGCCTTGGCAACCCTTGACGCGCATGCCTCGGTAACCCTTGATGCGCACACCTCAACAACTCTAGACGCGTATGCCTCGGCAACCACTGATGCGTACGCCTCAACAAATCCATATGCGTATGCCTCAGCAACCACTGATGCGCATGCCTCGACAACCCTTGACGCGCATACCATGGCAACTCTAGACATGCACGCCTCGGTAACCATGGAAGCAGTTGCCACGGCAACACATGCCTCGACAATACCCTGGTACGCGGATTTAGTTAATTTCCTTGTTTGTGGTATTTTACCTTATGGCCTTACTCACCATGGGAAGAAGCTGTTCCGCCATGATGCTAAGCATTACTTTTGGGATGATCCTCTTTTGTTTAAACAATGTGCAAATCAGGTTATACGCCGATGTGTCCCTGAAGATGAGCAGCAGAATGTACTCCGACAATGCCATTCTTCACCCTATGGAGGACATTTTGGAGGAACACGTACCGTGGCCAAAGTTTTGAGAACCGATTTGTATTGGCCAACACTGTACAAAGATGCCCAAGAGTTTTACAAGCAACGTGATCTTTGCCAGAGGACGGGCAATATCTCTAGACGACATGAGATTCTGCTCTAAAATATCATCGAGGTGGAATTGTTCGATGTATAGAGGATCGATTTTATGGGACCTTTCCCATCTTCATTCGGCAACCTCTACATTCTACTTGTCGTTGACTACGTGTCTAAATGGGTTAAGTCAGCTGCAGTTCCCACCAACGATTCTATGACCGTGCAATGATTCTTACAGAAAAATATATTTACACGGTTTGGGATGTCGAGAGCAATTATCAGTGATGAAGGCAAGCACTTTGACAACAGACTTATTGCCAAGATGTTGTAATGCGTCGGCGTATCATACAAAATTGCCACGACATATCACCCACGAACCAATGGGCAAGCAGAAATTTCCAACCAAGAATTAAAGGGTATACTCGACAAAGTTGTAAATCCCTCTAGGAAGGATTGGTCAGTAAGACTAGATGATACACATTGGGCATATTGCACTGCATTCAAAACACCCTTAGGTATGTCTTCCTTCCGACTTGTCTATGGCAAAACATGCCATCTACTGGTGGAAATCGAACACAAGGCATATTGGGCAATCAAGACCGTGAATATGGATTGGGAAAGTGCCATGCAAAAGCATTTGTTGGTCCTCAACGAGATAGAAGAATTCTGTGCACTCGCCTATAACAATGCACAAATCTACAAGGAGAAAACAAAGCAATGGCATGACAAGAAACTATTACCGCGGCAATTCATGCCAGGGCAACTAGTTCTCTTATTCAATTCTCAGATGAAACTTTTCCCGGGAAAACTAAAATCAAGATGGTCGAGACCATTCGAAGTTGTCAAACCGTTCTCCCATGGTGCCGTAATAATCAAGTCTATCACTGAAGAACATGAATTCAAAGTCAACGAACAAAGATTGAAGCACTACAACGGTGCCCATGTGGAACGTAACAAAGAAGTGGTCACCTTAGGAGATGCATGAGCATGCTATCCTTTCGATATTTTCTTTTTATTTTTATTTTTTTAAACTATTTAATTTTTTATTTTTGTTTATTAATTTCGGTTATTTCTCTTTTTAGGATAAATTTATTTATTTTCTTTAAGATCAAGACTACATCTTTCTTTCATATTTTTCTAATTGTTTTTAAATTTTAGGTTTAAGAATTTCTTTGCACATCTTTATTTATTTTCTTTTATTAGTTTATCTTTAATTTTAATCCTTATTTTATTGTTTTTTGAATTGTAGGAAAAGAGTTCAAGATAAAGAGGAATTTGATTCAAGAAGGAAACTTCTTCAACAAGGAAATTAATGGGCTAAATCTAAGGCTTATATCAAGCCTCCAATTTACCCTAAATAAACCCTACATAGCCGGCCAAACCCTTCTCCTTCCCCAAATCCCCTAGCCGTCCCCTTCCCCCAATCAAAACCCTTGTTTTCTTTCTTTCCAATTAATCCCACAATATTTACTACCTATCTTTTCTATTTAACTCATCACCCTTAACTTCCAAGAAACTTATTCCTACTTTTCATCTTGCAACTCTTTAGTTTCTTTTGCTTTCTTTTCTTTGTTTCTACCAAACTCACAACCAAGATCATCCATGGCATCCAAAATCGAATTTTTGGTTCATCCAAGTTCCTCCAAAGAACCAAGATACAAGAAGTTTGCTACACCGGTGGTTCAAGAAAGATTTAACTCCAAGTTTGAAAGCCGGAAGATTTGTGAAGAACAAGGCTTCGAATACTCCAACTCTCATCAAGATTTTGGCCTTGAACCATTCATCTTCGAAAGGATTGCACATCAAAAGTTGCAAATATTTTGCCATCAATCGGAACCGGGTAACATCTCATGGGTAAGAGAATTCTATGCTCACTCACCTAACCCAGATAATCCTTATGTTTTTGTTCGTGACAAGGCTATACTCATAAGCCCCGAAAGCATCAACACCTTTTACGGGCTCTACATTGAGAAGGACGAGCATCAAGCCTTTGTTGATCAACTCATGCCCAAGCAACTCGACAAGGTGCTTCAAGAACTCACTCTACCGGGAACTCATTGGAACGACGGTAAATACAAGGGCACGGTAAATTGCCTTCGGCTTAAACCCGAGGCAAAACTATGGAATAAGTTTGTTAAAACTTCTTTAATGCCCACCACACACAATACTACCGTTGATATACCACGTCTTTTGCTCATACATTCTATCTTGCATAATCGCATCATTAACATTGGAAAAATTATTTGTGATGAGATTTTTTTATGTATTACAAAAGACAAGGGTGTTCTTTTCTTCCCTTGCTTAATTTCCAATCTTTGCAAGGAGATGCATGTCCAAAATGAGTCCACTAATGAAAAGGCCCTACCAAACTCCAGTTGGAATCAAGCACAAATCCGAAAGCTAATGGGAAAGGCACCGGTAAAATCCCCAACGCCTTCAATTGCCGCGGCAACTCCTACCGTCTTGGCAATTCCTAATGCCCAAGCAACTGATGCCTGGGTAACTCAGACAGCAACCCCAAGGCAACTTAAAGCACTCTTACAACCGTTGAAGAACTGCCTTAGGAAAATTGAAGATCGGTAACTAATGTTCATGCAGTACATGAAGGACCACAACAATGCCATCACCCAAGTCATCCTGGAAGAGTACCCGGACAGCTGTGTGTTGTTCCCCATCTTTCCTGTCGAAATCCTTGCCACGACAACCAACACTGAAGATGTCGTGGCAACCAAAGCTAAAGACTCCCCGACAACCACTACAACAGCCAAAGGTAAATAACCTATGCCTGAATCAACTCGTACTGAATCATTGTCTAATTTTTCAGATTCGGACGAGTCCTCCATTGCACCAACCGCACCAATCAAATCCTCTAAGCCCAAGCGAAAAGCCAATGACATTGATGAAGAGGGCGATGAGGACAGTACGAGGATCGATTCCACCATCGGCAACAATGAAATAACCATCATATTCAAGCAAAAGAATCAAGACACAGGCCAAAAGAAAACTAATCATCCATGACGACGAACTCTCGGAGTAAGTCCTCGTTTGCATTTTACTTTTCTTTATTTTTATTTTTATTTTTATTTTTATTTTTCTTTGTTGCATGCATTGAGGACAATGCCTCACTCGAGTTTGGGGGGATTTTTATTATTTAGTTACCATGTTTAGTTGCATTCATCTTAAGTATTGCATTTAGGATACATAAATTGCTTGCCATGCCTTTAGTTGGAACAAGAATTGCCTAGATTTGATGAATATCCGATGATGAATTTGCCAATGTACTTAATTGATATAACTTTTTATTCTAGGATAAACGTGGAAACACTTAGAATCTTACTATGATGCTAAACTTGATGAAACACTGTTGTGGCTTGATTGATTTAAAGAATTCTAGTGAACTTAGGTTGATAGTTAAAAAATTAGGGGATTAGAATAAAAATTGGATGAATGCTAGAGGTGCCCAAAATTGGCTCTAGCATGTGCTAAAAATTGATCGCTAGAGGTGCCCGAAATTGGCTCTAGTATGTGCTAAAAATTGATCGCTAGAGGTGCCCGAAACCAGCTCCAGTCGAATAAATTAATTAACTTAAGAAAACTAAAAACAAAACACTAGAGGTGCCCGAAATCGGTTCTAGTTAAAACATGTTAAAAGAACACAAGGAAGAAATTTGAAAACCTCTTGTTTGCATAGAATCCGAAAAATCAACTTGCACACAACTCCGCACACACTCACAAGCATTATAGTTTGATTCCGAGTAACTCTTAAGTTTTCCGAAAAATGAAAAGCCAATCACACTTTGTGCCACGGTTCTGAGAATTGAAATCAAGTTCAAAGCTAATTTTGTGAAAATTGAAGTCTTGGCGGGTAATTATTAGTTTGCATTGCTTGAGGACAAGCAATATTTCGAGTTTGGGGGTGTGTTAAGTGTCTAAAAGTACTATTTATTCACCCTTTTTATTCATATTATTGCTAGACTTAGGCTCATATTAGTTGCATTATTAGTCATTCATGCATGTTTGCATTGTTTCCTTGGTGGACAAGCTTGATTTCATATTTTGCTTAATTTTGTGGAAAAAAGGTGTTGCCGATAGTTGTTTTTGTGTATGTGCAGAATCACTTGCCTAAACAAGGCTGGAACCAGTTTCCATGGTAGTGCATGAAGGAGATATCGACGCAGTTGCCAGGGAAATGCATGAAGGAGATGCCAAGCTAGTTGCCTAGGCAATTGTCGATAAGGGATAAGATGACATGGCAGTCGAAATTGGTGACTAGATAAGCCCAAGATGACGTGGAGCAAAGTTAAATCCCAAAGGAGTTTGATTTCCATGAAGAGGTCAAAGATAAATTAAATCCCAAGAACATAGGAGAAGATCTATAAGGAATTTAAATATAATAAAGAATTATATTCTTTTAAAGTATTTACCCAAATTACAAGAACACTCAACCCCAAACTTGAAATGAAAGATTACAATGAAATACACAAGTTGGGTACAAGGGTTTGACTCTAAAAGCACAAAGGATTGGATTTTAGCTTGGATCATTGAATGTTGATCAATGTAGGTTCATTAGTTGTTGTAGCTGCACTTGAGGCTTGTATTTATACCCATTCAATGAATTCTAACCGTTTGAGTGGTTGGAGAATTGAATACAGCTGTTGGAGAGTAGGTTTTCCCGTAATAAAAGCTGTCTGCCAACCCCAGGCATCGGTACGCGTCTCTGAGTATCGGTACCTGCCCAATATAAAAATAGTCGTTATAAAGCAGGGTGTACCCGGTACTCGAAATTGAGTATCGGTACGCAAAAAGGGGTACCTGTATGCCAAAGCCGTATTGGTACGTGAATTGCTCACTAGAAAATCTTGAGGCCATTTGGTATTGGTACGCGTATAGCTGTACCGGTACGCATTTGAAAATTTTAGTTTTTGTTCATTCGATGTATGAATAAAATCGTAGCGTATCGGTACGCGTTTGACATTCAACTTTTTGAAATCAAATACAAGTACGGTACACCTGTTGTCGTACCGGTATTGGTTTTACATTCAATTTTTAAAATCAAGTACGCGCATCGGTACACATATTGCCGTACTAGTATTGGTTTTACATTTGATGTTTTAAAATTAAGTACGTGTATCGGTATGCCTATTTTCGTACCTGTACTTGTTTTACATTCGATGTAATTTGGAATCAAAGGGCGTACCGGTACTCATAGTGTCGTATCGGTACGCATAGACTTTTAAGGCCATTTTAACTTAGAAAAATTCATTGAATGTATTTTTAAAGTTCATCAAATGTTTGGTTAAGTTTAAGACAAGAATAATTATGTTCGAATGCATAGTGAGTAATTCATATGAGTTATGTAAAATTTATTTTAAAAGAATTTAATAGTTAAAACCATTTGTTATATCAATATGAGTTAAAACCATTTGTTATATCAAAATCAATATGAGTTCTACAATCACCCCTTTTTGATATAACAAAACTTAAATTTCTCTTTTGATTGTAAAATTTTGAACCCAAATATTCTCCCCCTTTTTGTTAGATCAAAAGCAATATACGCAATAGAAGAAGATAAACAATTTAAAGCCAAAGTAACAAGCCAAAACATAATATAGATCAAGTGTTCAAGCATAAACAAAGATCCAAATCCAAACATAATAGTCAAAGCGGGATGGAAACAATAGAAACAACCGAAGAAAATAATCCAAACATCAAATCCAAAAGTATAGTCTAGAATGCATGCGATATGGAATGATAAAAAAAAGAGCTATGGGATATCCCCATCATCCTCATCCTTGTCCTCCTCCACGGCGGTGTCCCAAAAAGTATGTGTTTTCCACTCATAGTGAAAGGATGCCAAGTTGGTCTCGATGCTAGTCACATGCGCACCAAGAGAAGTGAAGCGATCATCCATGTGAGATGTAACCATAGATTGCATCTAAATGAATTTTCCATCAATATAGGACCGCATTTAATCAAACTTGCCATCAAAGTATGAACAGATGTCATCAGCAAAGGTCATAGAAGGCGGTAGAGGCGCAACCGGAGCTGGAACTAGAGGTGGAGTTGGCACAGTTCCTTCACTATTCTGACTGGGTCCTTGTCGAATCCATTCACAATTAATAAAACGAAATTCGCTCTTTCGAAGAGATTTTTCATTAATGGGATCGGTAAGGGGGCAAGCAATATCATAAGAGGTGTCTATGTTTTCTTTGGAAAAGATGTGGCTCAAGACACAACCGTATATAAAAGATTTAACTTGATTTTTATGACGGTTTTGGACAAGATAAACAATTTCAACAAAAATGATTTGAGTGAGGTTAAGGCGAATGTTATTTTGGAAGCAATGCAACCAAAAAGCATCTACCCCTCGAATTGTAGACCACTTCCCCCTGGAAGGACGAAAGAACCAAGTAACTAAAAGGTGAAAGAACCTATCATGAGCATTAAGGACGGATGCGGAAGTGCCCGGGGCATAAACAAAAGGATTAGGCTTGGTTTCATCATCTTCCCGATATCTTCTAATCCTAGATGAGAAGCAATAATAGATGAGTCTAACCTAAAGACTTTACCCATAACATAGGACTCTATAGCAACAACCTCTTTTTGGTCTTCACTAAGAATAGCTCTAGCATTAGAATAAAGTACTCTAACTAGAGTTTTAAATACTACCCCGGGTAAACGAAGAAAAGGTAGAAATTTCCATTCCCTAAGATTTGCAAGATAAGGAAACCTAAAACTTTCAGAAACCATGAACTCATAATCAACAACCCTTTCTCTTCGAATGGGAAAATTTTCATATAACCGAAAATGTTCTAATTGATTTTGATGACGTGGCTCATTAAAACAGGAGTTAAAGATTGAGGAAAAGTTCAAAGGATCTGAAGTTTGGGTTGAGGGACCGGATCTAGGGCGTTTAGTTTTAGGGGCTATTAAAGCAAATTTGATTAGAAATAGCAAAAAATAATCCTGCAAAAATTAAACAAGCTACAATATATGCATAAATCAATAACTCAATCCAATATTTCCAACAAATTATTTCAAGATAATGTGTATAATATATATATATAATTTTTTTTAAATCAAAATAAATGTAAATAGATAAATTTAATAAAACATTTACATAAACTATTCTCAAATAAACCTAAATCTAAGTTCCATATGAGAAAACAAAATTTAAAATACTATATAATGAAAATACCTCAAAAATTGTTGGAATGGATGTGAATCTTGATGTAAGTGCACAATCTTGATGAAATCTTGATGGGTTGTTGAAGAAGTACAAGAAACTTCAAAATTTTGTGGAAATTTCGAGTGAAAACAAAGGGAAATTGAGAGAGTTTTTGAGGGGGGTTTCGGCTAGGGTTGAAGGAATATGAATTTTAGGGAAAATTCGATTTTATCATCCCAAAGAAGAACAAAAGCTCCCCGTCATGATCATCTCAAACTCACCTTGCATCAACTTAGCAAAATCTTGGAAAAACATTTCATTAGTAGAACCAAAGATTATATCATCAACGTATATTTGAACTACTAAAATTTCATTACCAATTCTTTTAATAAAGAGTGTAGTATCCACATTTCCTTTATTAAAACCTTTTTCAATTAAAAAACTTGATAATCTTTCATACCAAGCTCTAGGAGCTTGTTTCAAACCATATAAAGCTTTTGAAAGTTTAAAGACATGGTTTGGGTAATTTGGATCTTTAAAACCGGGTGGTTGTCTACATATGTTAAGTGTCTAAAAGTACGATTTTATTCACCCTTTTTATTCATATTATTGCTAGACTTAGGCTCATATTAGTTGCATTATTAGCCATGCATGCATGTTTACATTGTTTCTTTGGTGGACAAGCTTGATTTCATATTTTGCTTAATTTTATGGAAAAAGATACTACTTTGGTGTGTTTTTGTATGTGTGCAGAATCACTTGCCAAAGCAAGGCTGGAACCAGTTGCCAGGGTAATGCATGAAGGAGATGCCGAGCTAGTTGCCAGGGCAATGCATGAAGGAGATACCGAGCTAGTTGCCAGGGAAATTTTCTATAAGGGAAATTGATGACTAGATAAGCCCAAGATGACGTGGAGCAAAGTTAAATCCCAAAGGAGTTTGATTTCCATGAAGAGGTTAAAGAGAAATTAAATCCCAAGAAGATAGGCGAAGATCTAGAAGGAATTTAAATATAATAAAGAATTATATTCTTTAAAAGTATTTAATTCCAACTTAACTTCCTCCTAAAAAAACACTTTGACCTAGCCCTATAAATTAAGGACCAAGCCGTCAACTCCAAAGGGAGAGAAGGAGAGATTTCGACAAGGAGAGAAGGGAGAGATTTCGACAAGAGCAAGGGAGAGATTTTGACAAAGGTTTCAACCATTCTTCATCTTTTTCTTTCTTGTTCAATTAGGTTTATGTTAGGAATTCTTTGTTTTATGTTTCTTTGGAACCTAGCCATGAACTAAATCTATTTGGCTAAGGTTATTGTGTTATGTGGTTGTGAGAAACAATTGGATTTTGTTTAGGTAATCAGAGTTTGCAATTTCAATTCAAGGTTTACTCATTCTTGGTTTCTATTCTTGTTTGCGAGTGAATTGGGAGAGGATCTCGTAACTTCATCTATTTATCTAATATCAGGAGAGTTAGATTCAAGAAACGAATGAGTATGGTCTTTATTAAATCTATTGATGGCGAAGATTAATCCGGTTTAGGAATAAGTTAAGGATTTCAATGGCTAAAAGGAGCGCAAGATTGATTGTTGTTCACCCTTGATTCACGCAGGGATGTATTATCAAGGCATGCACAATTAGCTAGAGTTTCAACTTAGGGATAAGAAGAAACCATTGAAGAAAGCTCCGCCGAACCTTGAAGTTGCTACCCAGCCGCCCAAGTAGTTGCCCAGCTAGTTGCCAAGGCAACTGTCAATTAGTTGCCAAGGCAACCCCGCTGTGCAAGTTGCCACGGCAACTGAGTTGCCCATGCACTCTTTTACCAAGACAATCTAATCGGCTATTACACCTCAACTCACGATAACCTGGCCTATTCTCTCTCATTTGATTACATCTTTTTTTACTTTATTGTTTTCTAGTTTAGTTGCTAGTTAAACTCCTACAATCTTCTACTTGTGGTAATTTACTTTTTACAATGCAAGAGATTAGATTCTTGAAGTGGCATGTTGCGCGTAATAAGTGTTACGCAATTGTGCAAGTATACACGTTGCAAGTTATAGTATAAAAGATATCGTCTCCACAGGGATTGGTGCCACTTCAAAAATCTAGTCTCTTGCACTGTAAAAAGTAAAAGAAAACACAAGTAAAGGATTATAGGAGTTTTAACTAATAACTAATCTAGAAATAAAATAAGTAAAAGGTGATGTAATTAGATGAGAGAGATAGGTCAGGTTATCGTGAGTTGAGGTGTGATAGCCTATTGGATTGTCTTGGTAAAAGAGTGCACGGGTAACTCAGTTGTCGTGGCAACTTGCACAATGGGGTTGCCTTGGCAACTAATCGATGGTTGCCTGGGGGACTAGTTGGGCAACTACTTGGGCGTCTGGGCAACAACCTTCAAGGTTCGGCAGAGCGTTCTTCAATGGTTTCTTCTTATCCCTAAGTCGAAACTCTAGTTACTTGTGCATGCCTTGATAATACATCCCTGCGTGAATCAAGGGTGAACAACAATCAATCTTGCGCTCCTCTTAGCCGTTGAAATCCTTAACTTATTCCTAAGACGGATTAATCTTCACCATCAATAGATTGAATAAAGATCATATTCATTCGTTTCTTGAATCTAACTCTCCCGATATTAGATAAATAGATGAAGTTACGAGATCCTCTCCCAATTCACTCGCAAACAAGAATAAGAACCAAGAATGAATAAACCTTGAATAGAAAAGTGCAAACTCTTATTACCTAAACAAAATCCAATAGTTTCTCACAACCACAAAACACAATAACCATAGCCAAATAGATTTAGTTCATGGCTAGGTTCCAAAGAAACACAAGATAAATAATCCCTAGCATGAACCTAATTGAACAAGAAAGAAAAAGATGAAGAATGAAGCTTGTCAAAATCTACTTGCCCTAGGTGCTTGTCGAAAATTCTCTCCTCTTTCTCTCTCTTTGGAGTTGACGGCATGGCCTCTAATTTATAGGGCTAGGTCAAAGTTCTTCTTTGAGGAGGAAGTTAAGTTAGAACTAAATTATCTTTCAAGAATATAATTCTTTATTATAATTATATTCCTTCTAGAACTTCTCATGTCTTCTTGGAATTTAATTCTTCTTTAATCTCTTCATGGAAATCAAACTCCTTTGGGATTTAGCTTTGCTCCACGTCATCTTGGGCTTGTCTAGTCATCAAATTCGACTACTATATCACCTTATTCTTTGTCGAAAATCGGCGTCTCCTTCATGCATTGCCCTGGCAATTATTTCGGCATCTCCTTCATGCATTATCCTGGCAACTAGCTCTAGCCTTGCTTTGGCAAGTGATCCTGCACATACACACAAAACACACCAAAGAGCATCTTTTCCCACAAAAACTACCAAGTTATGTAATCAAGCTCAACGATGGAAAGAAACATGGATTAATGCATGAATGGATAATTATGCAACTAATGTGAGCCTAAGTCTAACAATAATATGAGTAAAAAAGGGTAAGAAAAATAGTACTTTTGAACACTTATCACACCCCCAAACTCGAACTATTGCTTGTCCTCAAGCAATGCAAACTAAAAATTACCTGCCAAGACTTCAATTTTCACAAACTTAGCTTTGAACTTGATTTCAATTCTCATAATCGGGGCACAAAGTATGATTGGCTTTTCATTTTTCGGAAAACTTAGGAGTTACTCAGAATCAAACTATAATGCTTGTGAGTGTGTGCGGAGTTGTGTGCAAGTTGATTTTTCGGATTCTATGCAAACAAGAGGTTTTCAAATTACTTCATTGGGTTCTTTTTAAGATGTTTTAACTAGAGCCAGTTTTGGGCACCTCTAGTGTTTTGTTTTTAGTTTTCTTAAGTTAATTTATTCGACTAGAGTCGGTTTCGGGCACCTCTAGCGATAAATTTTTTAACACATGCTAGAGCCAATTTCGGGCACCTCTAGCATTCATCCAATTTTTATTCTAATCCCCCAATTTGTTTAATTATCAACCTAAGTTCACTCGAATTCCTTAAATCAATCAAACTACAACAGTGTTTCATCAAATTTAGCATCATAGTAAAATTCTAAGTTTTTCCATGGTTATCCTAGAATAAAAATTCTATCAATTAAGTGCATTGGCAAATTCATCATTGGATATTCATCAAATATAAGCAATTCTTGTTCCAACTAAAGGCATGGCAAGCAATTTATGTATCCTAAATGTAATACTTAAGATGAATGTAACTAAACATGGTAACTACTAATAACAATCCCCCCCAAACTCGAGTGAGGCATTGTCTTCAATGCATGCATTAAAGAAAAATAAAAATAATGAAAAAAAATGCAAACGAGGACTTACTCCGAGAGTTCGTCATCGTGGATGATTAGTTTCCTTTTGGTTGGTGTCTTGATTCTCTTGCTTGAACGCGATGGTTTTTTTCTTATTGTCGGTGGTGGAATCGATCCTTGTACGGGGTTGTCCTCATCATCCTCTTCATCAATGTCATTGGCTTTTCTCTTGGAGGATTCAATTGGTACGGTCTTTGTTGGTGCAATGGAGGACTCGTTCGAATCTGAAAAATCATAAAATGATTTCGTAGGAGTTGGTTCGGGCATAGGTGCTTTACCTTTGGCTTTTGCAGTGGTTGCCGGGATGTCTTTATCTTTGGTTGCCGTGGCATCTTCAGGGTTGGTTGTCGTGGCATCATCTTGTGCAGGCACGATGTAGGTTGTCGTGGCATCATCTGTTGTGGTTGTCGTGACGACTGCTTCATTGGTTGCCGGGGCAAGGATCCGGCAGGAAAGATTGGGAACGGCACGCGATTGTTCGGGTACTTTTCTAGGATGGCTTGGGTGATGGCATTGTTGTGCTCCTTCATGTACCGCATGAACATTAGTTGCCGGTCTGCAATTTGCCTTAGGTGGCTCACCAATGGTTGTAATAGTTCTTCCAAGTGTCCCGGGGTTGATGGCCGAGTTGCCCGGGCGTTAGGTGCTTGGGCATTAGGGATTGTCGCGGCAATTGGAGGCCTTGAAGATTTTCCTGGTGCCTCTCCCATTAGCTTTCGGATTTGTGCTTGATTCCAACCAGACTTTGGTAGGGCCTTTTCATCGGTGGACTCACTTGGGACATGCATCTCCTTGCAAAGATTAGAAATTAAGCAAGAGAAGAAAAGAGAACCCTTATCTTTTGAGCTACATACAAAAATCTCATCACAAATAATTTTCCAATGTTAATGATGCGATTATGCAAAATAGAATGTATGAGCAAAAGACGTGGTATATCAACGGTAGTATTGTGTGTGGTGGGCATTAAAGAAGTTTTAACAAACTTATTCCATAGTTTTGCCTCGGGTTTAAGCCGAAGGTGATTTACCGTGCCCTTGTATTTACCGTTGTTCCAATGAGTTCCCGGTTGAGTGAGTTCTTGAAGCACCGTGTCGAGTTGCTTGGGCGTGATTTGATCAACGAAGGCTTGATGCTCGTCCTTCTCAATGTAAAGCCCGTAAAAGGTGTTGACATTTTCGAGACTTATGAGTATGGCCTTGTCACAAAAAAAACAAGGATTATCCGGGTTAGGTGAGTGAGCATAGAATTCTCTTACCCATGAGATGTTGCCCGGTTCCGATTGATGGCAAAAGATTTGCCACTTTTGATGTGCAATCCTCTCAAATATTAATGGTTCAAGGCCGAAATCTTGATGAGAGTTGGAGTATTCAAAGCCTTGTTCTTCATAAATCTTCCGGCTTTCAAACTTGGAGTGAAATCTTTCTTGAACCACCGGTGTAGCAAACTTCTTGTATCTTGGTTCTTTGGAGGAACTTGGATGAACCAAAAATTTAATTTTGGATGTCATGGATGATCCTGGTTGTGAGTTTTGTAAAAACAAATAAAATAAAGTAAAAGAAACTAAAGAGTTGCAAGATAAAAAGTAGGAATAGGTTAAGGGTGATGGGTTTTATAGAAGAGATAGGTGGTAAATATGGTGGGTGGGATTAGGGGAAGACGAAAAATAGGGCTTTGCTTTAAGGGAAGGGTGACGGCAAGGGGGTTTAATTAGGGTAAGTTGGAGGCTTTATATAAGCCTTAGATTCAGCCGATTAATTTCCTTGTTGAAGATGTTTTCCTTCTTGGATCAAAATTCCTCTTTATCTTGAACTCTTTTCCTACAATTCAAAGACAAATCAAATAAGGATTAAAATTAAAGATAAACTAATAAAAGAAAATAAATAAAGATGTATAAAGGGATTCTTAAACTTAAAGAAAGATAAAACAAAAGAAAATAAATCTATCCTAAAAAAACAAATAATCGAAAGTAATAAAAAAATAATTAAAAAAATTAAATAGTTTGAAAAAATTAAAAATAAAAAATAAAATAAAAATAAAATATCGAAAGGAGAGCATGCTCATGCATCTCCTAAGGTGACCACTTCTTTGTTACGTTCCACATGGGCACCATTGTAGTGTTTCAATCTTTGTCCATTAACTTTGAATTCATGTTTGTCAGCGATGGACTTGATTATCACGGCACCATGGGAGAATGGTTTGACAACTTCGAATGGTCCCGACCATCTTGATTTCAGCTTTCCCGAGAAAAGTTTTAGCCGAGAATTGAATAAGAGAACTAGTTGCCCTGGCATGAATTGTCGTGGTAATAGTTTCTTGTCATGCCATTGCTTTGTTTTCTCCTTGTAGATTCGTGCATTATTATAGGCGAGTGCACGGAATTCTTCTATCTCGTTGAGGTCTAACAAATGCTTTTGTCCGGCACTTTCCCAATCCATATTCACGGTCTTGATTGCCTAATATCCCTTGTGTTCGATTTCCACCGGTAGATGGCATGTTTTGCCATAGACAAGTCGGAAGAGGGACATACCTAAGGGTGTTTTGAATGCAGTGCGATATGCCCAAAGTGCGTCATCTAGTCTTAGTGACCAATCCTTCCTAGAGGGATTTACAACTTTCTCGAGTATACCTTTCAATTCCCGGTTGAAAATTTCTGCTTGCCTGTTGGTTTGTGGGCGATATGCCGTGGTGATCTTGTGTGATACGCCGAAGCGTTGCAACATCTTGGCAATAAGTCTGTTGTCAAAATGCTTGCCTTCGTCACTGATAATTGCTCTCGGCATCCCAAACCGTGTAAATATATTTTCTGCAAGAATCGTTGCACGGTCTTGGAATCGTTGTTAGGAACTACAGCTGCCTCAACCCATTTAGACATGTAGTCGACGGCAAGTAGAATGCATAGGTTGCCGAATGAAGATGGGAAAGGTCCCATAAAATCGATCCCCCATACATCGAACAATTCCACCTCGATAATGTTCTGGAGCGGTATCTCATGTCGTCTAGAGATATTGCCCGTCCTCTGGCAACGATCACATTGCTTGTAAAAGTCTTAGGCATCTTTGTATAATGTTGGCCAATACAAACTGGATTGCAAAACTTTGTCCGCGGTACGAGTTCCTCTAAAATTTCCTCCATAGGGTGAAGAATGGCATTGCCGGAGTACATTCTGTTGCTCTTCTTCAAGGACACATCGGCGTATAACCTGATCTGCACATTGTTTAAACAAAAGAGGCTCGTCCCAAAAGTAATGCTTAGCATCATGGCGGAACCGCTTCTTCCCTTGGTGAGTAATGACATAAGGTAAAATACCACAAACAAGGAAATTAACTAAATCTGCGTACCAGGGTATTACTGTGGCATGTGCTGTCATGGTGACTACACCCAAAATTACCGAGGCGTGTGCGTCAAAGGCTGCTGCGGCATCGAGAGTTGCCGAGGCGTGTGCATCCATGGTTGCCGAGGCGTGCGCGTCAAGGGCTGCTGCGGCATCGAGAGTTACCGAGGCGTGCGCGTCCATGGTTGCCGAGGCGTCGAGGGTTGCCGAGGCATGCGCGTCCATGGTTGCCAAGGAAACTAAAATTTGTTCATCCGGGAATGCATCGCATATCTCTAGATCCACGTCCTCCTCCCTCTTGCATTCTAAACGTGATAAGTGATCGGCCACTTGATTTTTTGTTCCTTTCTTGTCCTTAATTTCAATATCAATTTCTTGTAAAAGTAATATCCAACGAATCAAACGAGGTTTGGCATCCTTTTTAGCAAATAGATATTTGATTGTCGAATGGTCCATATGTACAATTACCTTTGTACCAATCAAATAGGATCGAAACTTGTCAAATGCGAAAACTACAGCTAGTAACTCTTTCTCCGTTGTTGTGTAATTCACTTGAGCACTATTAAGAGTTTTACTAGCATAGTATATCACATGGAAGGTCTTACCTGTGCGTTGGCCTAGGACTGCTCCTACCGCGAAATCACTTGCATCACACATGAGCTCAAAAGGTAGCGTCCAATCTGGTGGAATGACAATGGGTGTCGAGGCAAGCTTTTCCTTTAGGGTTTCGAATGCTTGGGTGCAAGAATCATCAAAATCGAAGACTTTATCCTGTTCAAGCAAATTGCACAAGGGTTTAGTGATTTTAGAAAAATTATGAATGAACCTCCTGTAAAAACCTGCATGTCCAAGAAAGCTTCGAATTCCTTTAACCGAACTTGGTAGGGGTAATCTCTCGATCACGTCCACCTTGGCTTTGTCTACCTCAATTCCCTTGGATGAAATCTTGTGGCCGAGCACTATTCCTTCATCTACCACAAAATGGCATTTCTCCCAATTGAGGACTAAATCAGTTTCTTTACATCTTGCCAACACCCTCTCTAAATTGTCGAGACAGCTGTCGAAGTCATTACCAAAAATAGAAAAATCATCCATGAAGATCTCAAGGAAGTCTTCGACCATGTCTGAAAAGAGTGCCACCATGCATCTTTGGAAGGTTGTCGGGGCGTTATACAATCCGAACGGCATCCTTCGGAAAGCATAAGTACCGTATGGGCATGTGAAGATTGTCTTTTCTTGATCTTCTGGTGCTATGGCAATTTGATTGTAACCTGAATAACCATCAAGAAAACATTAAAAGGGTTTACTTGCAAGACGGTCAAGCATTTGATCAATAAAGGGTAATGGGAAGTGATCTTTCCTAGTGGCTTTGTTTAGCTTTCGATAATCCATACAAACCCTCCAACCGATCACAGTCCTGGTTGGAATGAGTTCATTGTTTTCATTACTTACCACCGTTATACCTCTCTTTTTCGGTACACATTGTACCGGACTTACCCATGTACTATCAGAGATAGGGTATAAAAGGCCGGCGTCAAGCCACTTAATGATTTCTTTCATTACAACCCCTTTCATGGCATGATTCAGTCTCCTCTGGGCCTCAATTGAAGGTTTGTGATCATCTTCAACAAAATCTTGTGCATGCACACTGCCGGGCTAATTCCCTTCAAGTTGGCAATTGTCTACCCTATTGCCTTTTTGTGTAGCTTCAACATTTTGATCAGCTTCTTTTCCTGCTCAGGCCGTAACTTAGAAGAAATAATTACAGGCAATGTATTATCGGTTCCTAAGTATGCATATTTTAGTTGCTCTGGCAATTGTTTCAACTCAAGAATCGGTGGTTGTTCAATAGATGGTTTTTCGAGCTTACCTTCCTTACCTGAGTAATCCAGTGGTTCAAAGTATGTACCTGGTCGATTGACTAGCCAATTTGCCTCTTCTTGTTGTTCCTCATCGACTGGTTCTTCATACTCCTCAGGTTCCTCTTGATCGGCAATGTAGTTGTCGAGGCAACTAAATTCCTCGTCGAAGTTAAACTCTGCTGTGGCATGAAGAAGTTGGCATTCTTCTGGATCATCGGCATGCCTTAGTGTTTGGAACACATTTAGTTTAACTTGCTGGTCATTCACCCTCATTGTGAGTTCTCCCTTTTCAACATCCATCAAGGTTCTCCCTGTTGCTAGGAATAGTCTCCCGAGAATGATAGGTGCATGCTCATCTGCTTCACAATCCAAAACAATAAAGTCAGCGGGAAAAATAAATTTATCAACTTTTACCAGTATGTCCTTGATTTTTCCCTCTGGATGCACATAGGAACTGTCGGCTAGCTGCAGCATAACTGTTGTAGGTCTTGCCTTCCCGATTCCTAGTTTCTGGAAAACCGATTTAGGCATCAAGTTTATGCTAGCCCCAAGGTCGCATAATGCTTTCCCGACATAGTGGTTTCCATTGGAATAGGGTATTGTGAAACTTCTGGGATCCTTCAACTTGGGTGGCATACGATTGTGCAACATTGCCATGCATCCCTCTGTTGCGAAAACTGTTTCAAACTCTCCTAGCCTTGTTCTCTTGGACACAATGTCTTTAAGAAACTTGGCATAGTTTGTCATTTGTTCAATTGCTTCCACCAATGGCAAGTTGATGTGGACTTGCTTTAGGATATCAAGAAACTTCTTGAATTGATATTCTTGCTTTTGTTGCTTCAACCTTTGTGGGAATGGTGGTGGAAGTCGGATATCTTCGATCCTTTCATTGGTTTGGAACCTGATTGACGGCATTGCCGGGACAACTGGAGTAGCCGAGGCATTATCAACTGGGGCTGCTGAGGCATGCTTATCACAAGTTACCGAAGCATCATTATCGTCGGTTGCCGAGGCATGCTTATTGCGAGTTGCCGCGGCAATTCCTGGTTCAGCATCTGAGGCTTTGCCGCTAGGTTCGTCTTGACCTTTTTGTGAAGTTTTGTTTACTGAGCGGGCTTGAGCCTCTTTAAGTTGTTGGCCACTTCTAGTGGTGATCGCCTTACATTGCTCATGGCCAGTTCCTCTTGCAACTTCAGTATCGCTAGGTAAACCTCCTTGCGGTCTAGTATTCAGGTTTTGAGCAAACTGTCCGACTTGATTTTCTAATGATTTGATTGTCACCTCTTGGTTTTGCAATCTCATCTCGGTCCGGTTAATAAAAGCATATGTTCTTTTTATGAAGTTACTATTCTCAGCCATATAAGATTCAGTTTTCATCATAAAAGCATTTAGAGAATTTTCCAAAGAACTAGATGTTGTCGGTTGTTGCTGTGGCAACTGTTGCCGTGGCATATTCTGCTGGAATCCTGATGCTTGTGCATTCTGATTGTTCTGGTTTAGAGCATTGTTGGGATTACTCCATGAAAAATTAGGGTGCTTCTTCCAAGCTGGATTGTATGTATTGGACATCACATTGGTGTTCCGATTGTAATTCCCCACATAGAAGCTGGATTTCGGATTCTGCATACATTCAGAAGAATCATGGTTATCACCACATAACTCACAAAAAGAATCCATTACCTTGACCTCATGTGTTTTGTTTGGTTTTTGCATGTTCTGGACCATCTTGGTTAAAGTGGCCAATTGTGCCGAAATTGAATCTGATGATCCTAGTTCATGTATTGTGGCTTGGCGTCTAACTCCTCCTCTTCTAGTAGAGGGGAACTGATAATTATTCTTGGCCAGCCTGTTTAAAATTTGCATTGCTTCCTCCTGCGACTTATCTAGGAGTATGTCGTTTGCCGAGGCATCTAGCATCATCCTTGTTGGTGTATTCACGACGTTGTAAAACATTGTTACTTGAGTCCACACCGGGAATCCGTGTAGGGGGCATTTGTGTAGAAGTTCTCTATATCGCTCCCAAGCCTCGTACATGGATTCATCATCTGCCTGCCGAAAAGAAGTAATGTCGTTACGAAGCTTATCAGTCGAATTTGTAGGATTAAACCGAGCAAGGATATCATGACAAAGATCGGTCCAAGATCCTATTGATCCGACAGGAATGCTATTCAACCATGCTTTCGCCCTATCTCTCAGTGAATAGGGGAATAATCTTAATCGTAAAGCATTGGGGGTGACTCCGTGTATTTTGAACGAGTTGCAAATCTCGAGGAAAGATTTAAGATGTTGTCGTGCATCTTCAGTTGCTGAGCCGCCAAATTGACCAATTGTGTTGATCATATTAAACATTATCGGTTTCAACTCAAAGTGGTCGGCTTCAATTTCAGGTGCGACAACTCATGGATTAAGTCCATCAAGATCTTCTTCAAGATAGTCTCGAATAGTTCAGTTTCGTGCAAGAATCACCCTCTTCCTACTGGAACATCTTGATTCATATTGCCGTCTTGATTAGCCATTGCTACTTTTATCCTTCATCTAAGTCTTTGTAAGGTTCGTTCGATTTCTGGATCAAAGGGATATTCTGGTGTAATCGGTCTCGCCCTGGTCATATACCAATGCAAAACAAAAGTATGTTAGCCATTTGAATCTTAAACAAGAAAAGTAAAAAGAAAGTGCAAGAAAATAAAAACAAAGTCGCTATTGCCAATCCCCGGCAACGGCGCCAAAAACTTGTTGCGCGTAATAAGTGCTACGCAATTGTGCAAGTATACACGTTGCAAGTTATAGTATAAAAGATATCGTCTCCATAGGGATTGGTGCCACTTCAAGAATCTAGTCTCTTGCACTGTAAAAAGTAAAAGAAAACACAAGTAAAGGATTATAGGAGTTTTAACTAATAACTAATCTAGAAAGCAAATAAGTAAAAGGCGATGTAATTAGATGAGAGAGATAGGCCAGGTTATCGTGAGTTGAGGTGTGATAGCCGATTGGATCATCTTGGTAAAAGAGTGCACGGGCAACTCAGTTACCGTGGCAACTTGCACAACGGGGTTGCCTTGGCAACTAATCGATGGTTGCCTAGGCGACTAGGTGGGCAACTACTTGGGTGTCTGGGCAGCAACCTTCAAGGTTCGGCAGAGCGTTCTTCAATGGTTTCTTCTTATCCCTAAGTCGAAACTCTAGTTACTTGTGCATGCCTTGATAATACATCCCTGCGTGAATCAAGGGTGAACAACAACCAATCTTGCGCTCCTCTTAGCCGTTGAAATCCTTAACTTATTCCTAAGTCGGATTAATCTTCACCATCAATAGATTGAATAAAGATCATATTCATTTGTTTTTTGAACCTAACTCTCCCGATATTAGATAAATAGATGAAGTTACGAGATCCTCTCCCAATTCACTCGCAAACAAGAATAAGAACCAAGAATGAATAAACCTTGAATAGAAAAGTGCAAACTCTTATTACCTAAACAAAATCCAATAGTTTCTCACAACCACAAAACACAATAACCATAGCCAAATAGATTTAGTTCATGGCTAGGTTCCAAAGAAACACAAGATAAATAATCCCTAGCATGAACCTAATTGAACAAGAAAGAAAAAGATGAAGAATAAAGCTTGTCGAAATCTCCTTGCCCTAGATGCTTGTCGAAAATTCTCTCATATTTCTCTCTCTTTGGAGTTGACGGCATGGCCTCTAATTTATAGGGCTAGGTCAAAGTCCTTCTTTGAGGAGTAAGTTAAGCTGGAATTAAATTATCTTTAAAGAATATAATTCTTTATTATAATTATATTCCTTCTAGAACTTCTCCTATATTCTTGGAATTTAATTCTTCTTTAATCTCTTCATGGAAATCAAACTCCTTTGGGATTTAGCTTTGCTCCACGTCATCTTGGGCTTGTCTAGTCATCAATTTCGACTACCATATCACCTTATTCTTTGTCGACAATTGCCCTGGCAACTGGCTCGGTGTCTCCTTCATGCATTTCCCTGGCAACTAGTTCGGCATCTTCTTCATGTATTGCCCTGGCAACTAGCTCTAGCCTTGCTTTGGCAAGTGATCATGCACATACACACAAAACACACCAAAGCAGCCTCTTTTCCCACAAAAACTACCAAGTTATGTAATCAAGCTCAACGATGGAAGGAAACATGGATTAATGCATGAATGACTAATTATGCAACTAATATGAGCCTAAGTCTAACAATAATATGAGTAAAAAGGGTAAGAAAAATAGTACTTTTGAACACTTATCATGGCACCAATCCCTATGGAGACGATATCTTTTATAATATAACTTGTGATGCGTACACTTGCACAATTGCGGAGCACTTATTACGCACAACAAGTTTTTGGCGTCGTTGCCGGGGATTGCCAGTAGCAACTTTGTTTTTATTTTCTTGCACTTTTTATTTTTTCTTATTTAAGATTCAAAGGGCTAACAAACTTTGGTTTTGCATTGGTATATGACTAGGGCGAGACCAATTACACCAGAATATCCCTTTGATCCAGAAATCGAACGAACCTTGCAAAGACTCAGACAAAGGTTAAGAGTTGCAATGGCTAATCAAGACAGCAATATGAATCAAGATGTTCCAGTAGGAAGAGGAGTGATTCTTGCACAAAACAAAACTATTCGAGACTATCTTGAAGAAGATCTTAAAGGACTTAATCCAAGAGTTGTCACAGCTGAAATTGAAACCGACCACTTTGAATTGAAACCGGTGATGTTTAATATGATCAACACAATTGGTCAATTTGGTGGCTCAGCAACTGAAGATGCACGACAACATCTTAAATTTTTCCTCGAGATTAGCAATTCATTCAAAATACAAGGAGTCACCCCCGATGTTTTAGGACTAATATTATTCCCTTATTCAATGAGGGATAGGGCAAAAGCATGGTTGAATAGTATTCCTGCCAGATCAATAGGATCTTGGACCGATCTTTGTCGTGATTTCCTTGCTCGATTTAATCCTACAAATTTGACTGATAAGCTTCGTAACAAAATTACTTCTTTTCGGTAGCCAGATGATGAATCCATGTATGAGGCTTGGGAGCGATATAGAGAACTTCTACACAAATGCCCTCTACACGGATTCCCAGTGTGGACACAAGTAACAATGTTTTACAACACTGTGAATACACCAACAAGGATGATGCTAGATGCCTCGGCAAACGACATACTCCTAGATAAGTCACTGGTGGAAGCAATGCAAATTCTAAACAGGCTTGCCAAGAATGATTATCAGTTCCCATCTAGAAGAGGAGGAGTTAGACTCCAAGCCACAATACATGAACTTGGATCATCAAATTCAATTTTGGCACAATTGGCCACTCTAACCAATATGGTCCAGAACATGCAGAAACCAAACAACACACATGAGGTCAAGTTAATAGATTCCTTTTGTGAGTTATGTGGTGGTAACCATGATTCTTCTAAATGTATGCAGAATCCATAATCCAGCTTTTATGTGGGGAATTAAAACCAAAACAACAATGTGATGTCCAACACATATAATCCAGCTTGGAAGAAGTACCCGAATTTTTCATGGAGTAATCCCAACAGTGCTCTAAACCAGAACAATCAGAATGCATAAGCATCGGGATTCCAGCAGAATATGCCACGGCAACAGTTACCGCAGCAACAACCAACAACACTAGTTCTTTGGAAAATTCTCTCAAAGCTTTTATGTTGAAAACTGAATCTTATATGGCTGAGAATAGTAACTTCATAAAAAGAACTTATGCTTTTATTAATAGGACCGAGATGAGATTGCAAAACCAAGAGGCGACAATCAAATCGTTGGAGAATCAAGTCGGACAATTTGCTCAAAACCTGAATACTAGACCGCAATGAGGTTTACCTAGCGATATTGAAGTCGCAAGAGGAACTGGCCATGAGCAATGTAAGGCGATCACCACTAGAAGTGGCCAACAACTTAAAGAGGCTCAAGCTCCCTCATCAAACAAAACTCAACAAAAAGAACAAGACGAACTCAGCGTCAAAGCCTCAGATGCTGAACCAGGAATTATCGCAGCAACCAGTGATAAGCATGCCTCTACAACCAGCGATAGGCACGCCACGACAACCTCAGTTGACGATGCCTTGGCAACTCCAGTTGCCCCGGCAATGCCATCAATCAAGTTCTAGACCAATGAAAGGATCAAAGATATCTGACTTCCACCACCATTCCGACAAAGGTTGAAGTGAAAAAAGCAAGAATATCAATTCAAGAAGTTTTTTGATATCCTAAAGCAAGTTCACATCAACTTTCCATTGGTTGAATCAATTGAAGAAATGTCGAACTATGCCAAGTTTCTTAAAGACATTGTGTCCAAGAGAACAAGGCTAGGAGAGTTTGAAATAGTTGCCGCAATAGAGGGATGCATGGCCATGTTGCATAATCGTATGCCACCCAAGTTGAAGGATCCCAGAAGTTTCACAATACCTTGTTCCATCGGAAACCACTATGTCGGGAAAGTATTATGTGACCTTGGAGCCAGCATAAACTTGATGCCTAAGTCGGTTTTCCAGAAACTAGGAATTGGGAAGGCAAGACCTACAACAGTTATGCTACAGCTAGCCGACAGATCCTATGTGCACCCAGAGGGAAAAATCGAAGACAAGCTGGTAAAAGTTGATAAATTTATTTTTCTGGCTGACTTTATTGTTTTGGATTGTGAAGTGGATGAACATGCACCTATCATTCTCGGAAGACCCTTCCTAGCGACAGGGAGAACCTTGATCGATGTTGAAAAGGGAGAACTCACAATGAGGGTGAATGACCAGCAAGTTAAACTAAATGTGTTCCAAACACTAAGGCATGCTGATGATCCAAAAGAATGCCAACTTCTTCATGGCATGGCAGAGTTTAACTTCGACGAGGAATTTAGTTACCTCGGCAACTACATTGCCGATCAAGAGGAACCTGAGGAGTATGAAGAATGGATCGATGAGGAACAAAAAGAAGAGGCAAATTGGTTAGTCAATCGACCAGGTACATACTTTGAACCACTGGATTACTCAGATAAGGAAGGTAAACTCGAAAAGCCCTCCATTGAACAACCACCGATTCTTGAGTTGAAACAGTTGCAGGGCAACTAAAATATGCTTACTTGGGAACCGATAATACATTGCTTGTAATTATTTCCTCTAAGTTACAGCCTGATCAGGAAAAGAAGCTGATCAAAATGTTGATGCTACACAAGAAGGCAATAGGGTGGACAATTTCCGACTCGAAAAGAATTAGCCCGGCAGTGTGCATGCACAAGATTTTGTTGGAAGATGATCACAAACCTTTGATTGAGGCCCAGAGAATACTAAATCATGCCATGAAAGGGGTTGTAATGAAAGAAATCATCAAGTGGCTTGACGCCGGCATCATATACCCTATCTCTGATAGTACATGGGTAAGTCCGGTACAATGTGTACCCCAAAAAAGAGGTATAACGGTGGTAAGTAATGAAAACAATGAACTCATTCCAACCAGGACTGTGACCGATTGGAGGGTTTGTATGGATTATCGAATGCTAAACAAAGCCACTAGGAAAGATCACTTCCCATTACCCTTTATTGATCAAATGCTTGACCGTCTTGCAGGTAAACCCTTTTATTGTTTTCTTGATGGTTATTCAGGTTACAATCAAATTGCCATAGCACCAGAAGATCAAGAAAAGACAACCTTCACACGCCCATACGGTACTGATGCTTTCCGAAGAATGTCGTTCGGATTGTGTAATACCCCGACAACCTTCCAAAAATGCACGATGGCACTCTTTTCAGACATGGTCGAAGACTTCATTGAGATCTTCATGGATGATTTTTCCATTTTTGGTAATGACTTCGACAGTTTCCTCGGTAATTTAGAGAATGTGTTGGCAGGATGTAAAGAAACCGATTTAGTCCTTAATTGGGAGAAGTGTTATTTTATGGTAGATGAAGGAATAGTGCTCTGCCACAAGATTTCATCCAAGGTAATTGAAGTATACAAAGTGAAGGTGGACGTGATCGAGAGATTACCCCTACCAAGTTTGGTTAAAGGAATCCGAAGCTTTCTTGGACATGCAGGTTTTTACAGGAGATTCATTCATAATTTTTCTAAGATTACTAAACCCTTGTGTAATTTGCTTGAACAGGATAAAGTATTCAATTTTGATGATTCTTGCGCCCAAGCATTCGAAACCCTAAAGGATAAGCTTACCTCGGGACCCATTGTCGTTCCACCCGATTGGACGCTACCTTTTGAGCTCATGTATGATGCAAGTGATTTCGCGGTAGGAGCAATCGTAGGCCAACGCACAGGTAAGACCTTTCATGTGATATACTAATCTAGTAAAACTCTTAATAGTGCTCAAGTGAATTACACAACAATGGAGAAAGAGTTACTAACCGTAGTTTTCCCATTTGAAAAGTTCTGATCCTATTTGATTGGTACAAAGGTAATTGTTCATACGGACCATTAGGCAATTAAGTATCTATTTGCTAAAAAGAATGCCAAACCTCGTTTGATTCGTTGGATATTGCTTTTACAAGAGTTTGATATTGAAATTAAGAACAAGAAAGGAACAGAAAATCAAGTGGCCGATCACTTATCACACTTAGAACGCAATAGGGAGGAGGATGCGGATGTAGAGATATGCGATGCATTCCTAGATGAGCAACTGTTAGTTGCCTCGGAAACCATGGATGTGCATGCCTCGGCAACCGTTGACGCGCATGTCTCGGCAACTATGGATGTGCATGCCGCGGCAACTCTAGACGCGCACACCTCGGCAACCTTGGAAGCAGTTGCCACGGCAACACATGCCTCGGCAATACCCTGGTACGCGGATTTAGTTAATTTCCTTGTTTGTGGTATTTTACCTTATGGCCTTACTCACCAAGGGAAGAAGCAGTTCCTCCATGATGCTAAGCATTACTTTTGGGATGAGCCTCTTTTGGTTAAACAATGTGTAGATCAAGTTATACACCGATGTGTCCCTGAAGAGGAGCAGCATAATGTACTCTGTCAATGCCATTCTTTACCCTATGGAGGATATTTTCGAGGAACTCGCACCGCGGCCAAAGTTTTGCAATCTGGTTTGTATTGGCCAACACTGTACAAAGATGCCCAAGAGTTTTACAAGCAATGTGATCGTTGCCAGAGGAAGGGCAATATCTCTAGACGACATGAGATGCCGCTCCAAAACATCATCGAGGTGGAATTGTTCGATGTATGGGGTATCAATTTTATGGGACTTTTCCCATCTTCATTCGGCAACCTCTACATTCTACTTGCAGTCGACTACGTGTCTAAATGGGTTGAGGCAACTGCAGTTCCCACCAACGATTCCAAGACTGTGCAACGATTCTTGCAGAAAAATATATTTACACGGTTTGGGATGTCGAGATCAATTATCAGTGATGAAGGCAAGCACTTTGACAACAGACTTATTGCCAAGATGTTGCAATGCTTTGGCGTGTCACACAAAATTGCCACAGCATATCACCCACAAACCAATGGGCAAGCAGAAATTTCCAACCGATAATTGAAGAGTATACTCGAGAAAGTTGTAAATCTCTCTAGGAAGGATTGGTCAGTAAGACTAGATGACGCACTTTGGGCATATCGCACTGCATTCAAAACACCCTTAGGTATGTCTCCCTTTCGACTTGTCTATGGAAAAACATGTCATCGACCGATGGAAATCGAACACAAGGCATACTGGGCAATCAAGACCGTGAATATGGATTGGGAAAATGTCGGGCAAAAGCGTTTGTTGGACCTCAACGAGATAGAAGAATTCCGTGCACTCACCTATAACAATGCACGAATCTACAAGGAGAAAACAAAGCAATGGCATGACAAGAAACTATTGCCGCGGTAATTCATGCTAGGGCAACTAGTTCTCTTATTCAATTCTCGGCTGAAACGTTTCCCGGGAAAACTGAAATCAAGATGGTCGGGACCATTCGAAGTTGTCAAACCGTTCTCCCATGGTTCCGTGATAATCAAGTCCATCACCGACGAACATGAATTCAAAGTTAACGGACAAAGATTGAAGCACTACAACGGTGCCCATGTGGAACGTAACAAAGAAGTGGTCACCTTAGGAGATGCATGAGCATGTTCTCCTTTCGATATTTTCTTTTTATTTTTATTTTTTTTCAAACTATTTAACTGTTTATTTTTATTTATTATTTTCGGTTATTTTTCTTTTTAGGATAGATTTATTTATTTTCTTTAAGATTAAAACTACATCTTTCTTTCATATTTATCTAATTGTTTTTAAAATTTTAAGTTTAAGAATTTCTTTGCACATCTTTATTTATTTTCTTTTATTAGTTTATCTTTAATTTTAATTCTTATTTTATTTGTTTTTGAATTGTAGGAAAAGAGTTCAAGATAAAGAGAAATTTTGATTCAAGAAGGAAACTTCTTCAACAAGGAAATTAATGGGCTGAATCTAAGGCTTATATTAAGCCTCCAATTTACCCTAAATAAACCCTACATAACCGGCCAAACCCTTCCACTTCCCGAAACCCCCTAGCCGTCACCTCACCAATCTAAACCCTTGTTTTCTTTATTTCAAAATTACTCCCACCCACCATATTTACTACCTATCTTTTCTATTTAACCCATCACCCTTAACTTCCAAGAAACCTATTCCTACTTATCACCTTTCAACTCTTTAGTTTCTTTTGCTTTCTTTTCTTTGTTTCTACCAAACTCACAACCAAAATCGTCCATGGCATCCAAAATCGAATTTTTGGTTCATCCAAGTTCCACCAAAGAACCAAGATATAAGAAGTTTGCTACACCGGTGGTTCAAGAAAGATTTCACACCAAGTTTGAAAGCCGGGAGATTTGCGAAGAACAAGGCTTCGAATACTCTAACTCTCATCAAGATTTTAGCATTGAACCATTCATCTTCGAAAGGATTGCACATCAAAAGTGGCAAATCTTTTGCCATCAAAAGTTTGCTACACCCTTGTCATTTGCTCATACAATCTATCTTGCATAATCGCATCATTAACATTGGAACAATTATTTGTGATGAGACTTTTGTATATAGTACAAAAGACAAGGGTTCTCTTTTTCTTCCCTTTTCTTAATTTCCAATCTTTGCAAGGAGATGCATGTCCCAAGTGAGTCCACTAATGAAAAGGCCCTACCAAAGTCCGGTTGGAATAGAGCACAAATCTGAAAGCTATTGGGAGAGGCAACCGATAAAATCCCCAACGCCTTCAATTACCGTGGTAACTCTTGCCGCCTCAGCAACTCCTAATGCCCAAGCAACCGATGCCCGGGCAACTCGGACAGCAGCCCGGGGACAACTTGAAGCACTCTTACAACCGTTGGCGAACCGCCTTAGGCAAATTGAAGACCGACAACTAATGTTCATGCGGTACATGAAGGATCACAACAATGCCATCACCCAAGTCATCCTGGAAACGTACTCGGACAGTCGCGTGCCATTCCTAATCTTTCTTGCCGAAATCCTTGCCACGGAAACCAATGAACCAGTTGCCACGGCAATCGCAATAGATGATGCCGCGGCAACCTACACTGCGCCTGCCCAAGTAGTTTCCACGGTAACCAACACTGAAGATGCAGTGGCAACCAAAGCTAAAGACGCCCCGGCAACCACTGCAAAAGCCAAAGGTAAAGCACCTATGCCCGAAGCAACTCGTACTGAATCATTGTCTGATTTTTCATATTCGAACGAGTCTTCCATTGCACCAACAAAGACTGCACCAATCGAATCCTCCAAGCCCAAGCGAAAAGCCAATGACATTGATGAAAAGGATGATGAGGACAACCTCGTACGAGGATCGATTCCACCATCGGCAACAAGGAAGCAACCACTGTGTTCAAGCAAAAGAATCAAGACACCGACCAAAAGAAAACTAATCATCCACGACGACGAACTCTCGGAGTAAGTCCTCGTTTGCATTTTACTTTTCTTTATTGTTATTGTTATTTTTGTTTTTTTATTTTTATTTTTCTTTGTTACATGCATTGAGGACAATGCCTCACTCGAGTTTGGGGGGTTTATTAGTTAGTTACCATGTTTAGTATCATTCATCTTAAGTATTGCATTTAGGATACATAAATTGCTTGCCATGCCTTTAGTTGGAATAAGAATTGCCTAGATTTGATGAATATCCGATGATGACTTTGCCAATGCACTTAATTGATAGAATTTTTTATTCTAGGATAACCGTGGAAACACTTAGAATCTTACTATGATGCTAAACTTGATGAAACACTGTTATGGCTTGATTGATTCAAGGAATTCTAGCGAACTTAGGTTGATAATTAAAAAATTGGGGGATTAGAATAAAAATTGGATGAATGCTAGAGGTGCCCGAAATTGGCTCTAGTATGTGCTAAAAATTGATTTCTAGAGGTGCCCGAAATTGACTCTAGTATGTGCTAAAAATTGATTGCTAGAGGTGCCCGAAATTGGCTCTAGTATGTGCTAAAAATTGATAGCTAGAGGTGCCCGAAACTGGCTCTAATCGAATAAATTAATTCAACTTAAGAAAACTAAAAACAAAACACTAGAGGTGCCCAAAACCGGCTCTAGTTAAAACATGTTAAAAGAACCCAATGAAGTAATTTGAAAACCTCTTATTTGCATAGAATCCGAAAAATCAACTTGCACACAACTACGCACACACTCACAAGCATTATAGTTTCATTCCGAGTAACTCCTAAGTTTTTCAAAAAATGAAAAGCAATCATACTTTGTGCCACGGTTCTGAGAATTGAAATCAAGTTCAAAGCTAAGTTTGTGAAAATTGAAGTCTTGGCGGGTAATTATTAGTATGCATTGCTTGAGGACAAGCAATAGTTCGAGTTTGGGGGTGTGTTAAGTGTCTAAAAGTACTATTTTATTCACCCTTTTTATTCATATTATTGCTAAACTTAGGCACATATTAGTTGCATTATTAGCCATTTATGCATGATTGCATTGTTTCTTTGGTAGACAAGCTTGATTTCATATTTTGCTTAATTTTGTGGAAAAAGATACAACTTTGGTGTGTTTTTTTATGTGTGCAGAATCACTTGCCAAAGCAAGGCTGGAACCAATTGCCAGGGCAATGCATGAAGGAGATGCCGAACTAGTTGCCAGGGTAATTTTCGATAAGGGATAAGATGATTGGTAGTCAAAATTGATGACTAGATAAGCCCAAGATGATGTGGAGCAAAGTTAAATCCCAAAGGAGTTTGATTTCCATGAAGAGATTAAAGAGAAATTAAATCCCAAAAAGATAGGAGAAGATCTAGAAGGAATTTAAATATAATAAAGAATTATATTCTTTAAAATTATTTAATTCCAACTTAACTTCCTCGTCAAAAAAAAGACTTTGACCTAGCCTTATAAATTAAGGACCAAGTCGTCAACTCCAAAGGGAGAGAAGGGGAGATTTTGACAAGGAGAAAAGGGAGAGATTTCGACAAGAGCAAGGGAGAGATTTCGACAAAGGCTTCAACCATTCTTCATCTTTTTTCTTTCTTGTTCAATTAGGTTTATGTTAGGAATGCTTTGTTTTGTGTTTCTTTGGAACCTAGCATTGAACTAAATCTATTTGGCTAAGGTTATTGTGTTTTGTGGTTGTGAGAAACAATCGGATTTTGCTTAGGTAATAAGAGTTTGCACTTTCAATGCAAGGTTTACTCATTCTTGGTTTGTATTATTGTTTGCGAGTAGATTGGGAGAGGATCTCGTAACTTCATCTATTTATCTAATATCGGGAGAGTTAGATTCAAGAAACGAATGAGTATGGTCTTTATTCAATCTTCTGATGGTGAAGATTAATCCGGTTTAGGAATAAGTTAAGGATTTCAACGGCTAAGAAGAGCGCAAGATTGGTTGTTTTTCACCCTTGATTCAAGCAGGGAAGTATTGTCAACGCATGCACAATTAGCTAGAGTTTCGACTTAGGGTTAAGAAGAAACCATTGAAGAAACGCTCCGCCGAACCTTGAAGTTGCTGCCCAAGTAGTTGCTCAACTAGTTGCCCAGGCAACCGTCGATTAGTTGCCAAGGCAACCCCACTCTGCAAGTTGCCACGACAACTGAGTTGCCCTTGCACTCTTTTACAAGGACGATCCAATCGGCTATCACACCTTAACTCACGATAACCTGGCCTATTCTCTCTCATTTGATTAATCTTCTTTTACTTTATTGCTTTCTAGTTTAGTTGCTAGTTAAACTCCTACAATCTTTTACTTGTGTTCTTTTACTTTTTACAGTGCAAGAGATTAGATTCTTGAAGTGGCACCAATCCCTGTGGAGATGATATCTTTTATACTTTAACTTGCGACGTGTACACTTGCACAATTGCGGAGCACTTATTACGCACAACAACATACACTTCTTCATTAATAAAACCATTTAAAAATGCACTTTTTACATCCATTTGAAAAAGCTTAAATTCGTGATAACATGAAAATGCTAAGTGCATCCTAATGGCTTCTATTCTAGCTACGGGAGCATAGGTTTCATCAAAATTGATTCCCTCTTTTTGAGTGTAACCTTGAGCAACAAGTCTAGCCTTGTTTCTCACTATGTTACCACTCTCATCTAGTTTGTTTCTATAAACCCATTTAGTTCCTATAGTGGATTTATTACTAGGCCTATCAACTAATGTCCAAACTTGACTTCTCTCAAATTGGTTTAATTCCTTTTGCATAGCCATTATCCAATAATCATCGTTTAATGCTTCTTTTATATTCTTAGGCTCTATGCATGAGATAAATGCTACATTACATGCATTTTTAAGAGAAAGTCTAGTGGTTACCCCTTTGGATGGATCACCCAAAATATCACTACCTTTGACATAGTTGTACTCTCTTGGGTAGCTCACTTTCGTTTCCTCTAGGCTCATGTCCTTCAAGGCTTCTAGAGGTGGATCTTGTGCTTCTTCTTCTTTGGTTGGAACTCCATCCACCTTTGATGATTGCCCACCATCATTATCTTTAAAAATCCCTGCATCATCTTCATCACAAGAATCCTTCCTCGGAATGAGGTTATCATCGAAAATCACATGTATCGACTCTTCAACAACTAAGGTTCTTTTATTAAATACTCGATAGGCTTTAGAGTTTAAAGAATATCCTAAGAAAATAGCTTCATCACTTTTAGAGTAAAATTTGCCCAAATTGTCTTTTCCATTGTTTAAAACAAAACATTTACAACCAAATGGATGAAAATAGCTAATGTTAGGCTTTTTGGATTTTAAAATCTCATAAAGAGTTTTCTTTAAAATAGGCCTAATCATTACTCTATTTATGATATGGTAAGCCATATTAGTGGCTTCCGCCCAAAAATATTTTGGCAAATTATTTTCACAAAGCATGGTTCTAGCCATTTCCTCTAAAGTTTGATTTTTCCTTTCAACGACCCCATTTTGTTGAGGTGTTCTAGGAGCTGAAAATTTGTGGCTAATACCATTTGAATTACAAAAATCATCAAAACCTAAATTTTTAAATTCAGTGCCATGGTCACTTCGAATGTGAGAAATAGTTTGACCAAGGTCATTTTGAGTAATTTTTGAAAATGTGATGAATTTTTCTAAATCCTCGTCTTTGGTACTTAAGAATAAAACCCAAGTGTATCTAGAGTAATCATCAACTAAAACATATGCATATGACTTTCCACCCAAGCTAGTAGTTCTAATAGGACCAAAAAGATCCATGTGGATCAATTGTAAAACACTACTAGTTGAAATATCATTAATAGGTTTGAAAGAAACTCTTTTATGTTTGCCTTTAGCACAAGTGTGACACCCTTACCAGTATTTATTAACCAATACTAGTATAGAGTGTCACATACTATTTAAACGTATTTTTATACTAACCAAATTAATTCAAAAACAGCAATTTTTGAAAATTTATATTTATCGCGTAAAATCAATTACTAATTTTTAATTAGTCAAATAGATTCCGTTTTCAGGCAGCAATTTGGCAGTTTGTAACTGCACCTTTTAATTAAGTAAATTGCCTAAATTAAAAATGATCTTAATTACTATAAAAATCAAATTTAAAAATTTACCCGATTTTCATTACTAGAAATATTTTTTAACTAATATAAACCACATTATAAAGTAACCACTTATCTAGATATTAATATTACATACCATACCTAGACCAATTAAAGCGAGCTACCAATATTTTATACATGCCAACTAGAGATAACCAAAATACATCAAAGATGTAAATTACCGATCCAACTATTTTTCCTCGAGGTGATGATACTGATATTCCTTACTCCTGCCTTAGATTACTACCTATGCGTGAAAACCATCACACGTTAAGTAAACACTTAGTGAGACATTATAATTATTTAACATACATCAACATGCTTGAATTATATCAATAATATAATGAACATGCAATTTTATCACCATTCTTTTATTTTTCCTTATGTTAATCAAATATCAACATAATATATTCCGGATTTATAAATCCTATTAATATCCTTGCCATTATTCGAGAGTTTATCTACCCTCTAATTTTATTAACCATTTATTATCAAATAAAGTATTGCCCAACATAGTTTGAGGACTTGATTACACGAGTCAAAACCGCACCAAAGTGCTAATAAACCGCACCGAAGTGCTAAGAGACCGCACATAAGTGCTAAGAAACCACACATAAGTGTTAATAAATTGTTGGACTCTATGGCATGCCAACTATACTCTATACCTCAATTACTTATTTGGGCATATTTTCCCAATACCATATTCGATTCATCCATGGCAATATAATTAAATACTAGGCAGATCATATCCTATAACACATATCGAAATTAAATTACCTGTGATCAATGCATGTAATTCTTCTACCTTTGACAATTCTCAACATGTCAAATATAAATTCATAATATGGATATCAAGAAACTATTCATGCATAAAAATGCACTCACCTCGACACTTTATACTTTGTCAATGTTGAACTAGCCTCACTAAGTTCAACTTTGATCCCGTTCCTTTCCTCGATTACTAACTCGATCTTGATTTTGTTCACAGTCTACAGTGTATTAAAAATTACCATAAGTACATTCCAAATTATATGTTAGTATCCTACTAACACATAAACAATATAGGAATAATTTTCCTATCAACACCCTAATATTTTCCAAATATTAGTTTTATGACACAAGTCATCCCATCCCCAATACTTTGTATTTCTTCCAACCCTTACACAAATAATGATTTATAACTCATTCTAACCTTAATTCCAGCATAATGCTTCCATGAAAATAAATTTTCACTTTAGTCCTTAAATTCTTCCTAATTGCCGAATTGGTCCTCAATCTTTTCCAAATTTTCGAATTGATCCCTATGTTCTACAAACTTCCAAAATGGTCCAAATGACATTTTGAAGCTTGTAAAATCATAATTTCAACATTTCCAAATTTATGGAAATTTTTCCATAATTCCTTCAAAATGCCGAAATCACCCCTCTACTTTTCCAAGTTTCCAAATTAGTCTACTTAACACTTAAACAATATTTCCAAGCCTTCACAACCATTCCCAACTCAAAATCATTCCAAATTCAACTTTTCTACTAAAACCCTAACTTTGAACAATTTAGGGTTTAGCTATTTCCATGTAGTTTCAATCATCATACAAGATTTAATATAGTTCTACAACATCATATTCATTAAAAACTAACCTTAATTCATTCTAAGTCAACATCCCCGTCATCCATCAATTTCCCAAAACTAAGGTTTTAAATAAGAAAAGCATGAACAAATGGTACCAATAGATAGAGAATTTCACGTAGATAAATTTCATGTTTCATGCCTTCATCAAATTTCCAACTAAATAAGCTTGAAAAATCAAGAAGAAAATTTTTTTCTTCTTATCTTGGGGTATTCGAACTTGGCTAAAAATTGCGGAAGAAATATTGAAATTTCTTTTCTTTCAAATTAAGCCACTTGTATTCAATTTATTAAAAATGAATTTAAAATTCATTTTAAAGTCTAATAACCTTTTTACCCTTGTACTCCAAAGCTCCATATTAAGCCACATGTCTACCTACCAATCCAAGGGCCCAAAACAATCCAAGGAGTTAGTGATTACCAACTTTTCCCTTGCCATCTTCAAAAATTACTATCTTGCCATTTTTCATCCAATGGCTAAGATTAAACATGGAAAAGTAATCTTTAATCCAATAACCCATATTAATTTCCATTAAAATAAGGCATGGAAATAACCCTTTTACCCTTGTCTTATTTTAATAAAATATCTCTTAAAATATCTCATAAAAGATTTCTCATTTTCTCGATTAAATTTGATTATCAAGATTTTTCCCGAACTTTAAAGCTTCATAGCTCTTCATACAAACTCTGTATCAAAAATCTGTGTATCACGAAAATGCCACTCTTGGGGGTGAACTATTCATTTACGGGACTAACTTACATACTTTTGAAAATTACAACTTGGTCCCTAAACTTTCCAAAGTTTACACTTTGGCATCAAACTTTTCAAATTTTACATTTTGGTCACCAAACTTTTCAAGTTTTACATTTTGGTCACTAACCAAAATTTCAATATATTACAATTCTTCCCCCTTAAGAAAATTCGTCCTCGAATTTTCCTAAGTACTAGGTTGAGAAAGATGTGGATACTGCTTTTTCATTGATTCCTCAAGTTCCCAAGTAGCTTCATCTACTTTGTGATTTCTCCATAACACTTTGACTAGAGGAATCTTTTTATTTCTTAACTATTTTTCTCCATGAGCTAATATTCTCACAGCTTCCTCCTCGTATGTCAGATCTTGCTGAATCTCGATTTCTTCTGGTGTAATGACATGCGAAGGATCTGATCGATACTTCCTCAGCATGGATACATGAAAAACATCATGGATCTTACTCATCTCAGGTGGCAATGCTAACTGATATTCCACTAGACCAACCCTTTTTAGAATCTCATATGGGCCGATGAATCTTGGACTAAGCTTGCCTTTTCGTCCAAAGCGTAACACCTTTTTCTAGGGTGATACTTTTAAAAATACCTTATCTCTAACTTCAAACTCAATATCTTTTCTTTTAAGATCCGAGTAAGATGTTTGTCTGTCGGAGGCAGCTTTGAGATTGTCTTGAATAATTTTTACCTTATCTTCCATCCTCTGAACAAGATCTGGTCCAATAACCTTTCGATCCTCAAGCTCGAACCAATTCAACAATGTTCTGCATTTCCTCCCATATAATGCTTCGTAAGGAGCCATCTTTATGCTTGTTTGATAACTATTGTTATATGTGAATTCCGCTAATAGGAGATGTTTTTCCCAGGAACCCATAAAATTTATTACACATGCTCTAAGTATATCCTCCAATACTTGTATAGTTCTCTCCGACTGCCCGTTCGTCTAGGGATGAAAAGCAGTACTAAAATGCAATTTAGTTCCCGATGCCTCGTGTAAAGCACTCCAAAATCTTGAAGTGCACCTGGGATCCCTGTCAAATATAATAGACATAAGAACACCATGCAATTTAACAATCTCTTTGATATACAGTTCCGCCAACTTGTTCAAAGAATAATCTGTGCGAACGGGTATGAAGTGTGCCGATTTAGTTAATCGATCCACAATCACCCAGATTGCATCCTTTTTACTTGGTGTCAAAGGCAAGCCCATTACAAAATCTATAGTAACTCTCTCCCATTTCCACTATGGAATGGAAATTGGTTGAAGTAATCCGGATGGTACTTGATGTTCTGCTTTTACTTGTTGACAAGTCAAACACTTGGCAACAAACTCTGTGATGGCTCGTTTCATGCCCGGCCACCAAAAATGACTTTTCACATCTTGATACATTTTGTTACCGCCTGGATGCATTGTTAAAGGACTGTAATGGGCTTCAGAAAGTATTTCTTTCTTCAGCTCATCATTCTCAGGAACATATCAACGTCCTTTATAATATAAGCACCTATTAGACTTTACTTCAAAGTCCTTAAATTCACCACTTTCTATTTGTTTCATCTTCTCCAAGCACCCTTCATCTTTGGCTTGTAACTCTTTAATTATCTCTATCAAAATGGGCTTGATTTGAAATTCTGCCACTAATGCACCATCTTCATGTATTTTCAACTGGGCATTCAGGGCTCTCAAGGTAGAAAATGTTTTCCAGCTAAGTGCGTCTGCTACCATATTAGCCTTTCCCGGAAGATAATCAATAATTATATCATAATCCTTGATTAATTCTATCCATCTTCTCTACCTCAAATTGAGCTCCTTTTAGGATAGCAAATACTTCAAACTTTTATGGTCAGTGAAAATATAGCATTTTTCACCATATAAGTAGTGTCGCCAAATTTTTAGAGCAAACACCACTTAAGCCAACTCTAAATCATGAGTATGATAGTTTCTTTCATGAGTTTTGAGTTGCCGTGAAGCATAAGCTACCACCCTTCCTTCTTGCACTAGCACACATCCCAAACCATTATTGGAGGCATCGCTATATATTACAAATTACTTTTCAGGTTCTGGTTGTACTAGAACAGAAGCTTCTGTCAGAACCTTCTTTAATTGATCAAAGCTTTCTTGACATTTTTCCATCCAAACGAACGGTACATCTTTTCTTAATAGCTTGGTTATCGGAGAAGCAATCATTGAAAAATCTTTCACAAACCGCCGATAATAACCAGCTAATCCCAAAAAGCTTCTCACTTTGGAGATGTTCTTAGGGACTTCCCATTCAAGGATTGCTTGAACCTTCTTGGGATCAACTCGAATTCCTTCGGCTGAAACTACATGCCCAAGGAAATTTACTTCTGATAACCAGAATTCACACTTTGATAACTTTGCATATAACTTTTTTTCTCGTAAGATCTGGAGAACACCTCGTAGATGAGCATCATGCTCCTCCCTGGTTCTAGAGTAAACCAATATATCATTAATAAATACTACCACGAATCGATCCAAATACGGCTGGAATATTTGATTCATTAAATCCATAAACGCCGCTGGTGCATTTGTAAGTCCAAATGGCATTACTACAAACTCGTAGTGCCCATATTCGGTTTTAAAGACTGTCTTTGGTATATCCGCTTCTTTGATTTTTAATTGATGATACCCGATCGAAGATCAATCTTAGAGAACACCGTTGCTCCCTTAAGTTGATCAAAAAGATCGTCAATCCTCGGTAAAGGATACTTATTCTTTATCGTCACTTATTAAGTTGACGATAATCCACACATAGCCTCATTGATCCGTCTTTCTTCATTACAAATAATACTGGGGCTCCCCAAGGTGATATGCTTGGTCGAATGAAGCCTTTATCTAACAATTCTTGCAACTGAGCCTTCAACTCCTTGACCCCTGTAGGAGCCATTCTATAAGGTGCTATTGATATTGGTGTTGTTCCAGGGAGCACATTAATACCAAATTCCACCTCTCGATCCGGGGGTAAGCCTGGTAATTCATCCAGAAAAATATCTGGAAATTCCTGCACTGTGGGTATGTTTTCCAGATCTATTTTTGTTTCCGGAGCACTTATCATATGAGCTAAATAGGCTTCATAATCGCATGAGAACAACTTTCCAGCAGCTACAGCTGCAGTCTCCGAGCTCAAATAGTTCTGTCTTTCACCTTCAAACACTATTTCTAAACCTTCTGGCCCCTTTAAGACTACTCTTTTCAATCGGCATTCAACCATAGCATCAAATGTCGATAGCCAATCCATTCCAAAAATAATTTCAAATTCTTGGAAAGGCAATTCCATAAGATCGGCGGAAATTCTACTGCTTGAATTTTTAAAGGACATTTCCTGCATATCCTACTCACTTTGGCACTTTGTCCTATTGGGTTGACGGCAACTATCTCTCTCGAAATTAGTTCTACTGGGATGTTTCATTCAAGTATTACTCTATAACTAATGTATGAATGAGTAGAGCCTGGGTCAATTAAGGTAAAAATAGGTATGCCAAAGAGTTTGATCATACCTGCAATGATTTCTGCATCATTTTGATCTTCAACAGTTTTGATGTTGTATACCCGAGCTGTAGCTCTACTTTCTTGATTAGGTGTTGATGCAGATGCTCCCAGTTTTCCACCTTTGATCCCCTTGCCCCTTGGTGGCGCTGCAGCAAACTAATGCGGATGAAGCTCTGGACAATTCTTCTTTAATGCCAAGCTTGTCCACAATGGAAACATGCTCCGATCAACCAGCATTGACCAGGATGCCTCTTGCCACAGTGCTCACATTCTGAAATCGGGCAAACTCCAGACCCTCGAGTACCCGCAGTATTCATCTGGGACTGCTTTGATTTCCCTCCTGCATACCCCTTTTTAACTGAAGAGGCAGATGCTGCAGGATGCTGGTGTGACATTCCCTTGCTGCGTTTAAACGATGACGCAGCAAATAACCCTCCTGACCTTTTTTCGGTCTGACTCTACTTTTTTACCTTCTCTTCGAGGTCCACTCTTTCTATAGTCTTGGCTCGGTTCACCATTTCTTGAAAAGTAGTGAAATTACGAGAAACCAATATCCTCTTATATTGAGAATCCAATCCAGATATGAATTTGTTGATTCTAGATCTTTCGGTTAGGAGAAATTTCATCATAAATCGGCTCAGTCTATTAAATTCGCATTCATACTCATAAACCGATCTGCCATGCTGTTTAAGCTGCAGAAATTGTTGCCTCATATCTTCCACAAATACATCTCCAATGTACTTTTCTTTGAATTCTTGAAGAAAGAATTCCCAAGTAACCCGCTCCGGAGGTACTTGTGCAGTTATAACATTCCACCATATACTGGCTGGTCCCATCAGAAGAGAAACTACTCCTTCCAATTTTCCTTGATCATCACAAGGAATTCTGCTTAACATAATCTTGATATCGTTTAACCAATAATCAACATCCATCGGAATTGCATCAGTATCACCTCAGAATTCTGGTGCTCCGATTTTCCTTAGCTCCTTAGAGACTGATACTAGTGCTCGCCGATTTATAATCGCACCCAAAGATTATAAAAATAAACCTTGATCATGCACTGGCATATTTCTTTGTTCCCAAGCCGGTCGCTCTACATTTTGTTGGGCCGGTTGCTCCACATTTTGTTGAACCTGAGGTGGATTCTGATTCACCTCATTACTTCCGCTTTGAGCAGGCACATCCTACTCAACAGCCTGTTGCGATTCCCGATAGTCTGACATATGTTCATGTCACGACTATCTTAATAAGTAAGGAGTAATCTACCAAATATCGAGCCTCATCATAATCCTATACAATATCAGTAATTTTTGATATCCTAGTGGCATGTATATAACTTTGACTTTCTATAGAGATTCATTTATCATCTAGAACCGGCTAAACATGTAGCTCTGATACCAATAAATGTAACACTCTTACCAGTATTTATTAACCAATACAAGTATAGAGTGTCACATACTATTTAACCGTATTTATTTACTAACCAAATTAATTCAAAAACGGCAATTTTTGAAATTTTATATTTATCGCAAAAATCAATTACTAATTTTTAATTAGTCAAATAGATTCCATTTTCAGGCAGTAATTTGGCAGATTGTAACTACACCTTTTAATTAAGTAAACTGCCTAAATTAAAATGATCTTAATTACTATAAAAATCAAATTTAGAAATTTACCCGATTTCCATTACTATAAATATTTTTTTAACTAATATAAACCACATTATAAAGTAACCACTTATCTAGATATTATATTACATATCATATCTAGACCAGTTAAAGTGAGCTACCAATATTTTATACATGCCAACTAGAGATAACCAAAATACATCAATGATGTAAATTACCGATCCAACTATTTTTCCTCGAGGTGATGATGCTGATATTCCTTACTCCTGCCCTGGATTACTCATGCCCTGGAAAACCATCACACGTTAAGTAAACACTTAATGAGGCATTATAACTATTTAACATATGTCAACATGCTTGAATTATATCAATAATATAATGAACATGCAATTTGATCACCATTCTTTTATTTTCCTAATGTTAATCAAATATCAACATAATATATTCCGAATTTATAAATTCTATTAATATCCTTGCCATTATCCGAGATTTTATCTACCCTCTAATTTTATTAACCATTTATTATCAAATAAACTATTGCCCAACATAGTTTGAATACTTGATTACACGAGTCAAAACCGCACCAAAGTGCTAATAAACCGCATTGAAGTTCTAAGAGACCGCACATAAGTGCTAAGAAACCACACATAAGTGTTAATAAACCGCTGGACTCTATGGCATGCCAACTATACTCTATACCTCAATTACTTATTTGGGCATATTTTCCCAATTCCATATTCGATTCATCCATGGCAATATAATTAAATACTGGGCAGTTCATACCCTATAACACAACATATCAAAATTAAATTACCTATGATCAATGCATGTAATTATTCTACCTTTGACAATTCTCAACATGTCAAATATAAATTCATAATATGGTTATCAAGCAACTATTCATGCATAAAAATGCACTCACCTCGACACTTTATATTTTGTCAATGTTCAACTAGCCTCACTAAGTTCAACTTTGATCATGTTCCTTTCCTCGATTGCTAACTCGGTCTTGATTTTGTTCATAGTCTACAGTCTATTAAAAATTACCATAAGTACATTCCAAATTATATGTTAGTATCCTACTAACACATAAACAATATAGGAATAATTTTCCTATAAACACCCTAATATTTTCCAAATATTAGTTTTATGACACAAGTCATTCCATCCCCAATACTTTGTATTTCTTCCAACCCTTACTCGAAGAATGATTTATAACTCATTATAACCTTAATTCCAGCATAATGCTTCCATGAAAATAAATTTTCACTTTAGTCCTTAAATTCTTCCTAATTGTCAAATTGGTCCCTAATCTTTTCCAAAATTCTAAATTGATCCCTATGTTCTACAAACTTCCAAAATGGTCCAAATGACATTTTAAAGCTTGTAAAATCATAATTTCAACATTTCCAAATTTATGGAAATTTTTCCATGATTTCCCCTAATTCCTTCAAAATGCTGAAATCACCCCTCTACTTTTCCAAGTTTCCAAATTAGTCTACTTAACACTTAAAAATCATTTACAAGCCTTCACAACCATTCCCAACTCAAAATCATTCCAAATTCAACTTTTCTACTAAAACCCTAACTTTAAACAATTTAGGGTTTAGCTATTTCCATGTAGTTTCAATCATCATACAAGCTTTAATATGATTCTACAACACCATATTCATTAGAAACTAACCTTAATTCATTCTAAATCAACATCCCCTTCATCCACCAATTTCCCAAAACTAAGGTTTTAAATAAGAAAAGCATGAACAAATGGTACCAATAGATAGAGAATTTCACGTACATAAATTTCATGTTTCATGCCTTCGTCAAAATTTCAACTAAATAAGCTTGAAAAATCAAGAAGAAAATTTTTTTCTTCTTACCTTGGGGTATTCGAACTTGGCTGAAAATTGGGGAAGAAATCTTGAAATTTCTTTTCCTTCAAATTAAGCCACTTGTATTCAATTTATTAAAAATGAATTTAAAATTCATTTTAAAGTCTAATGACCTTTTTACCCTTGTAATCCAAAGCTCCATATTAAGCCACATGTCTACCTACCAATCCAAGGGCCCAAAACAATCCAAGGAGTTAGTGATTATGAACTTTTCCCTTGCCATCTTCAAAAATTACCATCTTGCCATTTTTCATCCAATGGCTAAGATTAAACATGGAAAAGTAATCTTTAATCCAATGACCCATATTAATTTCCATTAAAATAAGGTATGGAAATAACCCTTTTACCCTTGTCTTATTTTAATAAAATATCTCCTAAAATATCTCATAAAAGATTTCTCATTTATTCGATTAAATCTGATTATCTGGATTTTTCCCGAACTTTAAAGCTTCATAGCTCTTCATACAAACTCCGTATCAAAAATCCAAGTATCACGAAAATGCCACTCTTGGCGGTGGACTATTCATTTACAGGACTAACTTACATACTTTTGAAAATTACAACTTGGTCCCTAAACTTTCCATATTGTACACTTTGGCACCAAACTTTTCAAGTTTTACATTTTGGTCACTAACCAAAATTTCAAGATATTACAACAAGCATCACAAATTTTGTCAAGAGAAAATTTAATTTTAGGCAAACGTCTTACTAGATCTTTTGAAACCAATTTTTCATAAACATTCATGCTTGCATGCCCTAATTTTCTATGCCATATCCATGAATCATGCTCATTATTTGCAACAAAACATGCATGAGAAATGTGTATGTAATCTAGATGCACCATGTATATGTTTCCTATACGATGACCAAAAAGCACAATTTTGTTTGTTTTAATGTTTAAAATTTTGCAACCATTAGAATCAAAAACAACGTTAAAACCTTTGTCACATAATTGACTAATACTTAAAAAATTATGTTTTAGACCGTTGACATATAAAACATTATCAATGAGAATGGATGAGTGATTACCAATGGAACCAATTCCTTCAATGTGGCCTTTGGAGTTGTCACCAAATGTTACTACTCTTCTACTCTTTGGCTTTAGTTCCAAGAATCGACTCTTGTCTCATGTCATGTGTCTTGAGCATCCACTATCAAGGTACCATGAGTTTGCACTTGTAGCCTTGGCCTTGTAGCAATGCTCCACCTACAAACATGGAATCAAACTTTGATTTTTGGTACCAAATCTTTTTGGGCCCGTGAATATTAGTTTTCAAGAGCTTGGTTCCCTTAGGAATCCAAGAAGCAATAGCATTAATATTGTTAAAAGCAATAACATCCTTAGGAATCCATACACTTCTAACTTTCTTACCATAATAGGGCCTTGAATACCCTCCATGTTTGTTCCCACCAAAGTTCTTTTTTACATGGTTGGGTTTTGAAGATTGCCCTTTTTCAAAATTCGATTTCCCTCCTTGAGATTATTTACCCCCTTGAGGTAATGGTCTTTTAACTCGGAAAGAAGGTTATTTAGATCAATATTTTCTTTTTCAAAATATTTTTGATCATCTAGCAAATTATTAACCTTCTTTTCAAGTTTCGAATTAGTTTTGATCAAAGAATCATTTTGATTTTTCAAATCAGAAATTATTTTCTCATTTTTTAAATGTGATTCTTTATACTTCAAAACTAATTCATCGTAAACCTCTTGCAACTCATTATAATCTTTAAATAATTCATCATAATTAAGATCATTAGATGAGTTGGAGGTTACCTTAGGATCTTCTTCATAGATCGTGAGACAAAGGTTGGCAACTTCTTGCTCCTTATCACTTAAAGACTCTTCATCGCTCCAAGTGGCTACGTGGGCCTTGTGCTTTTTTTCTTCTCGAAGCCCTTCTTCTTGAGTTGTGGACAATCGATTTTGATATGCCCCAGCTTCTTGCACTCGTAGCACACGATCGGATCATTTTCTTCTTCCTTGATCTTGTTCTTGAGATCCCTTCTTCGATTGAACTTTTTTCTTCAGTTGGATCTCATGAGTCGAGTGAATCGTTTAGCTATCATAGCCAACTTTTCATCTTCTTTCTCACTTGAATCACTCTCATCATAAGAAGCTTTGAAAGCGATTCACATCTTCTTCTTCTCTACTTCCTTCTTTTCGACCTTTATTTTCTCCTTTTTCTTTTCTTCATCTCTTCCTTTCTTTATTATCTCATGGGTGAGAAGAGACCCCGTGATAGCGTTGAGCTTTAGCGTCTTGAGATCCTTTACTTCTATAATGGTCGTTCTTTTACCGTCTCAAGACTCGAGAAGTGGGTAGAGAAGTTTCTGAACTAGCTTCTCCTCCGGGATGATTTCTCCTAGACCCTTGAGGCTATTGACAATGATGGAGAATCGTTCAAACAACTTGGAGATTTCTTCATCCAGATCTATCTTGAAATTTTCATAACTCAAATTAAGAAGCCTAATCTTAGTCTCCTTAACTTTATTAGTGCCTTCGTAGGTGATTTCTAGCTTGTCCCATATTTCTTTAGCACTAGAACAAGATGACATCTTGGAGTACTCGTCCGGTCCAAGTGAGCAAAATAGCATATACATTGCCTTATCATTGATTTGAAGCTTCTTCCGATCTTCATCGGTTATCTCGTGCTCGGACTTCGGAACTAACCGATCACCTTCTCTCTTATCGAGATTGTCGGTCCATCTTCCACTACATCCCATAAGAGGTAGTCATGGGATTTGATGAAGAACTTCATACGGTTTTTCCAATAGGGATAGTTATCCCCATTGAAGTATGGATGTTTAGTGATGGATTGAGACTCGTACAAGTTGCTACCGGAGGTGGATGCCATGGCTTTGACTTCTATTGATTGAATCACCTTCTAGGATCGCCTCAACGGTTGTTAGACCTTCAGTTGAGTATGGCTCTGATACCAATTGTTAGGATGATCAATCAATACCGAAAGTAGCCAAGATTGGGTGAATTGGCAATTTAAAATTTTAGGGAGCGAATGGAAAGAGAGAAAATGGGACACAAAGATTTATAGTGGTTCAACCTTCTAACAAGGTCTATGTCCACGACCTTATCTTCCTACTAAGGATTTCAACCAATTCACTATAGAATTCTTCCCCTTTTCTAGGCTAAGGAGGCAACTGTTACAATCGATCAAAGCTTTCTACCCAAAGCTTATTCAAGAATCACTCTTTTACGAGAAAGAAAATGACAAATGGATAATGTTCTCACAAGGTAAATATTTGCCTAAATGCAAGAACACTCAACCCCAAACTTGAAATAAAAGATTACAATGAAATACACAAGTTGGGTACAAAGGTTTGACTCTAAAAGCACAAAGGATTGGATTTTAGCTTGGATCCTTGAATGTTGATCAATGTAGGTTCATTAGTTGTTGGAGCTGCACTTGAGGCTTGTATTTATACCCATTCAATGAATTCTAACCGTTTGAGTGGTTGGAGAATTGAATATAGCCGTTAGAGAGCAAGTTTTCCCGCAATAAATGCTATCTGCCAACCCTAGGTATCAGTACGCATCTTTGAGTATCGGTACCTTTCCAATATAGAAATAGTCATTACAAAGCAGGGTGTACCAGTACTCAAAATTGAGTATCGGTATGCAGGAAGGGGTACCAGTACGCCAAAGCCGTATCGGTACGTAAATTGCTCACTAGAAAATCTTTAGGCCATCCGGTATTGATACGCGTATAGCTGTACCGGTATGCATTTGAAAATTTTAGTTTTTACCTCAAAAAGTATCGGTACAGGTATATTGTACCGGTACTCATTTTGCATTCGATATATGAATAAAATTGTAGCGTATAGGTACGCATTATAGCGTATCGGTACGCATTTGACATTCAACTTTTTGAAATCAAATACAAGTATCGGTACGTCAATTGTCGTACCGGTACTAGTTTTACATTTGATGTTTTAAAATCAAGTACGCGTATCGGTACACCTATTGTCGTACCGGTACTGGTTTTACATTTGATGTTTTAAAATCAAGTACACGTATTGGTACACCTATTGCCGTACCGTTACTTGTTTTACATTCGATGTAATTTGGAATCAAAGGGTGTACCGGTACTCATAATGTCGTATCGGTACGCATAGGCTTTTAAGGCCATTTTAACTTAGAAAAATTCATCGAGTGTATTTTTAAAGTTCATCAAATGTTTGGTTAAGCTTAAGACAAGAATAATTTTGTTCAAATGCATAGTGAGTAATTCATATGAGTTATGTAAAATTTATTTTAAAAGAATTTAATAGTTAAAACCATTTGTTATATCAATATGAGTTAAAACCATTTGTTCTATCAAAATCAATATGAGTTCTATAGTGTGCCTTTGGATCATACCATGGAGGATATGGAGGTTGAAGGGGTGTCAGATAATAAGGTCTTTCTAGATCTGCATCAAACAACTGTGGATACAACTCTGTATATGATATTGGCAGAGGTGTGAAGTTCACCCTGTCATTTCTTGGGCCACGAGAATCTTTCATATTCGAATTATATGAACTTCTTAATGCTCTAGCTGATAAAATTGTAACATTTTTTGGGGCTTCTTAAGCACTCGTATTGTTAACTTCATTGTCCTTCCTTTTAGAAGTCTTACGAGAACTTTCTCCACTTTCTAATCTTCCACTCTTAATTGCTACTTCGATCAATTCACCCGTCATCACCATGTCAGCAAAGTTATGAGTAGCATTACCTATCACATACTCGAAGAGTGGTCCCCTCAGAGTATTTACAAACATGTAGTTGACCTCATTTTCCAACAATGACGACTGTACTTGTGCTGCCAGTTCCCTCCACCTCTGTGCATCCTGGCGTAAACTCTTAGTAGGTTTCTGTTCCATAGCCTGCAACATAACCCGACTAGGAACCATTTCAGATACATGTTTATACTGCTCCTCGAAAGCACCAAAAAGGTTTTTCCAAGACCTAATATTAACCCGGCTTAGTTGTACATACCAGCATGCTGCTGAGCCCGCTAAGCTATCCTGAAAGCAATGAATCAACAATTTATCATCTTTTAAATAAGCGGCTATTTTGCGATAGTACATGGTATGATGTGCTTTCGGATAGGTCTTCTCCTCATACTTTTCAAAGTCAGGTGCTTTGAATTTGGGTGGAAGGATCAAATCAGCAACCAAACTCAAATCAGCAGCACTAGACCCTTGATTGTTCATTTTTTGTATCTCCAACAACCTCATACTTCCTCTCGATCTCAGCACGAATCCTTTTCAATTTTATTGAGCATATTCAGATCTGAGACTTCGTCGCCACTTCCAAAATTTGCTCCAATATGGACTGGGTGGCTAGCGGTTGCTCAAGCTAGATTAATTTAGACCTTCTTCACATGAGGTGGTCCTTCAGGTTGTTCCTTCATATGAGATATGGTGTCTATTTGCTCATTCACGTTGTCTGTGGTACCCTCATGTACCTTGCCCTTGCCAGATTCTTTTAGTCCTAGCAAAGTAGTCACTAACTAATAATATCCCTCTACGTCTGAGCAAAGTGATTCCTCATAGATTGCTCAATTCTGTCGAATCTATTATGTACCTCAACACGATCATTCTCGAGACTAGCAACTCTTTCTTCAACAGCCATGGCCTTGAAGCGTAAACGTGTTTTGTATGAATACGGAATGATTGTGGTTCAAAAACAAACTGCCATAGAACCTTTCTTTATAAAACCTTTAAAAAAGTAATATCATACGAATGGATTCATGAATGCATTAGGGGTATTAGGCTCAAAGAAAAATCTTTAGAAAAACATCCATTTAACTAGGAAAAGTCGAATACAGGAAATGAATAATTTCAACTACAGAAAACTACTAGCTCTAACTCCTAGATTAACTATATTATTCAGCAGACGGATGACCCTCTCTTCAAGCTCTAGATCAACGTCAGGGTGTTATAGCAAATTGGCAGCATCCTTCGATAGTATCTGGACATATTGGGCAATGCTCCTTACTCGTCCATTGAAGATAACCAGTTCATTATTTTGTTCCTGAATTGTATGTTGAGCTGCTTCGTACGTCTGCTTCCACGCTCTACTTTCTTGATACAGCGCACTTTCAAAGTTTGCGAGCTTTCCTTTTAAGTCCTAAACTATATTCTCTAACTTAGCCACTTTTCCTTCAACTCTTTCTTCTCTTCATCCGCAGCATCTCTCCCTTCGTTGTAATGCCCTGTGAGTACTTGTTCCATTTGCGATATCTGAACCCTTAGTTCTCCATTCTGTTTTTTCAGTTCTGAATTTTGAGTCAACAACTCTGAATTTTGTATCTCTTTTCCTTTTAGCGTCTTTTTAGCACGATCATATGATTCCTTTAAGTCTTGGATCATTTTCTTAGAGGATTTTGCATTGTCCTTGTACATTTTCTTATAATCATTCCTCTCTTTTGCAACCCTATCCAACTGTTTAGACAAATCATTGATCATCCTACTTGTTCTTCCTTTTTGAATCTTCTTACACTTTGAATGAGTTTCCTTGAAATCCTTCAATTCTTGGCTAAGTTTTTGATTCTGTTCATAAAGCTCTTTTTTCTTTCCTTTCTATACATCTACCTCTAACGATGCCATGGATAAATTCTGCTTCAGTTCTTCAATTCGCTTCTCCTACCCCTTCAACTCTTTCTCGTGATCATGTTTCAACTTCTCCACCACTGAGGGCGCATCTCTCGTACGTTCATTGTTCAGTCCAGTATTACCAACTCTTTTCTGTTTAATTCCATCATTAACCCTTCGAGCCTTCCACTACGCATAATTTTGTATGACCTCTAATCCATCATGAAGCTTTACTCTCCTCGATGTTTCCCATGTTGTTACGACGTCCTTTATTTTTGTCTTATAGCCTTCTGTCTTATGTATGTACTTGAATTCCTCCATGCCAACAGTAGCAGTAATAAACTGTCTTGATCCAAATTGTCAGGACACTAACAATGGGTAATAGGTTGTTCCTCCCAAAATTCTCGGCAGCGAAACCCAATCGAATTTCCCACATCGATATAGGTAACCAACCAAATTCAGCCAAGGGGCTTTCTAGACAATCTCTGAGTCTTTTATATTCAGAAAATGTTCTTTCCACTGTTCTTTCGACATTTTCTCAATCGGACAGGCTACAAGATGTTCCTCTAGTGGTGAATAATTAGTACAAAATCTATGAGCCCTATAGGGTGCAACCCATCTGTGGCCTTGAAGCCACACGTCCAACAAATGAGCACAACCCCAAAATCTTCCTTCCCCTATTCTTTTACAGACGGTTAGGGTTCTATAGGTCTCTGCCAAAATAGCTGGTACTGGATTTACCTTGTTTTTTAAGCGCTTAAACAGCCCAAGAGTTGATGGATCAATATAATTTGGGGTCCTCGAAAATAACACTAATCCGTAAATACACAGGGCGTACAGACTTCTTTTCCTCTCTGGTTCATCGCTCGTTAAAATTAATTCTTAAATTACCTTTCATTATATGCGTTCATTATCCTCGGTTATTTCATCGTTACCTTTTTGCTTTAATTTTATGTTAAACCAAACCTCATTTTCCCCGTGACCATTTTCAACTTTCTTCTAAAGTTTGAGTTGTTAGGGGGTCTTGTGTAAATATTGTCTGTTTCAAATTTCGGGCAATTTAACAAAGCCTTATATTCTTCCAGCGTCGGTGTCATATCCACTTCTCCGAATATTAAGCAATTATATGTCGGGTTCCAATATTGCATCATAGCCCTAATTAATTCTCGATCCACTGGAACTTCTAATAGCATTACTATATCCTCGAACTCTAACTAAAAACCCATCTTCATAGTTTCGTCTTATTGTTCCTACATCATTTTTGAGTTTCGATAAACAGCTATTCTGCCCTGAATTCATTCTCGCAATTTCTTTGGTCTGTGATACATAATCTCCCCTAATATTGTCTCCCTTGAAGAACTGGGTTTCCTCAAACCATGACCAAACTGCGGTATTATCCTCTCCCTGTCTATCAGACCCTTCAGTTGTATGAGACATTTCCTATTCGATTGACTTCGAACTTAATACCCCTATGAATACAATTATGATGCAAAACATAGAACAAAACAAAACAAAAAATGTGTCAGTATGTTGAAAATATACTTGTAAATAAGAATAATTACCAAAAACAGTTTATATGGCGTAAAAATAACCAGAGACGGTTTATTTTGCACACAAGAATAACCAGAGAAATGAATTTAATTCAGCAACACCCTATTCTAGGTCCATGTCTAGCTCTATTGGGGTAGGCTTCTATTACAGCATGTGGGTTTCGATCTAGACTCTGGGTACCCAAACTGTCATTACTGAACTAGTAAGACATCGATTCAGGAGTATACGACCCCTTATAGCGAAGGCGTAACCTCACGGTGTATAAGGTTGGTATACCGGAAGGAGGACAAAATTCCGATCACGAAGCTGAATAACTCACGTAAGATCATGCCTCACTCCCACTTAAAGGTGAAAAGCCCAGGTAGAAGGCTTATGCATGAATGACAATTTATATCACACAAGAAAAAGCTAAATGCATTCTTTCTAAAAATTTCATCCAATAATTATGGAAAAAATAAAATTCAAATTATTGTCCTAAAATGCCACGTAAAATTAATTAAGCCTGACTCTCGATTTTTAAAAAAAAATCCCCAGCGGAGTCGCCAAGCTGTCGCGACCATTTTTGAAATCGAATGTGTAAAAATAACCTGACAATCGATCTTTTGAAAAATTAGGGTTTTCTTACCATTTTTAATTTAATCTTGAAAATTTAGGTTTTTTCATGTTAGATCGAATTTTTCTTTATTTATCCTTAAAAAACATTTTGGAGTCGCCACCTATCACTTCGAGGTAGACCGGACACTGGAAAAACAAACCAGAGATTCTGTCTTTAAAAGTTGGGTTTAGGAGTCGGTTATGTGTAGGGAAGGATTAGCACCCCCACAAACGCCCGTTATCGGTACCTTAATTTTACGTGGCATTTTGGCATTTTGAATAATAATTTGAATTTAATTTATTCATAGTTATTAACTGAACTTAAATTCCGAATGCAGATATCCTTTTATAAGGAAATTCATTTTGTTCAAATATGAGATTAAAAGCACCCCGTTAGGTGGCACCCCTATTCATATTTAAAAATGAATTTCCAACATAAAAGGTTTTTTATGAATGTCCTTTTATTGTCTTGTTGATTTTAAGTATTAATCCTAAAAAGGCTCTAATTAATTAGTTATTTATGCTATGAATATTAATTAATTTAATGGCTTTTATGAGAAAATGTCAATTGCTTGAACACCTTCCATATATTTAAAGCCCTTAAATTAATCATATTCCTAATTGGTTAATCTTTCTAGTTAATTAAAGTTCTAATCCTAATTAAGGCCCTAACAATTTATTTAGTCAATATTATAAGTGAAAATATAGATTAAATATTCACCTTTAAAACCAATGTTGAGATAACACCCCATTCTAAACAATGGAACACTATCCAAATTTGGGCTCTGAAGGCTCTATTTAAAATACATTTAATTAACTACAATGAATTCTAATTAATTGTTTAATTTTAATTAAAGACTAAATTTATATTTAATTATATGTGGAATATACATTAAATACAATATATTAAAATCCATGTTGAGATAACACCCCGTTGTAAACAATGGAACATCATCCAAATTTGAATTTTAAAATTTATATTTAATGTACATTTAATTATTACAGTTATCTATCCTACTCAATTATTGAATCCTAATTAGAGAACCTAGGTTAAAGGCTCTAATATTTAATTAAGTGTGTTTAATTGTCTAACAAAGTATACTATATGCTAATATTAAAACATGCATTAAACATATTAGAAAGAAATTGGACTAAATTGAAAGAAAGCAAAGGTTTGGGCAAAAACCAAATGGTATCCATATAGGGATGCGCGGGTCAAACCCGACCCAAACAAAACACGCGGGTCATTTTGACCCGGTGCTAAAACGGCACTATTTGACTCAGCCTATAAGAGGCCCAAAATGAGTTAACCCGGCCATTTAAGCCACAACACTCTATCTCTACTCTCACTCTCTCTCCCCAAATTCTCTCAATTATAATGCAACCCAACCCAGGAACCACACCCAAAAAGATCAAAATCTCATGTTCTTCATCTGTTCTTCCTCAAATTCAACTAAAAACCTCATTTGATTCTCTACAAACACCCAAAACTATTTGTTTCATGTTTCTTATCGATCAAACCCTCATATCCTCTCGAAATTCATCCCTTGTTCTTCATAATCTCCTCATTTGATCTTTAAAAACACCAAAACACTCCTTAAATCTATTTCTATATATAAAAAACCCAAACTATTTCCTATGTTCTTAACTGTTCTTCCCGAACCAAACAAACCCTAAAAACTCCAGCTTAGTTCCACCTTAGTCTCCAGTCAACCCTAACCTACTCCGACCACCTCTGCAACTCTAATTCCCCCTAACCTAACTCTGGCCACCGTCCTCCGCCGTGAGGCGATTTTCGGCCGCCGTGCCAAAACCTTAAAATACCCAAAATTCTTTATTTTCCTGATTTTTTCACCTAAATTACCCGATCCGTCAGGATCTCCCGACTTCCCCCTAGATCTACCCAAAACCTAACACTCCTATCATTTTCGACTCCTTCAGATCCTAAAACCCTCTCCGACAACCACTCAAAATATATTCCGGAAACTTTGAGATAAGTTTCTGGCAGCTCATTTATATCTTCTTACTATTTTATTTTTAAAAAAAAACTAGATCTGATGTTTTTGTTGTTTTCATTGCAAGAAAATAAAAGGTCGAGAAGAAATTTACCTTTTGGTATGGACGGTGTAGATCCGATGATGGCACAATTTCGGTGACTGTCTATCTCTTCCGGTGACCCCTGGTATTTATGGTAAGACTCTCCGAATTCTCCTCTCCCTTCAATTAATTGAGTAATAATTCGGTAATTATCACTATCATTATTAATTGTTTTTTTTCTCTCTCTCCCTAGGGTATTTATAGCATGGGTAAATGCTGACGTCAGGGCTAATAAGTTGTTGACAGTTGTCTCCAGCATGGCTTGATCCGGGTGAAACATGGACAGGCGAATGGCAGCATGCCACGTGGCCGTTTGGGTGGGCTAAACAAATGCAACTTTGTTTCTTGGACCTCTTTATCTGATAACATGTATTTGGGCGGGAATTTGATTGTAAATGGACTTTATATTTGTAATTTGGGTTTTGAAGCATTTAGGCTTTTGTATATGGACTGTTATTTATTTATTTGGGCTTTTATAATATTATATTTATTTATTTATTTATTTATTTAACCCGGTCAAAATTCAGGTATTGCAGATATATTGTATGCCATGGATTTAAATAGCGGTCCGCAACTGCTAAGCGGCCGTTATATAGCGATTTTGGCAACCCTATAAATCAGGATAGATTAGCTTGGAAATTTTTTTGAACAATTCCTACCTAGGGGAGGGGATGAGAAATTTGCTCCTAACGAGTCTAGAACCCACAACTTAGGGAGAGTGGAGGTGTCAACTAAGAGCTTTTAACCACTTACTCTAGAGATTGTTGACGATTAGCTTGGAAATTTGAATGATGCATTAATTAAGTGATCATGTTTAAGATGCTTGAATTGAATGGTAATCATGTTTAGGTCTAGTGTTAATTAGATATTGTGTTGTGGATTGATAAAAGAAGATTGAAATAATTAAGTATGCAAAATTATGATCTCTTGCTTTAATTTTTTTTTCTCGGCAAATAAGTTAATTTTATTAAAATTTAAAAGTCTCGTCTATATTGCGTGCTCACTAAAAACCTCCCTAAACCTAAAGGTGGAAAAGAGTACACACAAGATAGGCAATAAACAAGCTCAATACCTGGGATTTCAACAAGTATACCCTGCTCATTACCCATTACCATTACACGCAGATAAGACTCCAAACGAATCACATCTCGAAAACCAGTTACACCAACCCCCCAGATTCATCCAACTCACAAGGGGCAAGTAAATACACAGACTCGCCCCATTACTCCAAACCAACATATTAATCACCACCATGCTTTAAACAGGCTCTACCTGTTCAAACCATCTTTGGCTAATCCGTCAGCTAATTCATTACCTTGCCGAGAAACATGACAGAACTGGATCCTTCCAATTGCCTTTACTGCTTTGTCAATTTCCAGGAATAACTCCTACCAAATCCAAGGACGCTGGATCGGATTAGCAATCCAGTTTAATACGATCTGCGAGTCTGACCCTATCATCAGACCTCTTTTTTCACACCAGCCCGCTTCCACAAATACCTCAAGAGCAATTTTTATTGCCATAATTTCAGAAAAGTCCACCCCATTAGCAGATAACAGACCAGAGAATACGGCTCTAACGATACCTTTATTTGTCCGCAGAACGCCACCGCAATCTGCACTCCCATCCTTAGCCGCTCCGTCCACGTTGAACTTTAGCCAACCTATCTCGGGAGGATCCCAAACTTTGTGATCATGAAAATTAGCAGTACCCCCACAAGTCAATGGGCAATCCCACCATCCTTCTAAGTTTGTCACCATATCGTCTTTAGACGCCTTAACCCAAACTAGAGCTCGTATATTTGTTTGAGATAATAGCTCCTTCACAGTTGTCGATTTATCCCTTAAAATTCTTTCATTCCGAATTATCCAAATACTCCATATCACTGCTGCTATAGAGATCAACCATAAACTTCTAGGGTATAATTTCACCCCTTTGATTGCAGTATTGAGATCCTCAACCATTCTTTTTTCTCTATCCAGGAGGTTTCTGGAGAAAAACCCCTCTCATTGTATCTTACTTAGACCATTTGGAGCCGCCATCTTTGCAACAACCACACCTTTACATCGAGCCAGTCTATACAAACGGTTAAAAACTATGCGCAAAGGTTTCTCCCCACACCATAAATCCTTCCAGAATAATATTGATTCACCATTCCCCACTTGCCATCTAAAACACTCAACATTCATCCATCGATTGACGTCCGACAGTTTCCAATTATTTACTATCCCTCTCCAAACTATCGACATCTTCTTCGAGTTGCTTAACTTGAGTCTCCATTGTTGAGGAGAAGAGCCATATTTAGCCAAGATAATTCTTCCCCACAGTGCTGAATTTTCAGTTGCAAACCTCCACCCCCACTTGGCTAACAAAGCTTTGTTCTTCACTTGTAAGTTAACAACGCCCGCCCCGCCCTTATAGCGAAGTAAACATACTCTTGACAATTTCGTCTTATCATTTGAGCAACCCCAAAGGAAATCTAGTCTTACTTTCTCTTACTTCCAAAGCACTGAATTTCGAAGAGCGACATATAATAAAGAGGTAAGGAGGAAAGTATCGAGTTAATTAGTTCAACTCTCCCAGCAAAAGATAGTGTCTTGCTCTTCCACCCTGAAAGTTTTATTTGGAAACGATCTACCACCGGCTCCCAAGTAGCTACTTTCCTCGGATCGGCCCCTAAAGGTATTCCCAAATATGCGAAAGGTAAAGAACCAACCTTACAGCCACGCACTTGAGCCAAAATTGTCACCATGTCTGGATCAACACCTATCCCCACAAGGCAAGATTTGCTAAAATTTATGCTTAATCCAGAGCATAATTTGAAACACCTTAGGATTCTCTTCGCATTAACTAGGTAATTTTCCTTTGGTTTCATGAAAAGAACTGTGTCGTCTGCAAACTCCAAATGGGTAAAAGATTGTCCTGGTATGACATTACTAATAGCTCCAATTGCCTCACACAACTCCGCCTTTTCAAGTAGTAGATGTAGCACCTCCGTGACCATAATGAACAAATAGGGCGAAAGGGGATCCCCTTGTCTTAAGCCTCTCCTCATTCAAAACTCACTAGTTGGGGAGCCATTAACCAGAATTGAGACTCGCTCCGATGATATACACTCCATAATCCACCTCCTCCACTTGATACCGAAGCCCATCTTTTGTAGAACCATATCTAAAAACTCCCATCTTACACAGTCGTAGGCTTTCGAGAAGTCTAGCTTGAGCACCACCCCACCAGAATTACTATCCCCCTTGGCCATTGAATGTATTATTTCATTTGCGACAAGAATTTCGTCAAAGATCTGCCTCCCGCTCAAGAAAGCACATTGAGTATCACTTATTAAACCCTCCATCACCTCACGCAATCGCCTCGACAACACCTTGGCAATAATTTTGTATATCGACCCAACCAGGCTTGTAGGTCTAAAATCAGCAATTTCCGCTAGATTGTGGACTTTAGGGATCAGCACAATGAAGGAGTTTAATTTCGGATCTACCTTCCCAGACCTATAAAATTTACCCACCACTGTCATTAAATCACCTTTTACATCATCCCAACAAGACTTGTAAAATCCCATGTTGTATCCATCCGATCTTGGTGCTTCTGACTCATCGCAGCTCCAAATTGCGTCCTTTACTTCCTCTATCGAGAACGACTCTTCTAATTTTTCAGCCTTCATTCTCGAAAGCTTCTTGAAATTTAAGTTCATCACAACTCTTCAGTCACGGTTTTTGCAACTAAAATGGTTGTTAAAAAAGTTAAAAATCATTCGTCTCAACTTCCTTGGATCCACATAACTTCTATCTCCAAATTTAAGGCCCTGGATGGTCCTCCTCTTTGCTCGGATTTTCACTACACTATGGAAGAATGCAGTATTAGCATCACCTAACTTTAACCAGTTTGTTCTTGATTTTTGTTTCCATAACTCTTCCTGTAGCCTCAAAGTCTCCCAAAGTTCTAGCCTGCACTGTTTAATTTCTTCCTGCTCATTCCCATTCACATTTCCCCCAACGTTTAACTCCTCCAAACTATTTAGTCTCTCCTCCAGTTCCTTCACCCGTACATCAAAGTTTTCACAATCCTCCAAATTCCACTTTTTCAGCCTTCCTTTCAGTTTGCGAAGTTTTGAAGCTAGGTCAGCAGACAGCAGCGTTACTATCTTCTTCCTCAAATGCCTCCTTTATCAGCTCTCGGCATTTGCTCTTCTATAGCCATCCATTGATAAATTTAAACGGCCTTGGTCCCCAATCTATCGAACTAGTCACTAATAATATTGGACCATGGTCTGACGCAACTCGTTTTATCCCCGTTTGCACCAAATCTTTTAACTCAAGTAGCCACTGCCCATGGATCAGGAATCTGTCAAGCCTGCTTTTTCTATTATGTGGTCCAAACCAAGTAAATTTTCTTCCAACCATGGGCATATCAACCAGATTGCATTTGGATATAAAATCATTAAATTCGATACACCTCATAGTAGCACCCACACATTCACTTCTTTCACTCCTGCATCTAGTTACGTTAAAATCCTCTCCCACAATCCAATTTAATGGTTCAGCAGATCTCCAATCAATCAATTCATTCCATAGTAAGACTTGTTCCTGTAATGTACAAAGAGCATAAACATTAACAATAACAGACTCCCTACCTAACTGTAACCAATCACCTTTTATGAGAATATACCTAGAATTTATAACAATGGAATCTTCCCTGAAGCTGCTCTTATCCCAGATGGTAACCAAACCCCCTGATTGCCCTTCCGCTGCTGCAAAACTGAACCCAAAATTATCATCATACCACAGCCTTCTAACATCTTTATCCAGTAGCAACTCCTTTGTCTCTTGTAATAGTGTCATATCCACACTATGCTTTTTGAGGAACTTTCCCACTGCAGAGACTTTGACATCTTTCCCCAGACCACGCACATTCCATGTCACAATCCTCATCGTACCTCCTTGGAACCAATTTAGAAATTTGACTCAGCTCCCCCTCTTACACCGCAACTCACTTTTTTTTCTAATTCCACCAATTCCTTCACCGCAGCCTGCTCAGTTAACGCTTTATCTTGATAATCCCATAGAGACCCATATCTCTTTTCTTTCTTAGTAATCTTACCCTCTGCTAGTTCAGAAAAGAAAGACGTTGGACCGTTACCTTCACTTTGATACTCTCTTAGGCTTACATCATCTTGTGTCTCCATGTTCTTTTCTAATCCAACATTATTGAATTCATCCACCGAAGCGGCCCACGAAGGCTTACACGTCTCAAGTAACTCGGACTTCTGACCCTTCTCTTGTGCCAAGCCCTTGTCTCGTACATCCTTATATTCTCTCTGCATCCAAATTCTCCTCAGGATTACACTCATCATCTTTGGATATATGTCCTTGTGGGCTTGTCCCAATATCTGACTGGTCTTTGACCACCTCAGCCCACTTTTTCCTTGGACTCTTGAGTAACAGATCTTGGCTATCCAAGTCACCCCCTTTTTTACATTCCTCCATCATGCTTGTCCTTCTATCATCTACCCCAACGTGTAGCCGTCTTTAGTCCCCTGTCCATTAGGCTCAGATCCCCTAGTTGTCCTCCCATAAAGCATTTTCAACTAGGCAATTCTCATAGAAAAAAGTGTAGACGTGTTTTTTTAGTTTCACCTGCTTGTTTCTTTGTGTTTTCTTGGGCTGCCATAATCCACTTTTTGCAACCAATCTCTTCTACTCTTACATCATACATCATACACCATACTGCCAACTTCAAGCTCAACCACCTCTTCATTTTTTTTCCTTTTGGCTCGAGGTTACCAGCACCAAGACCTTTTCACAGTCGATCGTATGGCTAACATTTTCACCAAAAGCTTCAAAGTGACCCTATAACTCCACGATTCTCCTAATAGTAACATGGTTTCAGCCAGTGCGGTCTCTGGGCATGGCAAAAAGGCGCCCGCCAGGCCCTATTTTTTATAATATTTGATATTAAAATTTATTTTTTTAATATTTATTATTAGAGATTTATTCTTAAAATTTAATTATTTAACATTTATTACTATGACTAAAATTTTTGTAATATTTATTATTAGGGGTTTACTATTAAAATTTAATTTTTCTCAATATTTGTTATAAGAGGTCCAATTTTTTAATAATTATTATAAGAGACCTATTTTTCTCAATATTTATTGTTAGTGACATACTCTTAATTCTTTTTCAGTACTTGTTATTAGACTCGATTTTTTCTAATACATACAATTAGGGGCACAACTCCCCCATATTTGTTATCAGATACATTCTCTTAAAATTTATTTTTTTAATATTTGTTATTAGGGGTCCAATATGGACATAATTTTTTCCCCAATATTTGTTATTAGGAACATAGTCTTAAATTTTAAATTTTTTCTAATATTTGTTATTAGAAACCTATTTTTTAATACTTATTATTAGAGGTCTATTTTTAAAATTCAATTTTTAATATTTATTATCATGGCCTAATTTTTTTTAATACTTTTAATATTTATTATTAGGACTTAATTTTTAAGTTCGACTTTAGGTCACTAAAATTTTAGAAACGGCTCCGGGTTCAAGCAATGTAAAGGTACTCCCGTCAATTCTAACCATGCAGCTCGAGCAGAAGACGTCATCTTTTCCGACCAAGGTTCCACTTTGGTGAAAATTTCTTTCAAGTAAGACCAATCCAGGTCTTCCAGCATCATAAACAGTTCATCATCTTCAAACGTGAGCAGGAAGTTTACCACCCATCCTTTCAACTTTGATCTCACCTAGACCCCAACTAGTCAATCGTTCCATAATGCTGTCAGCACCACACACAGTGCTCATCTCTCCAACAAGACATCTCTTCATCTTCCACAACTCCTCCTCTACAACATGTCCCAGGATTCTCTTCGCCCCTTTGTCTTGGCTTCTGGACTCCTCCCCCTCCATTGCTGGATTTTTTTTTCCTTCCTAGTATTGAATTCCTTTTTTCCTGGTTCGCTTGGGCTTGCATCTTTCTCAAGCGTCTTACATCTATTGGCCCCCTTTTCTTGAGTCCCAATAACTATATATATTTGTGTCATAATTGCACGCTATTAGTTTTGGTTAAATACTTGAATAAATGTACAACGAATTGAATTATTTAAATAAAGATTTAATCTTACGTTAAAAAAAATAAAGATTTAATCTTTCAAAATAATCTAATAATGATCTAATATTTTTATATTTGTTCAAATAAGAGAATAACCTTTTAAAAACAGTTGAAATGCCTAACATTTTTAATACACTCAAATAATGACCCAATTTTGTGAAAAATATTTTCAAATATGGGCCTTATCTGAGCATATTAAAAAAAGGTTAGATCATTATCTTAGCAAACTTGAAAACAATAAACACTTATTTAACTTTTTTGAAAAGCTTTTTTAACAAACATATCAGTTGGCATTAAAACAAAAAAACAGGGGAACAAACATCGCAAAACAAGAACATTACAGGAGAAAGAGACATAAAACAGAACTAGAAAATCGCACAAAGGCGCAAAGGAGAACATACACCAAAGAAAAAGAGCAAAGAAAACAAACCAAAATCAAACAAAAAGAGTAAATGCACAAAAAACATAGCAAGAAACATAACAAAACAACAAGAAAACTAAAAGTCGGGGAGGGAGGTCGGGGCACCAAGGCCGTCGAGAGGAGGAGTTGGGACGAAATTATAGTCAGCAAATTCAAAGTCTACTGCTGCATGACGCTTCTCACAACGTAAAGGCTGTTTGGTGAAATACAGAGGGGATGCACATAGGGGATGGTATCTCAAGTCAACACGTCTGAATATGAATTTGTCAAAGATTGATGAACTAGAAAAGAGAGATCAGAGTGGGAAGACAACCAATCAGTCCACTCTCGACAGAGAGGCTAAATCAGACCTACCACCAAAAGAGGAACAAGATCTGCAAGGAGTGACCAGACGATAAAACATCAGCATAGACAAAACCTAACTCAGAAGCAGAAGAAGAGAAAAAATAGAGAGAAAGAGGAAGAAAATTTTTTCTCACCCGAGAGCCCAAGGGTAGTTCATGATCGTTTAAAAAATGAGGTCCTAAATGAGCAGGCTAAAGACATGCTTCAAAACACCATAACCAGTAGAGATAGAAAGAAAAAGTCAAAACCAAAAAAAATAAAGAAAAAAATTGGGGTGGGATGGTATATGAGCGGGGCGGGTGCACATACCCTCCCCATATCTATACCCACTTTTTTATATCCACCACTCATGGCGGGTATTATTTTTTAAATTCATGCCCACCCAAGCGGATACATTCTCAAATCCACCTCTACACCCACTACCTAACTGGATGCACACCACCCAACCCATACTTTCTCGTACCCACTTAGCAAGCAATCAATAATATCGAATTATATAAAAAATAAATAAACCATAGACTTGTGTAAAGAATAGTAAAACTTCGCATATTTTATTGATTGATCAAGTGCATATATATAATACATTTACACATATATAAATTTAACTACAGTTAACTAACTAACTATAGCTAACTCAACTAAAGTACATTTACGTCGGTATAAATTTTACTTAACTACGTCTAACTAACTACGGCGATAGACAATTGAAAATAATGTTTATACCTTAAGATTTGGTTAAATTATAAGGCACGTCCTTTAAAATCTTAGGGTTTACAAAAATAGGTTGTGAACTTATTCTTAAATTCATAATGATCCAAAATTCATATGGTGGGTAGTTAGTGGGCAGGACAGGTGAATGTGAGGTGGTGCGGGTGGATGCGGGCAGATACGGTGAGGGTAAGGTCTCAAATCCATCACCTACCCACTATCCACGGCGGGTATGAGTTTTTACATCCACACCTGCCTACTACCCACCAAACTCATACCCATCTCTGCCCCAATTAGGGCGGGTGCGGTGCAGAATCCGCAAAATTGTACCCGTCTATCATCCCTAGCCGCCACTGAGGTTGGATCTAATGTTCGGAAGAAATAAAAGAGAATGTAAAGGTTTTTGAATTATAGAAGAAAGGGTTAAACCACAATTAACCTTTTTTGAAAAGGTAAATATTTGTTTGAGCATATTCGAGAATATTAGGTCATTATTCAATCATTTTTAAATATTGGAGACTTATTTGAACAACCCTAAAAGATTAGGCCCTTATTTGGATCTTTATATTTTTTAATATATTAATAACTACTTTGTGACCCATGCAATAATTTTATTTATAAAATTTTATTTGTATAAAAAACTTAATTAAATAATAAAATATATAGGAGAAGCATATAATTAGGGGTGAATATAACTCGACTCGAAAAATCAAATCTTTAGAATCAATTGGACATGAAAAAACTCTACTTAACTTGACTCAAATCGTAATTTTATAAACTCAACTCAACTCAAAAAAATTAAATACAGTTTGAATTATAAAAATTGGACTTGAATAACTCGAATTTTTTCGTATTTATGGATCAATTTTCATGTTCGAGTAAGTCTCTCAACTATGCTTGATATATTTATACATCATATAAAGATATATGTATATATCGTTTATGATTATAGAAAACCGTTTAAATTGGAACCAATTATTACCATGACATTATAAATATTTTCAATTAATTTGAACAAAGACTCAAAAAACTCAACTCGACTCAAAAAATTTCAAATACAATTTAAATTATAAAACAGGTCTCTTTAATTTGACTAACTCAAAATTTTTTGACTCGGCTCGATCAAATACTAACCCCTAAAGGGTTTTTTTTATTCAAGCTAACCCCTAAGGTTAACCACTTGGTCGAGAGGGGTTTGTTGATATAACCTTTTTTTTGTTAATGTAACTTTAAATCTACGCCTAAGGCTGAAAATGCATACAATCCAACAAGCCAAAGCTATTTTATTGGAATAATGCGACTTTGAATATTATTTTAACATTAAATCGTGATTTAATCGATTAAATTAAAATTAAAGTTCCAAGTAACTTCACATTTGATCCGAATTTTAAAATAATTACTTTTTAGAAGAAAAAAAACTATCAATGTGAGTAGTTTATTCTTTCTATAACTATCAGAACTCATCAATTGGTCAACTAATTTAAATTGGGCTTTACAGAGGTCTGTTATGGGGCGATCATCCTAACTTAATTTTCTGATTTACAATGTCAGAATACGACTTTATAATCTTGTTTAAAAAAATTAGTGTCACGTCCTATTAGACCAACTGAATGTGGTAATGTGACTAGTTTTATTGTTTTTTTTTTTTTTTGATAAATTGACTAGTTTCATTGTTAGCTTGTGTATACTTAAAAATATATATGGGGTAATGCATTTAATATTTATGGTTCCTTTAGAAATCATCCCCACATTGTTGGTCACAAGCTTTGCAACTACAATTCAGCATCCCCTCGTTTCTATATAATCACCCCTTCTACTTTGACACAAACATCAAAAGATCCAGAGAATTGTGGTTCCGACTTCCGATATGGCAATGAAAGTTTTGGGTACCTGGCCGAGTCAATTTGCGATGCGGCCGAGGATTGCCTTAACATCAAATCCGTCGACTATGAATTTATTGAAGAGAAGAATCTCCTGGAAAACAAAAGCCAGCTTCTTCTCCAATCAAACCCGGTTTACAAGAAAGTCCCAGTCCTCTTCCATGGCGATAACAAGCCAATCTGCGAATCCCTTATTATCGTACAGTACATCGACGAGACTTGGTCTTCCGGTCCTTCCATCCTTCCTTCCACCCTTACGAACGTGCCGTCGCTCGTTTCTGGGCTGCATATCTTGACGATAAGGTATTCATATTTCATGCTCTTTTCGTCTCAATTTTTGTGTCACATGTTAATTTTTTACGAAATTTTAAAAAAAATTGTATAATATAAAATAATTTGAGTGACAAATTTGCCTCTAAAAAATTAATTTTTATTTTTGTTGAAAAACTAAAAAATGATATAAAATAATTTGTATTAAAAAAATTGGTTAAGTTTTTTAAAGTGACAATTTTAAGTGAAATAATTTTAAAATACAAAAGTGACAATTTTGTTAAGAGAGAAAATATAGTACTCTATTCTTACAAACAAGTTTGCTTGTTTGTTTGTTGGCTAAATTATGAATTTCATCATTCAACTTTTTTCTTACTTTTCTTTTGATTATTTGAGTTTAAAAATTTTTAGTTTAATCATTAAATTTTGATTTGTTCTTATTTTGGTCAGTTTATCGTTAAATATTTAATGATGTTATGACCGAATATATATCTTTCAAAATTTATAAAATTGCCCCAATTTTTTGTGAATTTTTTTTTAAATTTGAATTGAAATCAACAATGGAGTATCTTCTTCCAACTCTCAACGATGGGAAAGTGGGGGAGAAAACAAATAATATATCTTGATTCTACACGGTGGATATGGTAGATTTGAATTGTTTAGAGTTTTGTGCATTTTGGGGTTTGTGTTGATTTTTGTGAGTTTTGGGAAGATTTAAACTAATAGAGTAGTAAGAGAAGATGAGATGAAGTCTTGAGTAGTCGAAAGAGATGTCGAAGAATATTATTTCAACGACGACGTGATAAAAAATAAAATTATAAAGTTTTATCTTTAAAAGAAAAAATAAAATAAATAAATGAAAGAGAAATAGCGGGATGAAATGTGATTATTATGTCAATAAAAAATAATATACATGAACACAAATAGTTGTCATGCTATCCTCTTATTTTTTATTTAATGTCTGGCCGTATGGGTGATTAAAATGAAAATAAATCAAAAAATTAATAATTAGATAAAAAAATTAATTTTAGTGAGTAAAATAGGAGTGAGAGGAAAGCTGATTATGAAATTTATAATTTACCCTTATTTGTTTCTGTGGGTTTAATTATGTTGTTGTGCAGTGGTTCCCGGCTGTGAAAAGCATGGGGGTTGCCGAAGGAGAGGAAGCAAAGAAAGCAGCAATGGCGCAGGTGGAAGAAGGGCTGGCTCTAATGGAAGAAGCATTCGGCAAGTGCGGCAAAGGGAAGGCTTTCTTCGGCGGGGATGAAATCGGGTTCCTTGATATCGTGTTCGGGAGCTTCTTGGGATGGCTGAGAGTGGCCGAGAAGTTCAACGGGGCGAAGCTGATCGATGAAGTCAAGACTCCTGCTCTGGTTAAATGGGCCGATCGGTTCTGCTCCCATGCCGCCGAGAAGCATGTCATGCCGGATACCGACAAGCTTGCGGAGTTTGCTGTGACTGTTATTGCCAAAATAAAAGGTCTTGGTGTTGCCGCTGAAACGCTTTGAAACAAGACAATCTGTTGAACCAAATCAATTTTATCTGTGTTTCTTGACTTTTTATGATGTGGTGATAAAAATATGAATGTATCTGGAATTTATAATAAATCCAAGTATTAATTTTCGAATAAAATTTTATGTCCTTTTATGGTAGGGGTGTTTATTGTCAAGTATTCGGTTCACATTTTTTATTTATTTATTTTTAAATTTAAAAGTTTTAAAAAATCACATAATAAACACATAAAATTTAAAAATTCATAATACATAATATATAATACATAATCTAAACACAAAAATTAGTGATTGAAATTAGTTTTAAAATTGAAATATTTGGATATATATATATATTAAAGTTTATCACCAAAAAGACATTAAAAATATTAATCTCGTTTTTTTCAAATCTTGTATTAACAAATTAGTACAAATATTTTTGAAAATTTTGAAACTTAAAATACATAATACAAACATAAAAAGAATTTAGAGATATAAATTTAGTTTTAGGTAAAATTATTAAGGAACATACAATAAAAATATAATTCAAAACTGAAATAAATAAATATATTAGAAGTACCGAGTCGGGTACTTGATTACAAAAAAAATTCGGCCCAGACCCGGCCCAACTACCCGAAAAAAATCCCGAGTCGGGTAATTTTTTTAAAGAATTTTCTAGTTTTTAAGGTTTAGGTCGACAGATCGATGGGCCGGGTCAACCGAGATGAGTATTTTTGCACACCTATACTTTCTTATATCCCTTTTTAGTGTCTTTTTTAATGTCTCAATACTAAATATATTATATTTTAAGTCTTAATCTTAAATTTTAAATTATAAACCCTAAAAATACATCTTATACCTAATATCCTAAACCCTAAACATAAACACTAACCCTAGTCATAAATACTTAAATTTAATACTTTAGAAAATTAAAAATAAAATATATAATATAGCTAAAAATTCAATGTGTGTTACATACTAAACAATAAAATAATCTAATTAATATAATCGATATAGAAAATGTCTCTATTACGACTTTTTAAAATACAGTGATCAATTATAAATTTAATCATAATACAATGATTTGCTATGTACTTTGTTAGAAAATGCCTGATGAGTTTATCTTTTATATTTTACGAAATTTTAAATCATTTTAAAATTTATTTATTTATTTTAATGTCATGTGAGGCACGAAATTCAGTGCCTTGATGTTTGGGCCAATAATAAAATATTGCGAACTCCTAGAATTGGGGGTGCGACACGCTGATTTATATTAGGCGAGTAAAATCCGAATGAATACAAACGATAAGTTTGTTTTCCTGGCGTACATAGACTTGAATAAATGGAGTGATTTCAGTGAAAAATATAATATTTATTTTAAATAATTTAAGTTTATTATTATTATCTATAAAAGTATACATGCTTTATTAAAAAAATTAAAAAGTATAAACAAATATTATTTTGTAATTATTTTAAGATTATACGTATGTATCGATACTATTTTTTAATTATCTTAAACTTATGAGTACATAATTTTTTTTAACTCTTTAATAATGAGTATATATTTTATAGATAATTTATTTAAATTTGTATCTTCCAGACAGTAATAGATCTAAAAATTTAAGAATAGAATTCAATTTTTTTTTTCTTAAATAAGAATGCATATTTTCATTTTTTTCCTATACACACTAAATAAAAAAAAGTAAAATTTAGCCCTAGAAAGTTTTCCTAAAAATGAGGGTGCAATTGCTCCCTCCAAAGCCATGTGGATCCACCACTACTAAATTGTTTTCTTATATATTTTTACTCAAGCTCAATCCAAAGCTATATAAGATAACTCATTATTTAAAAATAGTATTTTTATTAAATAATATATTTGTTTATGTTCGTTCGTTTATTAAATGAACATAAAAATTTTGTCCATACTCGTTTATTTAACTTAATAAACAACATTATACGAACAAATCGTCGAACGCTCTAGTTATTTACACCCCTAAAATTTTTACTACAGAATATAAATAATTATGATTTTTTTACTTTTTTAAATATGCTGAAATTCATTTAACAACATGTATGTTGCTTGAACATTACTCAAACCGCCAAACGTGTAGTAAGTACATTTAACTAACGTATAATTTATTCCAATTAATGGCACGTTACCGAGCACTGAAATGTCGAGTTATGAAGCCGGCTATTAAGCCATGTGCACTTTGAAATATACGCCTAAGCACTATAATTTGTTTAGTTAATAATTGCATGGTCCGTGAACTTGGTCACCAACGATGAGCCACAAGTATATTGTGTGAATTCTTTCTTTGTGATTAAAGATGATCGACGAGTACAATTTCACGGATTCGTACCGTATCAGCCCCATTTAAAGCAGGTATGAGTATGAGTTTGATAAGTAGTGAATGGTGTGTATGTCAAAAGTTATATCCGTCATAGGTAGTGAGTAGGTGATGGATTTGAGACCTTACTCGTCTCATATCTACATGCCTCGCATTCGCTCACCTCACTCTGCACCCGTCCGCCCACTACCCACCATATGAATTTTAAACCAGTATGAATTCAGAGATAAGTTCAAGAGCTATATTGTAAAGTTAGGATTCTAAAGCAGAATGCCTTGTAATTTGCCTAAATTCTAGGGTATAAATTCCCTACTCAGTTAATTTAGCTTGAAAAAAATATTTATTTTGTTATGTTTGGTATTAGTGATTGCTTGGCTAACAGGTTTGGCGAGTATGAACAAGCACGAGCTGGGTGGTAGGTACCCAACTGGATAGTGGATGCGGGGATGAATTTAGGAATATACCCACGTGGATGGGTGTATATTTCAAAATTTTACTCACCGTAGACGGTAGATATAAAAATTTTAGGTGGGTGTGGGTATGAGTATGAATATGGGGAGGGGTATCCATACTCGCCCGTCTCGTTTACCTCCCCTACTTGTGACCCTAATCAAATCTGAAGACGAGATTAGTGCTAGACATAGATTAAAATAAATAAGATTGTAGAACAAAAGGCTTACATTATACATACCTCTTTTTAAATCCGAAAAGAACAAAGAGTCGAAATTTTACACGTCTCTAACTCTTTCACACTAACCTATCTTAAATATATATTATGATTAGTCTATTGTTTTTTAACAGAAATTGCATATTCATCTGTTCAAAAAAAAGTAATTGCATACTCATAAACCCAAAATCTTAAACTTTAAATTACATATTCATTTTAACTTAGTGTGGATAGAATTTAAGGTTTAGAGTTAGAATTTAGGGTTTATAGATTAAATCCTAAATCATCAACATATTACTCTAAAGCCTAAACCCTAACCCTAAACCTTGAATTCTAACCATTACCCCTAAATTCTAAACCCCTACACCTAAACCCCTAAATTTTACACCCTAAACTAAGTCCTTAAACTCTAAAACTAAGACGCTTGTGGAAACTTTGCAGTGTACTGGATATAAATCGATTAGTCTATTGTTTTTGAACAGAAATTGCATATTCATTTGTTAAAAAGAAATTGCATATCCATATTACAACAATTTTACAAGAGATGAAGGAGAAAAATCAACCCAATTAGATGAACAAGAATCTAATCTGATTGATTTAGCAATCCGTTCAGCAACAATATTACTTTCTCTACAAACAAAAGTAGAAGAAACAGAAGGAAAAGAGGCAGTCAAAGGAATAATATCTTTCTCAGCAGCTCCAGACAAGCATCAGTCAAATTTCCTACAGAATCAGACCTACGTTATCGGACTCTAAAAATCAAGCCAAGTCGTAGGGCTTCATCTCCACAAACTGAAGACGCAAAAAATTGCTTTGGAAGGCCAGCAATGATGTGGCCATCCGAGTTTTTGATAACTACAGGAATAATGTGGCCAACTTATCTCAAGATCAATGATGGAAGAAGGAACACCAGTGAGAATCTTGCAGCTAAAGAGAGCATGATAACTCGATTTAGTCAAGTAATCTTCGGAGTTTTCAGAATACTTTACGTTTATTCCATTCTTTTTCGTCTCATCAAGAAAATCTTCAGACCTAGTGGAAGAGATGGAAGATTTGACACATTAAGAACCCATCGAATAACATTTATCATATGATGCTTCAGATTCAGGCTTAGAATGGGAGAAAGAAAGACATAAGATTTTGAGCAATTGACTTATTGTCCTGTTGCTCTTTCACTAAAACAGGATACAATCGTCGGTAAAGAGGAGATGATTAATGATGGAACATTTTTTGTTAAATTGAAAACCAGAGAGATTTTGTTGAGTCTCTTCTTTTTCAATAATCAATGAGAGGATATTAGAGATTAAGAGAAAAAGAAATGGGGTAGATCTGGGGCGCGGCATGTCTAGGGTGCTGCTAAAAGACAGCAAAATTCGAAATTTGTTTACGAACTAAAAATGTTAGATTTCTTGATAATATTTTGGTTGTTTTTTTGAGTTTCTTTTTCAATTATCGATTTTTTTTAATAAATTTTCAGTTTGAGACAAAGTCTCGACACTTATAAAATAAGTATTGATACTTGAAAAAAAACTCAAAAAAAATAACCGAAAATGTTATCAAGAAATCTAAAATTTTTAGTTCGTGGACAAGTTTCGAAACTTGCCGTCTTTTAGCTGCACCCTAAACATGACACACGTTAGACTCGCCCAATCTATTCTACTTTCTCAATTTTATTTGGTAAAGTACACTAGAGGCCAATAAATCATGTAAAAATTGTCTTTTTGGTTATTAAAGTTTCGAGTTACAAAATGGTTATTAAATTTTTGATCCGGTTATAAGATTATCATTATTTTTTTTTTCAAATGGTATAAAATGGTCATTCAAACTTATTGAATTGTTACAAAATAATCCTTAAGCTGATCAAAATTTATCAAAAAATTATTATAACTACAACTAGAGACCATTTTGTAAGCAAATCAAAAGTTTAATGATTATTTTATAATTTCTAAAATTTTAGTCACAAAAGTCATTTTTACATAGTTTAATGACCTTTATAGTACTTTACCCTACATATTTTAGAATCAGATTCAATCAAATCATGACCTAATTATTCTCATTTTCTCTATTTTCTAATGGCATAAAGTCAAAGTAGCCCCAAACGTTTGACCTTATGGTCGCTTTAGCCCCTATTCTTTTTTTTTGTCCGAACAAACACCTAACGTTTCATTTTTGTTCAAATTTTGCTGACGTGGCATCATAATTTTTTAAAATGATTAATTATTTTTATACTAATTTCTAACCAATCAGACGCTGCTACGTGACACCATCATATGATGACACGTGGCATTATCTAATGATGCCACGTGGCCGATTGGTTCTAAGGCATAAGAAAGAAGCGAAATTCATTAGATGTGTATGGAAGGATTCAAACCTGGGCCAAGAGGTTGAATAACTCAACACACAACCACCATGCCAACCTACTATATTATCATTTTTCCACCACATATTTTATTTATTCATTACTTTATTTGTTTGAAAGTGAAGAAATACTCATTAAATTATTCACTAATATATCTTAAACCCTAAACCTTAAACCCTAAAAAACTAAAACCTAAACATAAAATCCTAAACCCTAAAACTCAAAACACTAAAAACCTAAATCCATAAACTTGAAACCCTAAAGCCTAAAACTAAAACCTTAAACATGTTAAACCCTAAACTTAAAGCCATAAACCCTAAAACTTAAAACACTAAAAACATAAATCTATAAACCCTAAAATTAAAACCTTAAACATGTAAACCTAAAACCCTAAAACCATAAACCCTAAACTTGAAACCTTAAACTCTTAAAAACATAAACACTAAACACTAAACGGTAAACCCTAAAACTCCAAAACACTAAAAACCTAAATACATAAACCTTAAACCCTAAAATTGAAACCTTAAACATGTAAAACCCTAAACCTTAAACCCTAAAATCAAAACATTAAACATGTAAAACACTAAAACCATAAACCTTAAACCTTAGTATTTTAGTGTTTAGGGTTTTAGTTGTAGGGATTTAGGTTAACGGCTTAAGGTTTAGGGTTTTAGGATTTTGATTTTTAGGATTTTAGGCTTTAGGATTTAGTGTTTAGGGTTTATGGTTTAGGATTTGAGTTTTAAGGTTTAAGTGTTTCAAGTTTTAGGCTTTAGGGTCTTAGGGTTTATGATTTAGGATTTGAGCTTTTAGGTTTTGATTTTTAGGGTTTAAGATTTAAGGTTTTAGGTTTTAGGGTTTAGTGTTTAAGGTTTTATGTTTAGGGTTTTAAGTTTAGGGTTTAAGGTTTACAATTTTACATGTTTAAGGTTTTGGTTTTAGGGTTTATGGTTTTGAGTTTATGGATTTAGGTTTTTAGTGCTTTGAGTTTTAGGGTTTAGGATTTTATGTTTAGGTTTTAGTTTTTTAGGGTTTAAGGTTTAGGGTTTAGGATATATTAGTGAATAATTTAATGAATATTTCTTCACTTTCAAACAAATAAAGTAATGAATAAATAAAATAAGTGGTGGAAAAATAACAATATAGTAGGTTGGCTTGGTGGTTATGTGTTGACTTATTCAACCTCATGGCCCAGGTTTGAATCTCCCCATGCACACCTACTGAATTTTGCTTCTTTCTTATGCCTTAGAACCAATCGGCCACGTTTCATCATCTGATTGGTTAGAAATTAATATAAAATAATTAATTTTAAAAAAAAATTCATAATAACATGTCAGCAAAGTGTCACGTCAGCGCCCAATGCCATGCAGACATGCCACGTCAGCCTCAGGCGTTGACCGTTAGTTTACTAACGGTTTTCTTCTAACGAGGGTGAAATTTAAACAAAAATGAAACGTTAGGTGTTTGTTCGAACCAAAAAAAAGAATAGGGGCTAAAGTGACCAAAAGGTCAAACATTGGGGGCTATTTTTGACTTTATGCCTTTTTTAATTTATAGAAAACGTATGACGTCATTCTCGATGGAGTATTAATTAAAAGTGTCAAATAAGTGCTCAAACTATACCATTTTTTAGATAGCTGGCCAAAGTATTTTTTGGGCTAAGTAGGTGCCTAACGTTTTCAACGTTACCCGTTTAGGTGCCCCGACGTTAATTTACTTTAAAAAGATCCACAAAATAACCCTAAAATCCTTATATCCCCAAATTCAACCACTGTCGTCGTCGTTCATCATGCTACCAGTGACGAATGAAGCCTCATTTTCTTACCGCAAGACTCGGACGTCGTTCTTCGGTCGATCGCCAGCCATTTGCAGTTGATTGTTTACTTTTTCTTTCGCGAGTTTGACTTTATTTTGACAATAGGCAACCATCCGTCGACTATCGGCAAATTAAAGGATGAGGAAATTGTAACACCCTCAGACCGATACGGGTAGTCCGATCTGAAGTGTCACATTCGGGTCACAGAAGTGACCCACTATAAAAATCAAAATATTTTTTTTGTTTTTATACATTTAAATCAGTAAAACAAAATTATGTTTAAAATATCATTTCAGAAATTCATTTAAACTTATAACAGTAATCCAGAAAGTATGTTACAGACACCAACATAAAATAATACGCAACATATATGCCCACTAATTGTACCAATATTGTACTCCGAAAGCAACGCCGAGAGGACTCCAAACACCAATGCCAGTCACTATACCATGATAGATTTCTTCTAACCTGGGATGGTAAAAATAATGTGAGCTTGGAAAAGCTTAGTGATACAGAACTGCCAAGAGATGCTATAGGCAACATGCAGGTATAAGGTAAAGCATAGAACATACATAAAGATAATGGCATCAACAAGTTCTCATTATGGTAGAGAATCTCGTATTACGTCATACTTAGAGGCGGCATGGTTGTTCAATACCTGAACTTTTGAATATCAGTCGGGCATTCTACAATCCAGAATAATTATAAAGGAGAGATATTTTACAGGAATCGAGCCAGGGGACTTGGTGTGTCCCAACAAGCACAGATTGAGAAAGATAGACAAAAAGTTTCATACAATTGTAAAATTTTGATAGAGACAAAGGAGGAGGCGAGAAAATTTAGTATCAACCTAACTACCCTCCAACCGAACTCCAATATAAAGTTTCCCAGAACTACATCTTTACACCGTTAACCCAGGCCCAATGGGCGTAAGTACTGACCTAAGGGGTTACCTTAGGTCCTAGTCATAATTACCCTAGCCAAAGCTAGAAACCCAATACGGGCAAAATTACCCTAGCCGAAGCATGAAAACCTAATACGGATAGAATTACCCTAGCCGAAGCATAAAAACCTAATACGGATAGAATTACCCTAGCCGAAGCATAGGAACTGAATATAGACAGAAATCACCCTAGCTGAAGCGTAGAAACTGAATACAAGTAGAGTTACCAGCCTAATCAGGGCTAAACCTATAGTCTTCAGTCAATATCCAGTACCTAGTAAAATAGTATTGAAGGGTAATAGTCTTCTCAGTAATTGTAGTAGTATGCGAGAAATTCAGGATACATACATATGTTTAATCAGTAGAACCAGAGTATCAGGACCCATGAATCAAGTATACTTGTATCAAAAATTAGGAACTGGAAGTCGTGTTTTTACTTCAGATAACAAGATAACTTGGGATCAGAATGAATAGACTGATTTCCAATCAGAGAGATTATTCAATCAAATATAGGACACACTAGATGGTCCAATTTATCACTCAAGGGTCCTTGATAATTACCGAAAGGAGACACTGAACTATACTCCATTCTAGACTGATTTTAGAATCAAAAACAATATTCGAAGAAATTTGATAATTATCATCTTCATTTAGGTATTCAGGAATTATACCTCAAGATCATTCAGAATTTTTTGTATATCATGATTTTGGATATATCAGGAGAGTTCTAGTCAATTTTGCTCATAAAGACATTTTGGTCATTTTAACACTTAGGGGTAATTTTGCAATTCAACCCTAATAGGGTCAGTTGGTGATTTGTTATGCTGAAATATGTTAACGGCATGCTAGGCTTCTAATTTTATCCTATTAACCACGTCTCGTCAATGTGTTACTTTTTAAATATTCGAATAAGTACACCTCACATGTGTTACTTTTTAAAATGGTTGAACAAGAATTTGTTCAGTATTCTTCCATTATTGTAATACTATTAAGAATGTCTAATTTACATAAGTGGGCTTCAAACCCAAAGGGGAATTACAGTTATTTATGATCTATCGAAAATTTTAGGATTTTCCAAGCTTCCACTTATCTCAAGTTGCGTAGGTATTTCTATCATTTAAGTACCCGATGGTGTTTCATTCATTCATATACTTTCAGTACTTTTAAACAATTCATCCATTTCAGAACTCGATGGTTTATCCATCATTCCAATTAGTTTGTAAATTTCGGTGCTAGAGGATACTTCAGTCTTTTTGGTTATTACAGTCATTCCGATCAATTCAGCCTTATCATTATTTCTAATCTTTTTTTCATTTCAATATTTTATTCCTCTTTGATTAATTCAGACATACTGTTAGGATGATCAACCAACGACGAATGGCCAAGATGAGGTGAATTGGTAATTAAAAAATTAAAGGGAAGCAAATGGTAAATGAAAAATTGTAGACACGAGAATTTAAAGTGGTTCAAGCTTCTAACAAGCTCTACATCTACTACCTTAGCTTCCCACTAAGGATTTCAAACAATTCACTACTGAATTCTTCCCCATTTCTAGGCTAAGGAGGCAACTGTTACAATGGATCAAAGCTTTCTACCCAAAGCTTGATCAAGGTTCACTCTTTTACAAGAAGTGGTTTGCAAACACAAAAATATCCTCTCAAATGTGAATTTGTTTGCCCAGTTACAAGTGCTCACAACCCCAAACTTGAATCTAAAGATTACAATGAAAATACACAAGTTGGGTACAAAAAATTTGACTTTAAAAGCTCAAAGTGCTTGATTTTGCTTGAATGTTGTTCAATAGATGTTCAATTGTTGTTGTAGCAGCTTTGGAGACTTGTATTTATACCCTTTCATTGATTTCTAACCGTTTGGGTTGTTGAGGTCATCAATAAAGCCGTTGGGGACCATTTTTTCCGCAATAAGTATTGTCTTGTGACCTACCGTATTGGTACACGAAGAGCCATATTGGTACCTGTCAAAAGAAGAAAGAGCCGTTGTGCAATAGCGTATCGATACGCATGAAGACGTATCAAAATGGACAAAGAGTAAAATCAGGGGCGTATTGAAACGCAAGAGACCGTATCGAAACGGTATAATGTATTTTCAAAGGCGTATCGAAACGGTTAGGCCGTATCGGCACAAATTTTGCTCACTAAAATCTGAGGAAAATTTTAGTGAAAAATGCATTGGTACGCCTAATGGGCGTATCGGTACGGGTTAACTGAAAATTAAAGTTTGATGATTCCAATAACTGACAAGGCAACGGTCATATTTTAAATGCAAAGATTTTAATGATCTTAACCATATCGATACGGTGGAGACCGTATCGATACTCTTAAGCAATAACTTAAAGCAGATGAATGTCGTATCGAAACAGTCATACGTGTATCGATACGCATACCTAAAATACAAGCCCAGATGAAGGTCGTATCGAAACAGGCATAGCCGTATCGAAACAGTTTGCAAAAATAAATTTCATTAGTGAAAAACTGTATCAAAACACCTTAAGGTGTATCGATACGCTTGGGCGTATTTGTTAAGTTTGGCTTTGAAATACTTAGAAATATTTTTGAGTTTAAGTCTTGGACTTAGAAAAACTTTTCCTTGTCATTTTGTGAGACTTTTGAATACTTAAAATTTTATTTTCTTTTACAATTTGGTCCTTAAACAATTTGTTATATCAAATTCGAATATAGGTCTTACACATACAAATAGTTTTCTATAAATTTATTTTTGGTGATTTATTCAAAATTCAAGAAAATCCAGGACTTTACAATCTCGAAGGTTTAAGTCTTGTTACCATAACTTTCCAAGTAATTCGAGGTTTTCAAATGAATCAGTTACTTTACCAGATCCAGTTTATATTTCTAGACCACTTTCATTGTTAGGGGTATTTTAGTCATTCTTATACCTCAAGGGCATTTTTGTCATTTCTTAACTTAGCATTCCAAAAGTTAGATCATTAAAATATATAACTAGATTTAAAGTATAACAATCTTATCCATTATTCTTGGATCTCAAAAGTTCTTACAGGTCACCTATCTTACTGACCGAGCATTTCAGTCTTAACTGATTTACTATTTTTTTGCAATCCATTAAACATTAACAGAATTAACCATATGCTTAAACATGATCATGCAAGCATTTATCGGATACCAATATGTTTCATAAAGCATACATGAGGTAGTAAGGCATTACCTCAGCTCTGAGCTATAGTGGTCGATCCATGATACTCCATTCGATCACTCTTGAACAAGAATTCGACATCCCTCAACATCTCGAATACAAGAAACTATGAATATCGAGGCTAAAAATGGCAATTAATGCGACAGAGAAGAGGAAAACTATTTGTTTTTATGAACCTCTGACGACCTATGGTACGACGATGATACGATGATCAGCCGACTAGTTTTGTTTGTCTCGACACGAAGAAGACGATGGCGACGGTGGTGACAGGATCGAATGGCAGATACAGCCAAAAATGCAAAAAATAGAGGAGCAACATTTGGGATCTCTTGCCAAAATTTTAAACAGACTTCTCCATTGAATGGTGGTGCAAATACGAAAGTGGATGATGGCTTTTGATTGGAGCAAAGTGACGGCTCAAACGGTAAGGGCGGTGTCGATCACCAATGGATGGTGAGGCAGATCAGAGCTTGATTGGGAAGGTAGAGAGGTGAAAAGCTTGAGAGAAAAATCTATAATCTCTCTCAGTTTCCATATTCGAATGACATTTTATATGGATAGGTGAAGATTCATATCAGACTTATTTAATTCATGTTAAAACCCAGATTTCTACTCCAACTATTCTCCAACTCATCCCTTGATAGATATAAGCTCTTGGCTCAATGGTTAAACTTGAGAGCCTTGGTGCAAGGCAAGAGGTCATGGGTTCAAATCCTCTCAGCCACCAACCCCACCATTTATTTTATTTTCTTATTTTTTAATAAAATCAGAATGTTACAAAAGTGATCATAGGGTCCGTGACGGAAGTGGTGGGCACACCATTGACGATTGACGGCAGCAAAGGCTAGAATCGAGATTTGGGACTTAAGAATTTAGGGATTTGGACTAATTTGGGGGGGGTTGAGAATTTTAGGATATTTTTGAAAATAAAACATACCATGTGTCATGTTTTTATTGGCTAACGGATTTTTTTACGCTGTTAATGACAAGGCACCTAAATGGAAACTTTGAAAATGTTAAGTATATATTTGGCCCAAAAATACTTTAGGCACCTATCTAGAAAAAAATGTATAGTTTGACCATTTATTTGACACTTAAGCCTTAAAAGATTAATAATAATTTAAGAAACGCAAACAAAATAATTGCTAAACACGTATCCCTGTTTGACAATTAGCATATAACAAATTACATTAGCTGATAGTTGATTGTATTAACTGATTTGACTAGCGAATTGCATTAGCTGATTGTATAAAAGTGTTTGGTAAAATTAATTGATAGCTCTTTGATTATTTAAACAAGCAAAATAACATATAAGGACATGATTTGATACTTGTTTGAATAGTTTATTAGTTATTAATATTTTATATCTATTAATATTAATCAGATTATGAAAAATATTTTTTAATATAACATTACTAAGCATATTTGAAGGATCTCTATATTAATTTATTATTTATATAATTGTTCTTAATATAATTTAATTAACTATTAAATTATATACAAATGAAAATGTGTGAGAATAAAAAGAAAAAAGAAAAAAATTAATTTACAAATATCACAATGTAAATATGTGAAAGTGAAGAATTAAAAAAGTTAAATTTAGGTTATTTGGAGAATTTTTTTTATAATCTTTAAGGATAAAAGGGTCTTTATAACTCATATGTCAAAACTTATAATTTCAAAAAGTTCATATTTGCAGCTTTTTCAAAACTAGATGTTTCACCCACAATCCGTTTTTCACTAAACATCCAAATCAGCAGAACTCTAATATTACCATAACCTCTAATTTTTGTTCAAACCTCTATTTATCAAACAAGGCCATACTCATCAAATAAAAATATTAAAAATTAATTATCAAATAATAAATAAGTTATAATATAATATAATATTTTAATTTACTTTCATTTTTTTAATAATAAAAGAATCTATAATCAAATTTAGTTCAACTAAGTTTCCGGTAGACTTGTTTATGGAAGGGCAGTTTACCAGGTCCGATTCACCGATCCGATCGAGTTTAGGCTTGAATTAAAAATAAATTATTTAAATTATATATTTTATTTTATTTAAATTATAAAAAATATTTAATACACTTTTTGTGTAAAAAAACTTCCAAAGGGGTTAAATTCAGGGGTTAAAAAATTTAGTTTATGATTTAAAGTTTAAATGTTTATTAGTTTAGAATTTACAGTTTATTGTTATAATTTAGAGTTTATTGATTAGATATTAGGGTTTATAGTAGTAAGGCTAGAGATTTAGATTGTAACCCTAAACTTTAAATTATAAACCCCTAAATCTAAACACTAAAATTCTAAACCTTAAACTAACTTCATAATTTCTAAATTTTTGGCGAATATTTCATACACTATCAGTGTAAAAAATTACACAAGCATGTTTATTTTCAAGCTAATTAAAATTTAAATTATAACCCTAAAATCTTATAACTCTAACCCTAAACACTACAATTTAATATTAAACCATAAATTCTAAACCATACAACTTAAACCTGTAACCTTTAAATCATAAACTAAAATCCTAAACTCATAAATAACTATACTTGTAGACTTTTTTACACGATAATAATCCCTAAATTTATTTCACTTGTAAAAACTTTTTTCACTGTTATATTAAATAATAACTCATAAAATTATAAGTTAATTCGAACTGAAATCTTATATCTCTTTTTATGCCTTTTTCTGTTTCAATATTAAAAAATTAAACTCTATACTTTAACTTTAAAACCTAAATTAACTCTAAAAATTAAACTTACACTATAAACTTTATACCCTAAATTCCAATCATTAACTTTAAATTTTAAATTCGATCTCGAAACTTTTTTTTATATATTGGAGCATATATTAGGTCAGACAAGAAAGATAAAAAAAAATTCTATTCCGTTATTTCGTTATTGCAAAAACAAAGAAGTCGGACACAAAAATATTGGACAAAAGTGATCTAAAGCAGCCCGAAATGGACCCACCACGTGCGTAAAGCACTGCTCCGAACAAACCTAGGCGAAATCCTCGACATAAACAACGAAGGAAATTTGCCGCGTTATTCCCCGGTGCGTGTTTGTTTCTTTCTACGATGGTTGGCGCCTACTGTCATGGGATCTAGCTTCGCACCACTTGCTCTCATTCAGTAGGAAACTTCGCCATTTTTAAGACACCGAAAAAAAAAACAGATTTTGACTATAAAATCCTAATCTTTGTTCCTTCACTTGTTCTTCGTTATTCATTTGTTTTCATCAGCTAAAATCCAACTCTGGGACGGTAATGGATTTGTTCCTAAACGCCAAATCGGTGCGTCTATGCAGCCACCACGACAAGTATCTTCTCGCCGAGGAAGACGAAGAATCCGTCACTCAAGACCGAAACGGATCCTCCAAAAACGCCCGATGGGCCGTCGAGTTCGTGCCCGGATCTCAAAACATTATCCGCCTCAAAAGCTCTTACAACAAGTATCTCACTGCTTCGAACCAGCCCTATTTACTTGGGATGACTGGTCGGAAAGTGGTTCAGTCACTGCCTAGGAGGCTCGACTCATCGGTCGAGTGGGAACCCATTAGAGAAGGGTCTCTGGTTAAGCTAAAGACTCGGTACGGCAACTTTTTGAGAGGCAATGGAGGGTTACCGCCGTGGAGGAACTCGGTGACTCACGATATTCCTCATCGGACATCTACTCAAGAATGGGTATTGTGGGGCGTTGATATTGTGGAGATTCAAGACAAGTCTCCGGTGAGCCATCAACAGCCGCCGTTACCTTCTGCTCTTCAGCATGTAGATTCATTGGACTTTGAATCCACTTCTCCTTCTTCAATTTCAGGCAAATCTAGCCATTTTTCAAGACAAGAGGTTTGAAGATCGAAACTTTAAACATCTTTTTTACATAATTTAACTCTTTGGATCAATTGGGTTGTTTTTTAATGATTCAATTTACATTTTTCTTATTTGTAGTCAAGTGATTCTTATGTGGGTTCTCCACCAAAATCCGAAGGAAGAACAATATACTTCCATGTTGCAGATAATAGTACTGGGGAGGTTGATGATGAGGCTATAGAGGGGTACTCCTTTAGTTTTAAGGGTAACGGTGTTGATGAACTGACTAAGAAATTAAAGGAAGAGACGGGGCTCGAGGATGTTGTGGTGTGTACTCGCAGTCCGTTGAATGGGAAGCTCTTTCCGCTTCGATTGCAGCTCCCTCCCAACAATGCTGATATGCATGTTGTTGTAGTTCCATCAGCATCCAAGGGTGAGACTTCTCTTCCACTTGCTCTGATTTTTCGATTCACTCCTTGCAATGCATCTTATCAATATAGCACTTGCATAGTAAATCCCTCTCTTCCGTTGGTTATAGATGCCGAATTTTGAGGTTGAGAGCTTAATGAAGTTTATGCTTTACACGATAATCGCTATGTATCTGTTTTTATTCATCTGCCATTTGTGTTCTATTTGGTGATTGTGACTTGCAATGAACAACAATCGCGAATGTCAACTGGTCAAGAATTCGCAAATGTGATTCTATCGTGTTGGTCCAAATACAAAATCTTCTCAATCTTAGCATTGAATATGCATTTAGCATTAATTGTTGAGGTATATGATTAGTACTCGAAAACATTTCTATCAGAGTGCAGTTGGTTTTCATGCTTCTCGTAAGCCTATATATCGTATATGATTTTAAGTCTAAGTGTAAGCCTTGGACATTTGACCTTTTCTAGTTTAGGTTTAATTATTTTACATATGTTCTTTACTACTTTCCCTCGTAGCTTTGCGAATGCTTAGTCATTTGAACTACAGTGTTATCCTTGTGAATCTTTTTGCTCATATGCACTTAACTGTAGTAAATGGAGGGTATTAAATTAATGCTAGACGGTGAGGTGTTGAGAATGAATGTTTTGTGCGAGCATCGGCACATATGATAGGCATTAGGCTTAGAAAAAAGAGTTAATCTACTGCAAAAACTAAATTTAGTGGTTCCATAATTAGTGTGATGGTGCATTAGGCTAGTAAATAGAAAATTAGTGCACCTCAAAAACTAAAACTAGTTGTTTCATCATTTGGTACACGTCTGAGTATTGAAATTCATTGTATGAAAGCTAATTATATGAACTTGTCTTGATAGACCAAACTTTTGAATGGAATTTGCTTAATTGGATATATCCCCTGCTGCAACGGTTTGATGTAAATAAACACTTCTTGAGTCTGGAAGATTCGTTTTGGAATATATTGTTCGAACAAAGAATCTTGATATGTTCAAAATGTGGATTATGTTGTTGGAGGCGCAGTTTCTAAAACATTATAGAAGTTATAAAATATGACTTGCATTCCTCTCATTTTCATTGCTCCGGTCTTTCGCTCTTTCAAAGTTGGTTAGATTCTGTGAAGCCGATGAAAAACTGGCCATATTTTTCTCTCCACCAAACTTTTAAGTTTCCCCCACTCTCTCATATCATGCTTAGCAGTTTTTTAAATGATCACTGCATCTCATTAGGTAAATACATCAATTACAACATCGAGACAGTTCGTTTGCATTACATCATCAGCATAGCTCCATTGGTTATGGTGGCCCTATACCATTTTAGTTATTTTCAGTCTTTCGTTTTTGCTTCATATAGGATGGTTTCTTGTAATCGACGTTTCTTATCTTTCCGTACCTTTATTTAATTTTCTGCATGTTTCAGTGGCAAGAGATTTCGCAAAACAAGGAATAAGTCTGTGAGCTAAACCGAGGGAACGTCTTGGTTGTTCAAAATCAACATGCTCTGTACATCCTTCTCAAACTCTTCTTATAACAGCTAAAGGTATTCCGAGAGTACTGTTCGTGCTATTAGAGAAGGTAATCATTTCAAGCTGCTCGATACTTGCTTCCTTGTGTGCTTCGTAGATTGGTGTTTGATATGAGAAGTTTCTGCCAAACTCTCCAAATTCAAGATATTGATGATATGATTGATTCTTTTTCAACTTTTTGCAGTTTTTTATTAAAAAAATCACCGTGAGGTCTTATAGAGAGCTTTTGTTGCATGCTTATTGAGTGGAACTATGTAGGTTGAAAGACATTTTGTCAAGATTTTGTTCGAACACTCGAACACGGGTCTCCTAGGGAGAATACTCGTTCTTTATTAAAGTGAGAAAAACCTGATACAGATTAAGAACTAAATCATGAATAATTTTTTTTATTCTACATGCAGTGTTACAAAGGTGAGACATTGTCATGTACATTATGCAATAACTTATTACTAGCCATACACTTGAAACAATCATCACCAATAATCCGAGCATGAGCAAAATCCATCTTTAAAGTGATGAAATCTGGCACGATCTCGAACAATAATCTCAACATTGAAAACTCTGGAGATCAGTTTCGTGACCTCATGACAGTCATTGCATACCCTAAGGTTTTTAAAAATTCGTATCGGCGTACCTGGGTACAACTTCAGAAGACCCAAAGCAATGGCGAGTCTTTCACTGTGCAGCCTAAGAGAACGTTGTCGAGTTTCATCAAGTTCGTCAATCAGAGGTGCCTGTGAATAGTCGGGTGAATAACCGACCGATTCTAGTTTTTCATCGATCACCTCCAGCATCTGGTATATTTCGTTAGTTTGAGGATGAGACGTGTCCCCTGCGAAAAGTTCATGAGCAACACCGTCGATCTCAATCAAGCTGCAACCGGGCTCTTTTGTTACACCTTTATCGGTCATTAATTTCCTTACCAATCCAACATCATCCCACTGACCGGCCAACGCGTAAACTCTTGATAACAACACATATACACCACTTCCGATATCTCCTGATTCAACGACTTGCCTGGCCAACTCTTCACTTAACTCGACACTTCCATTCTTTTTAGAACAAGCATCAAGAAGGCTTCTCCAGATGACTGCATCTGGCCTCATAGGCATCGTTGATATAAGGTCAAGTGCTTCATCGATAAACCCTGCACGGGCCAGCAGATCAACCAAACATCCATAATGCTCTAATGCAGGTTTAATCTTGTAATCAGTAACCATCATATCAAAATATTGACGACCATCGGAAACCACTCCTTTATGTTTACAGGCACTCAGAACACCAATGAACGTAATGGAATTTGGTCTGAAACTCTCCATCCCAATCATTTTATGAAAACATGCTATTGCTGCCTCAGCTTTACCGTGCATCGCGAATCCTAGGATCATATGATTCCATGAGGTTAAATCGCGTTTCAGCATCCCCTCGAAAACCTGCTGAGCTAATTCTAAAGCCCCACATTTGCAATACATATCCACCAACGCATTGTTGATGAAAACATCAGCAGACAAATCAGAATCACACTTTTTCAACAAATAAGCGTGAACCCACACCCCCAAAGACAAAGCCCCAAGACCAGCGCAAGCACTTACAACACTTTGTAGTGTATACCTATCCGGATCGAACGTCTTCCGCATTTCCTCGAACAGGTTTAAAGCGCTATCAAACTTACCAAACTGAACAAAACCTTCAAGTAAAACATTCCACGAAACCAAGCTTCTTTCAGACATTTTAACAAACACTTTTTCAGCCAAGGAAAAACACCCACAACTGGAATAGAAATGAATCAAACTGTTGTTTACATAAACATCGGAACCGAACCCATGTTTCAAAGCATGGGCGTGAACCTGTTTCCCTTCGGAGGAAGCAAACAAGTAAGCGCAACTTTTCAAAACAAATGGGAAAGTATGCTTGTCAGGTGAAACCAGAGCTTGCTCTAGCATCTCCAAATAAAACCTTATGGCTTGTTCTTTATTGTTTACGTTATGGGCACAGGCTCTTATGAGAGTGTTCCACATGAAGGAATTGGGGTTTTCGATTTGGTTGAAGAGTTTAATAGCGTAGCTGAAATCATGGAAACAAGAGAAATGGAGGATCTGGGAGTATAAAAAGAAGGTTTTGGGATGGTGAGGTGAAGTGGAACGGAGGGTCTGGGCGTGGATTTGTTTGAGCTGAGACATGTCGGAGCTTTGTTTCAAAGAGATGAGGAGGCGGCTGTGGTGGTCGGATGAAGGAGCGTTCGGGATGTTGGTGGTTTTAGATGGAAGAAGTTGCGGTGGTGGCCTTGGCGCCGGTGCAAGCTCCATTGGTTTGGTGCTAAGAACAGGGAGAGTCCAGTTCAAGAACTGAGTGGCTCTTGTAAAGGATTTCTGGTTCAAAATTGAACTAAAATAATAAAATAAAACATATATTTTTCAGTTTAGAAAATAAAGAAAAGTCCGTTTAAATCCCTATTTATTTTATGATAATTATTCTATGCACAATTACTTGTGAAAATTTTATTTACAAAAAACGCTTTATTTTTAAATTTTAAGAACTTTGTTTAGAGGTTTAAGTATAATCATTTTAAATTTAAGGATTATCGATATAATTTTGGATTTGGAGTTAAAATTTAAGGTGTATTGGTTAAAATTTAAATTCTTAACAATATTACCCTAAAACCTAAACCCTAAATTCTAACCATAAACTCTAAATTCTAACCATAAACACTAAATTTTAAACATTGCACACTAAAACCCCTAAACTCTAAACCTCAAACTAAAATCGTAAACCATAAAATTAAAGCGCTTATAGAAATAAAAGATTTTCACCTCCAATGTATATGATAATAATTATTTATTTTATGCATATTACTAAGTCGTTCCATTTCCTTTTTCTAATTAAATTCTTATATACTATTAAAAATTGTTTGTTAAAAACATTGAGTTAATTGTTTAAGAAATAAGTGTTAAAAAATATTTGTATATAGAGCAAGCATATTTAGTCGGTTGGTCAAACTATGTATCTTTGTTCTTTAAATTTTCTTAGATCATATTTTCTAAAATCACTACGAACACTTCCCTTCCCTTAGAGTTTCCCTTCCCCAAAAACATATTAGATAAGTCTAATTCACAACGTCATCCATGATTTCATCTAATAATTTTTTTATTTTATTTTTTAGGCGAATTTTCACCTCTTTCTTACATGTAACTAAAGAGTGGGTAGCTAATTAAAAATTACACTAAAATAGATGAATATTATAGGATAAATGGACGGCGTGGTGAGTCGAATTTATTTAATAATTTCTCTCTTTCTCTTCCCTTTAGGTATATATTAAATGCGTTAGAAGAACAAATTCATTAATTTAATTAATTAATACTCAATTATTATTATTATTAATATTTTTAAAAAATATTATTTCAGTTTTATGAAGAACTTAATGATGGTACTAATTTATCAATGAAATTAGTTGAAATGACTTGATATGGCTTAAGCATATTTCGAGTTTAAGGTATTGTGCATGCAAAAAATCCCCACCAAGGAACTCACCCACCAAAATTAAGTGTGCAACACAGATCGATCATGATTAGTCAGGATAAAGCCTTAAAAACCGGAAAGAAAAAAAAATGACGGTACTAATGTTTTTAAATTTAAATGTTAAACTCAATTGACATTGTCAGTAAAACGCACAAAACGGACTTGCCTAAGTATTCAACGACCTTGTATTGACGAATCTACAAGGGGAAGGGGGGCATTTCATCATCCCCTCGAGATTCTTCACATAATATTATTGAACCAAACTAAAAAAAACAAAAATGGGGTGTTCCGGATACTATGATATCGACATCAACCCACATTCAAACCATGTTTCATGCAAAAAGCACAAAAAAGTACACTTTTCGATCACCGACCTGGAAAAATGGATCAGATGGACACTGTAAAGCTGTCATGAGGCAACACCAACATCAGCCGAAGGATTACCAACCTGAACGGCTGAGCCCTGGTTGTTGTAAGCCTGGCCTCCGCCTCTGCCCCTGTTGTTATATTGGTTCCTAGAATAATAGTTGCCAGACTGATCATTGTGCCCGTTCTGGTAGGTTACACCTCCCCTTCCACTGCCTCGACCTCCACGACCAACCCTACGGCCACCCCCGGTACCTCGACCACCTCTCTGGTTCTGATATGGTCTCCGAGGAACATATTGTTGCTCCTTGGATTCTCCATTATCTGCCTGCAGTTTGCCGTGTTCTTGTTGAACTGTAATATCCTCTGCATGGTTCTCTTTCTCCAAATTATCCTGCAGAGCACAAGCCTACAATATTAAAACTCGAATATATAAAATCCTGAAGGAACAAACAGTGTTAAAGCTAACTGAAAGAACCTGCTGAAGTTCCTCGGTACTACTATATTGATTGTCGCCGGTTTCAGCTTCTTCATAATTTGATGCCTCATCTTCCTACAGAACATAAGAACATAACTTGAAAACATAACACCAATTGGATGATAAAACTAACAGGAAGACAGCTTCAAATGAAATTTAAACATTTATGTTAATGCCAGATCAAATGACAACGAGTTCCCGATCGCAATAACATACCTACTTGCCAACAAAACCACAATTGTAGTAGCAAGATTTGTTTGTTGGCACCGTGGCCAGGGTTTAGATCCTTGTAATCCCTCCCCATTCCCGAATTTGTAATGATAAATAAATAAATAACATACCTACTTACCTGACCTGGATCAGAATAATCACGAAATACTACATAAAGATCATAAAGCATCACTCGAAAATTCTCAGTTACGCTACATTTCTAATTTCTCACAGCATCTTGGGACAATTGTCTGCTAATTTCTGAATTCCTTCTTAAGGACTTGAATGCCTTGGACGATCTTGTTTTAGTTGGGTTCCATTAGTAAACCGTTAGGCCAAGGTATGAACTCATCCTACGCAACCCAACCCATTATTCATTACCTTGTAATATTGAAGTGAAACCACATCAATTCTTTCGGCTAAAATACACAACCTCACCAAAAAAATTAGCCATCTTTTCTTACCGAGTAAACTGCAGATTTTGCAGCTATAGAAGCCAAATTTGTATACTTCCCTGAAGAAAAAAGAATCTAAAACAATTTTTTCCTTTTCCAAATTCGCCTTATATCGGTTGAGCCTGCCTGGCATCAATTTTTCCAGGAGCGGACAAGGCTCTTGGAAAACAATTCTAGGGGACAGGATGATTGCTAAGCAAAATGTCACAACAGAAATGAAAAGAATTTCATGTAAAGGGACAATAAAAAGAATGAATTCTATCAAATATGCCATCCTCCAATGATCAGCAGCAAGGAATGAATAGATTGCAAGTAGGATGAATAAGAATCCCGCTCCTCGAGTTATACATGAAACAAATACATATAGTTCATCATGCTTTAGGGTCAAGCACTCCAGCTCCACTCGCAGAGGAATATAAACGATGAGGCAATGTGAATCAGCAAGAAATCCTATTGCCAAAAAAATTAGAGTTTGAAGCATATTCAACTTGAAATTTAATCTAGATGCACCTTTTGTATGACTTAGACAAAGCCACAGCCACCAATAACTTAGGTAAAGCCCAACATCAATGATTTTTCATTGCTACTACAAATCCTAGCAAAATAGGCAAACTAATCCAAATAGCTTTATGTTAGAGATTGACAATCAATTTTCAAATGCTACACATACATGATGTAAAACAACAAAGTACAAAAGGGAGTTGGGCAACCCCTGTCAACTGAAATTGGACATAGACACAATCAACACAAAACTAGAGATTAAATTGATTCTCAAAGGCATTTACAAGTAGCCGAAGTCCAGAGATAAAATAAGTATTGAATAATCCCCAAGTAGAAACCCTTCTTTTCAGCCTGGGATTGGAGTGTAAGCTTTTACCTAAACATTTTAGGACTGGTTCTGAGTCGCACTTTGAAATTAGAAAGTAGAATTCCTTAACTCTATGAACATGCTTGCAAATGCAACTTCTTTCTACTAATAAAGAACTACTTCATGAGATTTTTAGCAATTATGCCAGCATGGTTATTAACTTGCTCAATCTTAGGCAAGAAGTCCAAGGGAACTTATCTAGAACCACATTACATTCTTGCTCTTATTTAACTAAATCTAAACTTAAATAACTCAAAATCCAGTGTCTGCTGTCCAGATATTAATCAAACCTGGGATAACCTCCATAAATGGAAACTCTTCTTATAAACCTATGCTTGCTTGCACCGACTGGCAACTGCCTATTACATCCGACCTTTCATCAAGAGTTACCATTGATATAGCTGAGCTCCCCACAATATGTGACCAACAAGTACAAGGAACTTCCTTGAAATTCAAATAATTAATCCATTCTGTACCACCCTTTCTACAAATCTTGCCACCCCAACCAATACTTTCCTCTGTACCTCAGGTTCCAACTAATTCCTATTTAGCTGTCTTGCACTAGGTATCATCGTTAACAAAAGAAAACATTGCTTAAACAACCTCCTTCCTTCCAAGAAAAAGGGAAGACAGTATATGAGGTAGATTTGCCACTACACCTAGAAACATTTGTGCATGTATCCTATTCATATAAAAAAGAACAATGGATAGAGTTTGATAATGTCGATGTCTGAAAGATTTAGCAACCAATGCAAATGATTAATAATTTCCTCCAGCTGGAAAGCATAAATGATCCATAGTTTCAAACAACACCAAATAACAATGATATTAACCAAAACATAATGATATTTGGCAAACACGATCATTCACAGTTTTAAAAACTTTTATCTGCTGTAGCACACAGGAAAGGAATTTCTTTCCGAAGCATAGTAACATGGATACTCACTGTTTCAATCACTTGTATTTTCTATGGCACACAGGTACAAGATATCTTGCTAGACATACTGGCTAAGTCTAGTACATAGCCGTTTCAACCATTCGTGCATAAATTCAAATCTAAAGAACTCATGTTTAAACAGCCTTTTGTGCATACAGGAATATAGATATAGATTCACAGTCTAATTCTAATGCAGGCTACATATACATTGACAAATAAAACTGATAGAAATGAATAAGAAATAGCTACGATGGTCGATAGACAATTAGAAAATCGAAGAGGCAAATGCTATTACTCTAAACCATACATATGAATAAACTTAAACTCTCTAATGTCAATGCAGTAACACTTAACTTCCACAATATACAAAAATAAACAAATGATTTTGCGGGTTGCCGGTATAATTTAAACTTTGTTTCTCCAACGTTTAGTAACTATTAACTTTTATATAAAGAACCTTTAGGAATTCCCAGACCTCAAAGTACTTGCATTGCATCAAATGAAACAAATTAACAATAATTTTGGGAACCATGAACGTATAGGACAAGGGAAGCCAAAGTTTTTACACTAAAACACATATCAGAAACATAATGCAGAAGTTAAATCCACTAACCAAATACCCTACTCCCTTTATTTCAAACTAAAACATAGTTAATACCTTTGGCTCGTACTGCCCGGCTGAATCTTCCACCTGAACAGGGACAGGAATGGGCACGCTCTGCACCGGAACCTGGAAAGAAGTATAAGTCCCAGCAGCAGCTGCTGCCACTTCAATAGGATCCTTAATCTCTGGCGTGGTTGTAAAATAATCCAAAGACATAATCTTGTTAAGCCTCTGTCTCAACCCAGCATCTGCAGCAAATAACTCCCAATTCAGAAAATCCAGAAATTTAACAATAACTAACTAAATAAAAGACCTGTGGATTATTACACGAAACGTTGACATTGGGGTCCATCGGCTGGTCGGAGTTAGAAAGCCAAAGCTTAGCATGCTGCGCGCAGCGTTGCAAAGCGTTCTTATGAGACAAACTGGAATCAGCAGGCCGTGAAGTCAGCTGTCCACTGAGCGTCGCAATCAAATCCAAGTCTTTCTCACTAAGCAGATCGGTAGCGTCTTCGGTCACGTAATCGTACGTCAAGCAGCAGCCTCTCTCGTGGGTTCTCGTCAACATGGTCGAGGTAAAATCACTCTGAGACTTGACATCGAACAATAACCCGAAATAGAGAAGATTAAGTAGATCCTCAATGGCATGATCAGGGTCATTGGGCTGTTGTTCTTGAGTTTCGGTTTTCTCCGGTTGGGCATCCGAGGTTGCTTCTTCTGGTGAGATTGTTTGACGCTGTAAGGCGATTGAAATTTCTTCGGAGACGGCGGCAGAAAGGGGCTGGCGAAGCTTCTCAAGTTCATCGATGAGGGAGGCGACGGCGGATTTGGAACGGAGGACTTCTTCTTGTTCTTTGTTCAAAGGTTTGCCTTGGGAGGCGGATTCTTCCATCTGTAGGATGCGGTTGTATTTCTTGCGTAGGGCGCGGAGCGTTTGTTGATGAAGCTAAGGACGGGGCCGTCGGAAATTGTGGCGGTTGCGTCGGAGGTCTCCATTGCGGGATTGCGGTGTCGGTAGCGGTGGCCGGGTGATTGGAGTTTAGAAAGAGCGCCACAGGGGAGGCAGTGGTGGTGTGGTGGAGCGGCGGGACGAGGAACTTCTGGAAGGAGAAGGAGCAAATGTAAAGGATTTTTAATTTTTTTTTTGGATAAAGTACACCAATAATCACTAAATTATAAAAAATAATTATTTTGATCATTTGTCTTCAAAAATTATAAAATAGTCATTAAATTTATGGCACTATTACAAAACAGTCATTAAATATTATAAAATAATATGAAAATTTGATTAGTTTAATAATTATTTTCTAACAGATCAATAAAATTTAATGACTATTTTATAACATTTTCATAAATTTAATGATTATTTTGAACACTTAATACATGTAATGATCATTTTGCAGTTTTAAAATATTAATGACTAAAACAATCATTTTTCTATAATTTAGTGATTACTTATATACTTCGCCTTTTTATTTTAATATATAATATATGTCTATAGGTTTATATATAGGGTAATTATAGCTCGTGGCGGAAACTTTTTATTTTTACAAGTGTTTTAATTGTAGGGAGATTTAATTTAGGGTTTATAGTTTAGGTGTTTAGGTTTATGTGTCTAGAATTTAAAGTTTATAAGTTAAAACCTAAATCCTTAATATATTATCCTAAAACCTAAACCTTAACCTCTAAAATCTAAATTCTAACTATAAATCTTAAATTCTAAATCCTTAAACATAAACCACAAAACCTTAAATCATAAACTAAATCCCTAACCCCTAAAATTAAGTGCTTGTAAGAATAAAATAAATTCACGGTCAGTGTCGAGATATTTTCCCCATATATATATATATATATATTAATTCTTCATATGAATAAAGGGTCACAATAATAAAAATAGACCAGAGTTATGGTTTTATTTGATTTTAAATTTAATTCAAGTTTGTCATAAAATGTTTAAGAGTATGTCACATACAATGGGATTAATGAAGTTATGGTCCACAAAATATTAAGAATTATATGATATTACTCTTTGACCCCCTTAAAATTATAAAATTCAATGTTGTCTTCTTAAATTTAATTATGGTCAAGTTCCGTCCACCTGCAGGCCTCTCACATTTAGGTCCTAGATTTAATTGTTTATTATTTAATTCGACCTCTATGTGTAGGTTTTTTCTAATTAGGTTCCTAATTCGCATAATTAGTTAATAGATTAGCCAATAAATTCACATTTAGATCAGTTTAGTCCCCAAATAAAACTTAGTGCTTAATTTGAGTTTATTTATTTTTAATGGATTAATTATTGAATTAATTGGTAACTAAGTTCAGGATTAATAATAATTTAACCCTAAAATCTAGTGAATAATTTTAATTTGGTTTCTAAATTGAATTTGGATAATAATTTGCATTTTTTATGGTTAATTATAATTTGACTTAAGTTTTTTTTATCTTTGATTGCAATTTTAATTTCCCATGTTTTTGTTAATATTTTTAAAGCATGTTATTTATTTTTCATTCATTTGTTTTACTTTTTATATTTCCATTTTTTCATATAATAGCGTTGTTAACCAAACCATGCATTTTGTAGCTTTTTAGACAACACAACATCTTTTAGGTACTAATTTTGAGCGTCGTCGTGAAGTGCTTTAATATTTCCCACACATAACTAACTCTTGAACTCAATTATGACTTCGGTTCAAACATAAATCAGACTTACAGGTTTTCAATCGTACCCAATCTAAAACGGTCGATGGCGACTCCAAACCATGAAGAGCCTTTAAAAGCCAACCAATTTTGGTCCGAACAAAAATGACGTCGACAGTTTGGCGACTTCACTGGGACATTCAAGAGAGTCAAGCCATATCAACAGAGTACATGTTATCACTTGCATCCTTCCATGAGCTTTCTACCCGACTTTTGTCCCATTTAAGTAGGGGCAAAATGTTGCTCCTTCGTGAGGTTTTGCCTTTGGGATCCATATGCTTTATAACTTCGTGAGATGAATTTTCGTATAGTCATAGATAAATATATCCTTTTGAATAGAATTTGGTCCTAAAAATCTATAATAGGCGAGGACCAGGCGCTTTACTAATCTTAACAGGAGTTAGTGAGGACAATTCAATTACCTTATCTAGAATCGAAACCATATATAATATACCGAACCGTAGGGACCTACCCAAGTAGAGCCACGTTGAACCTATCTTTTAGTAGTTACCTACCTAGATACACAGAAAAATCATACATTAGTTTGACTTACTTTTGCACTTACGTTCAAGCATGTTAATTTTTTCCATTGATAAAATAACTTGCGGGTAGAAAACATGTGGGTAGGTTTTTGATTTAACGAAACGTGTCGGGTAGCAAGCATGTATGGGTAAGATTCATGTTTACAGTTTCACCTCTATTATTTTTTTTCTCGTACTGACTAGATTTTTGTTGTTTTTCCTTTGCATGCATCATTTTTGTATCGACATTGGTATACATTGATATTTCATGCATTCGTAACGTAGGCGGATTTAAAAATTTAAATTTGGTAATTCACTTATCAGTGTAATAATTTAGAATTAATTTATACAGTTGTAATATTGTATTAATAAGTGATAATTGTTGTGTAAACAAACGTGGTTTAGAGTTAGAGACATATTGATATTGAATAATCAATTAGTGTAAATATGTTTAAGAAAATATGTTTGAGAAATTAAAACTATCTTACATCGATGTAATTGTGTTTTAAAAAGCAGAAAAACTTACTCTAGTGAAATTAAGTATTAATAATAACAATTATTGTGCAAGCAAGCATATGTTTTATATTCTAACCCAATTTAGAGTTTTAGGATTTTTCATAAAGGTTATGAAATTAAAATCGTTTTAGGTTTCAAATACTCAAATCGATTACAATCTATCAAAAACAAAAAAAAAATCGAAGAGGAATTTAGATTTCAAAATGATTTGAACTAGAAGAGTTTATACAAATGAAGATGACTACATGATTAGAATTTTTTTTTGAAGGTAAACATATTTATTTGAGAACTAAAAAATATTTTATTAGTTTTAAATTTTATTTAAATTAACTTGTAATTATTTTTAAATTTTTAAAATAAAATTTTAGTTAAATTATTTGACATGAGTATCAATGTATTTAACCAAAAATTTTAACGAGATTAACAAATATACTTAAAATAGTTATAGAATGATATATTGAATACTTGTTTTGACCAAAAATAGGTTAAGAGTTCAAAGAAAAAAGTAATAATAATAATTTAAGGATTGATTTTTCAATTAAACAAAAAATACTTAATATTTTTAAGATAAACTACATCGGTAGCTAGTGAACTTTTGGGCGCTTTCACTTTGGTCATTGAAATCGATGAACTTTCATTATAGTTAGTAAACCTTTAATTCGATTTCATTACAGCCATTGATATTAAAAAATGTTGATGTGGTACATTAAAGTCTTCTTTCACCCCTAATTTTCAAGTTTAAAACCGTCACCAAGGCCAAAATTCTGATGATTGGAGACGTCGCCGATCACTTCCAACAGTGGGAATCATTCGTTTGACCAAAAGGTTAATATAGTTTGGATTGAAGCAGATCTGAGGGTTAACAATGAAAAATTGAAAAGTTAATTTTTAATTTAAATTGAGATTTTAGTTTTAATTCACCAATGTTAATCATCATATCAACTTGAAACTAAACTATGTTAAACTTTTGACAAAACGAATCTTTCCAACAATTGTAATTGGTCGACGTCTGTTTCGTTGATTGAAGTTGTGGGAAAAAGACTTTAACATGCCACATCAACATTTTTTAACAGTGTTAACAACACTACAATAGTGACCATAATAAATTTAAATTTAAAGTTTTTTTTTATTTCAATGACCAAAAATGAAAGTATCCTAAAATTTTAATGATTACCAAAATAATTTATCAATGTCTTCCTTGTTATGGTTGAATCACTCTAGAAGGTTTTTGTATTAGTTAAGTTGTTTTTTCTGTGTAATACATAGAATAAACCCTATATTTCGACCCGAAAGCAATAGGGATTCTTTTGCAAGGGCTCATGTTTATTGTTTATTCTACATTTTGAATCACTCTATACATGTTTATTGTTTATTATGTTTTCTTCCTTTTAGTCAAGAGTTATGAAGTAAATATAACAAGACACAGGAGAGTAGAATACCTGAACTATGTCCACAGGAACAAAAAGAAGAAAAAACGAAAAAAATTTAAAAAGCAGAAAATTTAAAACAAAAAAAATGTTATGCATTAGAATTTTTAGAAGATTTTGTGACAATGAAGTTAGTCCTTATGTGATTGAAAAATGACTCTCTTAGCATTTTCTGCCTTGCAAAAGGAAGATGAAAAATCAAGTTCTGCAGGAAAAATAAATAAAGATTAAGAGATATAAAGATAGTCATATCTTGTCTGCCTTTAAATTCATACATGTGCTCTGGGAAATTTATCTATAAACATAAATACTAAATTACTAAACTCAAACCCTAAAAAATTAAACTGCAAACTTTAAACCCTAAACTCTAAATTCTAAATACTAACCTTAAATTATGAACATTACAACCCAAACTCCCAAACTCTAAACCTTAAATTAAACTTATAACCCCTAAAACTAAAATGCTTGTGTAAACTTTAGTTTTTTCCGTAACCCATGACAATCTGTGTAAGTTTTTCTCATAAAAACCAAAACATCATTAATTATATTTATTGTGTAATAAACACAATAATCATGTTTGACAACTAATAGATAATTGGTAGTTAATAATAGATTGTGTTAACTAATAGATGATAGTAGATTGCATTAACTGATTTGACTAATTGATTGTATATGAGTTTTTTGTAACATTAACTGATAACTTATCATTTGTTTATTTGAATAAGTAAAATTAACGGAAAAATTGAAACGTAACTACAGCTGGAGACTTATTTTTTAAGAGATACAACCAGCTATCTTGTGTGCGCATCTTTTAAGGATACCTAATAAAGAAACATGAGGAGGACCTCGTAAAACTTAAATGTCAACCGAAATGGCGCATTATAAACAAAAGTAGATGACATAAATGGTAATTTATGGCTCTCCCCCGTTTGACAAGCAACACAAACGTCAAGAGTTTTATTCACACCATTAGAAAATTCCACATTACCATCATGAGCTGGATGTCCAAATCTCCTATGCCACAACTCAAAGACATCAGTGGACTTGTAAGAAAATCTCAATATAGGCTTATTAAATTTACTCAGTAGTTTAGACATTACTAAAGTAGAATTAAGACCAACATCAAATCTATACAGTCCATCCACTTCATTACCTTGTAACAGAACTGCACCTGTGTTCTCATCTCGTACCACACAAGAATTGGCATGAAACTTAAAAAACACCTTGTTGTCTCTAGCAAACTTAGAAATCGAAAGCAAGTTTTGAGTTACTTTAGGCATATGAAGCAGATTATTAAGCAATAAAGTACGAGCAAGAGAAATCAAAACAGATTGACCAATCCTAGTTATCGCTAAACTCATGCCATTACCAACCACAAGCTTACCAGCCCCAGAGCAATCAGAACCATAGAAATGGTTTGCAGCTCGAGGAGTGACATGGTGAGTGGCTCCAAAATCCACAAACCAGTGCCCTTTAAGTAGTACTTGCCAGACGAGCTTGTGGCTTAGGTGATCCTTGTGCACCAGCAGTTGTGTTGGAAGCCCCAACACCTGTACAAGTACATGTATACTCTGAATTATTAGTATCATAGGCACACAAATTCATCATTATTAGGTTCATCAAATCTACATCAGCAGCGGTCAACTAAATGACCAATTTTCTCACACAATTGACATTAAAGCCACATGCGACCATACACCTTCTGTCGAAATGGTGGCAGGCGGAGGCTTAAGAGCACAAGTGAGGAGCTTCTCCAACCGATGACTTCGAGCTGCTAAGAGAATTTGTGTTTCCACAACAAGAAATTGGACTCATCCAATACAATATTAACCTTCTTGTTAGTAAAAGACTGACTAACCTTTGACAGAAGACCACTAGTAGAATCAGTAACCGGCAAGGTGATGGAGGTTGCTGGAGGAGCCATAGCGAAAACGATTCGTCACACCAAAGGATGAGAAGAATCAAGAAGAAAGCGAATGAACCTCAGCAGCGGAGCAGCAAGATTGGTAAGACCTCCGGCGAAGAATAGTCAAATCCCTGACGATTGATACCATGTTGGATTATCGGATGTAAGAAGATGATAGCCAAACAATATTTTTAACTAACTGCTATTACTGCTAAGTACTAGCATATACATTAAACATTACATCAGCCTAATTGGTTTAATCAGACTTAGCTCATCATCGGGTTCAAATTTCGACTCTGTTTACACTTGGCCCTTGTACCGATACTGATGTGCAACATAGAGGACATAAATGAAATTGAAGGCCGCCATCACTGCTCCAACATAGTAAAAGTAATCCAATCTTCCGGCGTTAAGATCGTTTGCTAACCAGTTGGGGTGGCCGTGGCCACCTGTGACATGATGAACGATATTGACTACCATGCTGCTCAAGTAGCTCGAACCAGCCAGGGAGCAAAAGATAAGAGAATTGGCTATGCTTCTCATGTGATGAGGGAACTGTCTGTTGTAGAACTCGATCTGTCCGAGAATGCTGAATGACTCGACAAAGCCCATGAGAACAAGCTGAGGAGATAGCCAAAAGACTGAGATTGGTGGGGCATTTGGGTGCAATGTGGCCCAGTTCCTCCTCTTTCGTTCGAACGCTCCGCAAGCAATCATGGTTAGAATTGAGAAGAAGTTGCCGATTCCGATTCGTTGTAGCAGCGTTATCCCACCTTCGTGCTTGGTGATTTTTTGAAGAGACGGAGCAATGATTCGGTCATAGACCGGGACGTAAATCCCAGTCACGATCATTGTTATGATCCCCATGGAACCGGCAGGGATTTGGAACTTGGGGCCTAGATGCCTGTCCATTATCAAAGCCTGGGGTACGGCGAATGTCCACTGTTGTCCCACAGCGGTGAAGCCAATGATACCAGAGGACCATACAGGGATGATTCTGATAATGCATTTCACCTCTTCGACATCTTGAATGCTGCTCAACCTCCATCGGTTACACGAACCATTGAGTTCTATATAGTTCTCTGTCATTATCGCCGCTTTGTTCAAGAACCTAACTCGAACATCAACAAACCAACCAATGTTTAGTGCACTAAAATCAGCTTATCCAATGAAACGTACTATGAAATCCACAAACCTGAACTGGTAGGTGAGGGGTAGCTTGGACAACACGTTTCCTTTTAAAGGAGGATCATAGTAAACACCACACTCCTGTCCCTCTGCAGGGACCTTAAGGTGTCGTTTCTTGTAAGCAGCAATGAACACTTGTACAATGCTCGAGAATATGCTTCCTTGTGGCTTCACGTGCACGAAAATCCTTGTTCCGACAAGAAACAAAACGATCGAACTAGCCATTAGGATGGTAGGGATTGCGAAGCCAAGGATCCAGCTCACTCGGTCTTGGATATAAACCACGAGGGTTAATGTGAGCAATATAACCACCGTGAATGTGGTGTAATACCAATTGAAGAAGCTGTTTATCCCTTTCGCCCCTTCTTCGGTGGAGGGATCGAATTGATCGACCCCGAAGGGAATGCTAAAGGGTCTTATTCCGCCGGTGCCGATTGTTATCAGGCCTAACCCTGTTAACAGTACTCCCATTTGAGCCATGCTCGGACCAATGCAGTGACCGTGTAATTGCTGCTCAGGTTGGCATTTTGGAGGCTGGAGGCCCGGGATCCATGCGGTCAAAGTTATGGTTAGCATTCCCTGTCAATGTAAAAATATAACATAAGCTTTTATTATTCGATCCATTAACCGACTAATAATGCAGTAATGGAACAGGTAGAATCTGTAAAAATGCTAGCTTTTTCAATTTTGGACAGACATTTGTGGTCATTGACTCACAGCCGTAGACAAAATAAAGGAATGGTTTTTTTCCACCTTTATTATTATTTTCAATAAAAATAATGTGGAGGGAAATTAACTATTCGGCCAACTTTGCTCATTTGTGGAAACATGAGTATTAAGTATTCGAACAATTTCACATATATAGCATTAACTTAAGCATGTTAACATGCAGTGTTAGTTTTTAAAACAATATTATTAGAAGAATTATTTTACTAGTGGGGAATTGAACATACCAGAAATGAAGCGAACGAGGCGACGAGAATGGTTAAAAACTTTCCGACGTGGGCGTCGGAGATGAAAGCGCCGACGAGCAGTGCGAAATTGGTCACACCGGACCATATGAAGAGCACATTCGAGGCCGAAACCTGGGTCAGGTTGTACTCTTTCATCAAATACACCATGAAATTCGACAACAACCCAGTGCTTGCGAATCTCTCGAACGTTTCGTTTCCTGCAACCACCCACGCTTCTCGATGTTAATTATCACACCACAACTGTTACAAACATATATATCTGATAAAAGTAGAGAAATCGAACCTAAGATCAACGGCATAGCTCTCCATCCGCCAGGCTTCTTCCGGTCCGAAACCGAGACCTGCAAAGCGTTTCCCTCGGTTGTTGTTGTTGTTGTTCCTTGTTCACGAGACGTCGACGGCGAGTTTTGGAACCATTTTGAGCAGAAATATAGAAAGAACGAACCAGATTTCTCTTTGATGCTCTTCACCACCATGTCTAAATCATGTGAGGGAGATTTCTGGGTTTGAGGATATCTTTGTGAAGTGCTGGAGTTTTCTTTGGTTCAGTAACAATATTTGGCTTAACAATTGGCGTGGTTTCCATGTATGGACCAACGCTAGCCGAATCACGAGCGTAGAGCTTGCCAACCTTGCCTATAGCAAACAAGGATTGAATTTGAAATATACACTGTAACGTTCGCTTTTTTAGTGCTTTCGAATGTATATGTTTCTGGGTTTAGGGGTAGAGTTTAGGATTATAGTTTACGGTTAATGTTTATTTTTAGTACTTTCGTGTGTATATATTTTTGGATTTAGAGTTAAGATTTAGAGTTTAGAATTAATATTTGCTTTTTAGTGCTTTTATATGTATATATTTTTGAATTTAGGGTTAGAATTTACGATTATAATTTAAGGTTAAATTTCGCTTTTTTAGTGCTTTTGTTCATATATGATTACACTAACATTATCAGTCATGAAATTTGTTTGGTCTATTGCGAGAAAGAGTTTATCGTTCTATATAGGTTAGGGTTCAAGTCACGAGATTCATAATGTGGTGTACGTATACTTTTTTTTGAAACATGGTGCATGTATACTTGGATATATGAGTTCGTATAAAAAAAACATCGTAATAGGGGTCACATTAATTAATTTAATTAGCGAATTATATAAAAGTATTTAATAAAATTAATTAATAATCAATAATCGTTCGTTTATTTAAACAAATTTGACATTATTATTATTTAATATTTGTTTTGAATTTTTTTATCATCACTATTTAAAAGATATATGGACCTAACGTTTGTTTTTTAGTGCTTTTCGTGTGTGTGTATACACATATTTCTCATTAATATTTGCAGTAATTGATTACTCTAACATTATCACTCATGACACTGTTTGGTCTAGTAGAGGAAAGAGTTATATTTCAACATAGGTTTGCGTGTATGTGTTTGTAAAAAAATCAAAACATCATTGATTAATTAGTTGTGCAATAAATATAAGGACCATGTTTAACAAATAAAGGATAATTAATAGTTAATACTAGTAAATTACATTAGTTAAATGATAGTAGATTATATTAAGTGATTTTGCTAACTAATTTTATAGGAGTGTTTGGTAAAATTGACTAATAATTGATTAGTTGTTTGTTTACTTGAACAAGAAAAGTGACCTATAATGATATTGGTCATGTTTGGTAAATAGCGGTTTGAGTCAAAATTAGAGGTTTGAGCTAATATTAGAGGTTTCACCAGTTAAATCCACTAATTTGGATGTTTGGTGAATAGCATATTGGAATAATGGACTGGGGTGAAACTCTAATTTTGAAAAAACCCGCTAATAGGAGCTTTTTGAAATTAGAGGTTTTGAAATAAGAGTTATAAAGACCATTTTACCTTTAATAATTATCAAGAATCTCCAAATAACCTAAATTTTAACATTTTCTATTTTAATTCTTTACCCTCACATATTTACATTGTGACATTTGTAAACTAATACTTTTTGTTTTTTTTGTTATCACATAATTTAATAATTAATTATATAAATAATAAATTAATATATAGATCCTTCAAATATGCTTAGTAATGTTATATTAAAAAATTATTTTTTATAATCAAATTAATTAAACAAGTTTCAAATATAATCATGTCCTTATATGTCATTTTGCTTGTTTAAATAATCAAACAATTATCAACTATCAGTTAATTTAGCAAACAATTTTATACAATCAGCTAATACAATCTGTTAGTCAAATCAGCTAATGCAAGCACATATCAGCTAATGTAATTTGCTATCAGCTATCAACTATCCGCTAATTGTCAAACATGGTCATTGTTATATTCAATTCTTGTTTGATTGTTTATTGATCATCAATATTTGGTATCTATTCAAATGTATAGTTTATGGAAAATGTTTTTTAATATAGTATTATTAAGCATATTTAAAGATATATATATATATTAATTTCTTATTTATGGAATTAACTTTTTAAAATAATTTGGTTAATCATTTAATTTAAATGATATTTTAAATATATGTACTAATTTAATCTATTTGAAAGAAAAATAATTATTTAAATCATATATGTGAATATGTTTTACTTCAAAAACGTATTGAGTTATTTAAATACAATAATCTAAATTTGTGAGAATAAAAAAGAAAATTGTGAGAATCTTCCTTGTAATTGTCAAAGGCAAAAAGTGTCATCACAACTATTATATTCAATACTTCAAACAAAAAATTGCTCCTTACAGCGTATTTAGATTTGGAGGATTTATCTCAATCCGTTGGTGCAATTCTATGCTTACCAAACAACTCAAATTAGTGAATTTTACTGGTTAAAATTTTAAAAGTGGTTCAATCATTTAATTTTGACTCAAAACTTTATTCCCATAACATGGCTAATATATATTGAAGGATTTTACTGGGGCCATGATCCTTCAAAAATTTTAAAAAATTTAATTTGATCACTTAAAATTGTGAATTGACTTGATGGTCTGAGAGTGATTGTGAGGATGATGATTCAAAGTCTGAAGAAATTAAAAGAGATCAAGTGGAGCTGAATTGTGATGGTGGTGTAGAGCAGGATAAACAAGGGCATTTGAGAGATAAAAGGGTCGATACGAGGGTATCTCTAGTGTGGCAGTCAAATGCTTTATGGAATGAACAGCAACATTTAGATAGTCAGGTTGCTGACGCTTCGACGAGTTCAGACGATTAGATGGACTATACTCAAGTCGTGGACAGATGGGAAGAGTTGAATGCTTTGACGTTGGTGGACTGTCCATTAAACTTTACATCTCTGCTATTAGAGGACGATGATATTGAGCCAATAGACGTGACATACGTGGTGCCTGTAGAGCCTATAATTGAGGTATCTCAACCTAATTCTAACAATGATAGAAAACTGTTAGATTCGGTATTGCCGGCTGGTTGTGAGTCCAAAAAGAAATAGCTTGACGTTGGTAGGAGAAATTAAGGAAGAAACCTGTGAAAGAGTCAAGTGGCGAGCCTGAGTGTGTTGATCGACAGCAGGTATTAATAAGGGATACTTGGGCAACGGTTGAATTGGGCAAGTTATTAGAGGCGTTGACAATTAGGAATGAAGAGGCTATTGTCAAGGACATTACAAAGTTATTAGATAAAAAGGATCGCGAAGAGTACCTTGGGTATATGAAGGTGATGTGGTGGAACGCGAGGGGTTTGAGATTGTTGGCGAAAAAGAGAACAGTTTGTAAATTGTTACAACAACATCAGTATGAGGTGACTTTATTCAAGAAACTAAGTTTGGAGGATATTTCGATGGTGTTTGTTCGTAGGCTTTGGAATTCGGATGGTTTTAATTTTTTTATTTGCATCGGCCTTTGGTCGATCGGGGGGTGTTGGTGGTTTGGGAGAAGGCTCATTTCAAGTGAAATCTTCGATCGTGGATGTTTGTTTGGTGGTGATATGGGGTACTTGGGTCAATGAGGCATGGTGTTGTGGTTTGATTTGTGTATATGCTTTGTGCGTGATAGATGGACGAATGTTGTAGTTAGGTGGGTGTTGGTATTTTGTTTGCATGACAAAATATTGGTCTGTTGCTTCGCAAGTATTGGGTATTGCGTTTATGGAGGGGTGGTATGGGCAGAGGGGCCGGTGCAATTCTTTTGTGTTGTTTTGCATGAAATGTGCTGGGGTCTGAGCATGCTCATTAGTGTTTATTGTAACCCCCTCGACCCGGCCTAGACGCTTGACCGAACCGAGTGAGCTACGTTAAGTTTGCCGAAGCAAACCAAAGAAAGATTACGAAAATCGGTCCATTTTTTCTTTTTAACTTGTCTAGATGCATATTATTAATCCTAAGTGATCATGCTTGCAGCGAATGAAATCACAAAGGGAACGAACCATGGAAAGGCAACTAATTGAATACGATACATTTTAGGAACTAAAACATAAAACTGGTAAATTAAAGGACCATTACTGAATTTAGGGTTACCAATCCTCAATTAGTCATATTACATGCTTGCATGTCAATTCTCGACTTAATCCGACCATCCAAACTCAAGCAATTGTATTCACAACAATCAATGACCAAAACGAGAGAATCAGAAACTTGCAAACATCCCAATAACCGTATTAACCGCAGCCCGTATCGATACACGTACATGTGTTTCGGTACGCTTAGCCAATTTTCAAAAACTAGATTCTAGTAGCTCAATACGGTACCGATACGGTACCCCGCGTATCGAAACGCTCAACTAAAATGCCCTTACCCATATCGAAACACTTGCTCGCGTATCAAAACGCTATGCCCGTAAAGGGTTACCCGTATCGAAACACTTCCTCGCGTATCAAAACGCTATGCCTGAAATGGCCTAGCCATTCTAGTACGAGAGGATGCGTTCCGATACGCCTGGAACCAAAATGTTATTTTTAACTAGTTTTTCAATCCAATCTAGATGCATTTAGATCCTAACACTCACATTCATGTATATAACCAACCATCTAGTCATATTTCAACCAACCCCCAGATTTAGCAACCACAACATAACATAAGCTTCCCAATGATCAACCTATAGGCATGCTTCCTAAGCCACTTTACCAAACATACCAAAACACTCATTTGAACATTTACTAGCATATGCTACATACTCGCATAACCATTGCATCAAAAAGCAACATGCTAGAATCATCAAAACATGGCAATCAACCAAGGCTATCTACATGCATACCTAGGCAACTACTTAGCATAAACCATAAGCAAGAATTAACTACACACTTGTCAACCACATTCCACTCAAAAACTCAACATTGAACATGCTTAAAACCAGAGGAAAACATAATTACAAATCCCAAAAACATGGCGAACACATTGCCTTATTAACCAGAAACTTAAACTAGTTCATACTCAAAATAGTCTTTGCTCTTAGATCATTTTAACCTTGCCTTTGCTACCCAAACTTCAATGCTATGCATCATTAGGAAAAAGAGAGCGTAAGCACATATGCTTAGTGAGAATGCTCATAAAACAATGATGCATTTAAATTCCTTTGAAAACTACACACTTGTTTCCAGCCCATGCTTACAACCAAAGCATTTTCATTGATTCCAAATCAAAACATGCATATCATCCTTATGCAAAAACATTTACAAATCACATGCTTAAATCCCAAAGCATTAAATCATCTCATGCTTAAATCCCAGAGCATTATAAAATAGATTCAACACATAAACTTTCATATATTGGCAATTATAGTGACCCCTGATAGTCACCACTATCCCCGATTAGCCAACCACTAATCATTGGTTAACCAACTGTTAACCTTACATATTGAATACGCGGATCTCTCATACCATGCCTAGTTAAACCACGGGCTTTACCGACCTTGCCTAGTTAAACCGCAAGATCACCATCTTCTTGAGCTGCCTAGTTAAATCGCATACCCCAAGAGATGTCCTAGTAGTCCGAGTGGCCTAGTTAAACTGCCATACCTCAAGGATCTATGGCCACGATCGATTTTTAGTATATATTATAATGCACTTTATCCTATGGTATGCCAACTATATCTGATTGTTTTTCACCTTGTCACATAGCCAATATATCATTTTCAAAACCATTTACTCACTGTTTTATAATGCATTAAACAAAATCACCACATATGCAATCCGCATTGCCCGAGAAATACTACATTCCCAACCGGAATGAAAACCAATGCTCACTACCATTTCACATACTTTAAAACCATTGCATATGTATTCAAAACCATGCATTTACAGTAAGTAAATCAAACCGTGTTTAAAACCAAAACAAGTAAGCAACCATGCTCATAAGTCATATCTAATCCGATATTTAAGAGCAAAAGAGGAGAAACTTACTTCCGAGCTTAGGTAAGTGTTTCAAACTTAACCTAAACTCCCTTAACCGCTTTCAAACCTTTGAAAGACATTTAAGCCCGTTTCCACTCACCGATTACACCTCATCTTGCTCGCCAACGCAAATTGAGCTCCCGACAAACAACGATCCACCACAAGCTACTTCGCCTTGATTATCCCCTGTTTTGGCCACACAAAACCAGAGGAAACATGCATCAAAATGCATCCAAACCACTACCTCAAAGCAATTACCCGCAACTCACAAGTTGCCCACTCAAAAGCCATTTGAAACTTATCGAAAACACCCTTAACCATCTTCCAATCTTAACCCAGCCACAAAACAACGATTCAATACATCAAACCTCATCAATAAACATCTAAAAACCCTTTTTCAACATCTTTTTACCTCCAACAATGATTAAATTCCATTAACATCTCAAAAACCCTTATCTAACAACCATTAACATTAGGGATTCAACTAGTTTCGGGATTATATTGATAAAACCAAGCTTTCAACATTATTATACACTAAAATCATGATCTAATCTGATCAAGAACCCAGCAAAACAGATCCAATTCGAAAATATATCAATTCCATCAATCATAACACAATTAATCAAAATTTCCTTAATTAAACTATCAAAACACATTAGAAAATAATTGTAAAGAATCAAAAACTTGAGAATTTCAGTAAAGAACCTTTCATTAGAGGAGAAGAGAGAACATTACCTCTAATGGATGCTTTCTCCCTTAATTGGGTGATTTGCATGAGAAAACAATGTTAAAACAATAAGGTTTTGATAAACAATAAACAATAAATCATTTGAAAACAAAAGATTTAAGAAGAGAAAGATTTATCTTAAGATTTAGAAGAAGAGAGTGATGTTTGGTTGGAGAGATTTTGAGAGAAAATATTTTGAGAGAAAGTTAGCTACGCGATTTTTGTTTTAAAGATTTAATTATCAATTTAATTCTCCCCAACCTATTTATATTTTCCAAAACACTTTTAAAATAGCCAATTAAGGGATAAAGTCTGAGATTAGACTTTTGGGCAATTAGCTCCTTAAATATTCAAAGTTTTGACTCTTTACAAAACAGTCACTAAAAATAGTTTTCAAAGTTTACATTTTGGTCACTAGTCCAAAATGTCTGATTTTAAAAACTCACTTTACAAAATTGATTTCACCACAATCATTAACATATTAAATAATGATTTTAGAACATTTTTTCTATATTTTTATCACCTTCAAAAATATTTAATCCGATTTAATCCCGAAACTGACTCGAATCCCTAATACCTATCCACCGAACCCTTAAAACAAACCCCAAAATAACTAGAACCAAAATCGGGGCATTACATTTATTTTCTTTGTTTGTTGGTTCACATATTGAGTGTATTTTTTGTTCTTTATTTGTGTTTTGGCCTTTTTCAATATTATCGCGAGTACCCTTTTCCTCTAATTAGGTCTAGGGAGGTTTTTAATTGAGACCCTCGATAATATATTGTATGATTTCTTCATTAATAAAATCATACATGCATTGATAAAAAAATTGACCACTTAAAATTTTTTAAAAATTCATATTAAATTTCAAAAATTTTGAATATTTTAATTCAATCTCCTCCCATAATTTTTAAAAATTCTCATTAAGACTCTCAAAATTATTAAAAAAATTAATTAGACAACAATTTTTTTTTGAAAAATATAAATTAAATACTTCAATTTTTTTTAAAAAATAGTTTAACATTCTAATTTTCTAAAATTTTAATTTAACCTTCCAAACTTTTTTGCTAAATTCCGTTACCGTAGGTTGATGAATGAATTCTTATTGAAAATATCATTAATTATATTTATTGTGCAATAAATTAATACATTACAATCGAAAACATACTCCTGCAAAGTTATTGTAAGTTGAGTTAAAAGTTAGGATTCAAGTCATGCAATTTAAATGTTTGTTGAGAGCAAGTTAATTTATGTATAGCCGTCCACAAAGAAATATGTGTCTATTTATGCTTTTAGGGGTGAAAACAAAAATTGTTTTAGTTTAAATTTAATTATAAATTTTATAGAAGTTAAAATGTAATTTTATCATTTTTAACATTAAATTGTTGAATGATTAAATGAGAATTTTATCTTTTTTAAAGGTCTAAATACAAATTTATTATGTATTTATATTCGATTTTATAAATTTCTAAAATATTGGAAATGAACCTAACGAGTGACTCCTATGATAAAAGGGATGATGTTCATCTTAGGAGACACAGGCTTAAACACTTGTGTGTGCAAGGTGAGAGTGCATTATTAAAAGCTTAAGAAAAAATATGGGCATGTACTATCATATAATCACACAAGTATATTAAAAAAAGAATTGAGAATAAATTTTCATTCCAGATGCCATGCCCCCTACCAGCCGTCCTAGTTTCGCCCATTATGATTTTGTATTTTTTCTCCTGGTATATAGTTGGAGTTAGTCTAGGGTGTGACGCCTTAATTTAATGTTAAAAAGGAGCGCAACTTAAAATGTTAGAAAATACGTAACCTAAAATGTTATTACATAAACGAAATGTTATAATTTTTGATAATATTTTAGGTTGTGTGATAACATATTAGGTTCAATATTTTGTAACATTTCGATTATGTCATTTTTTTAGTCTTAAATTAGGGTGTTGTACCCTAAATCACCCATATAGTTGAGATTCAACCCCTAAGTGACCATTCGAAATAAGTCAACCACATTAGAAGTACTACTGCTTCAAATTCTAGTGGAAATTGTAAGCATGATCCATGAGGAACGGACTCATGTATTTTATTCTTTTGTAGTTGTTCTTTAATTTAATTAATAAAGTTTACTTGATTGAGCAAAATATGATTGTTGATTGATAAAGTGAACAAGGGTTGAAGACGGTGGTTCGGTGATGGTCCTAACGGTGGTCGATGGTCTGAGCTCAAACGTAACTTTTCTAGTATGGTGTTGGTGTTCTTAGAGTGAAAGATTGTGTCTTTTTCTTGTTGCATGTGTCCTTTTATACTACCTGGACAGATGTCTAACCAGTGTTGTTGTGGCGTTGTGATTGGATTGGCTATGACTTAACGTCCTAGGTTTGTTGTGTCATCGATAGCGATCATATGTTGTGACACGCGATAAGTAAACATTGTTTACGTAGACACATTCGCGGGCCTGTTTATTTATTACAGGTTGCTTCCACTTGTTCGCCTATATGGGGTCAAGGGTGGCTTTCGCCCATAGTATGTGTTCACAGACTGCGATTCCTCAACACATGGCGGTGGGTGTTCGCTGGTACTAGCACTTGCCCCCCAGGTGAAAGAAGGTTATAAAGTGACCTTGGTGAACCTGAGAAATTTGGCGGGCTTCCAATGACGAGAATTTTTATGGTGAAAAATATTTATGTGGTGTAGCTTATTTTAAAAAATGTATTTGGGGTTATATCTATGCTGTTATTACGCTTGCCACTTATGTACAATTAGTGAGTCATTTAGTTTTTCCTTTAGAAATGAACCGTTGTATATGAATCGTCACGCGGTTAGGCCTCTTTACGAATGAAACGTCTTGAAGAAGCTATATTTCCCGGCTATAAATAGGCATTGTCTGTTTTTTTAAGTTTTTTTACTTTATCTTTTCCTTTTCTTATTTACCAGCTTTAAATTTGTGAAGACCCAGCTAATATACTTTTTCTATTAAAATGGCTGATTCGATAGTAGTGGAAAGCGATCAGTACTCGTGTACTACGAAATACGAGGAGATGCGCAGCACATTAGAGTGCAGCAGTCTGCGTATTTCGGATAATTTTTGTTACAAGTTTACTTTGTTGGTGGTAACGTGTCATTTAAATGCTTGTTTTGATGGATATAAGGCGTGCTGCCTTATCCATTTGTATGCTTTTGAAGCCGGATTCCGCTTACTGCTTCATTCATTTTTCGTGGATTGACTGAATCGGTTCGATATAGCACCAGGTCAGTTATCGGGAACGATTTGGGGGACTTTGGTAACATATTTTTTAATTGTAAACTTTATGAAGAGGAACCGTCAGTAAATGTGTTTTGTTACTTTTACCAAGTTGCAGTTGGCAATAATAAATTTGCGAAGGGTTTTGGGTCTATTGGTCTGCGCACCAAGAGGATACCAGTATTGAGTAATTATACGAGCAACATGGATAGTAAAAAAATTATCAAAGTGGAGTGCAAATTCGGGTGTTTCCCCTTTCCTGTTGTTTGGCACAGACTTGCAAAAGATAGAGCGGAAGCCCCTAAACTAAGTGAACTATCGTCTGATAAGCTATCACTATTTCAAAGATTGGAGAGGGTTCTTCGTCACGATATGAAGAGGTGTGTACCCTGAGGAATGTGTGGGTACATTGTTTCGAATGGTTGGGATGAAGTGGATTTTAATTCACTTCTCGGGGGGTATTTGGCGAACGTTCCCACTTGTACGGAAGCATGGCCCTTCGATGGGGAAGGCGATGAGCATGTGGTCAGGATTTTTTTGGAAATAAGATAGAGCCAGGGAATTTTTTCGCTACTCATACCCGTTGTAGCATTCGCTCTTGGAATACCGAGAGGAAGATGCCCCTTCAAGCGGTGTTAGTGGGGAAGTTGCTCCCCTTGTTCCTAAAGGTAGTGGTGACAATGCTCCGCCCGGTCCTAGTCATGGCAAAAATCATGTTATAGATGTTGCTAGTAGCAACAAGAAGCGTGTGGCTCCGCGTTTGCCTATTTTTTATTTTTCTTCAGAAGAAAGTAGTTCAGCGAATTTGGAACGCATGATGAAGAGACGAATGGATGTGGTTGGTTCATCTCGATGTACATCTATAGATACTCTCATGTTAATAAGTTTTATGTTTTGTAGTATTGTATTATTGTTTGTTTATTGTGGCTTTTTCTCTCTATTTTTTATGTATCTTTTTTTTTTGTTATTTGCAGAGACTATGATGCTTTCTCCGTATGTTGTTGTGGGCGAACTAGTGGGTTCACCTAATTTATCATATAGGGCTTCCCTACAAGCAATTATTTGTGAACAAGCGAGTTTGCTTGCTTTGTCAGAGGCAAGTTTTCTACAAGCAACTGTTAGCGAACCTGTGAGTTCACGTGATTTATCAGAGACTACTCCCTACGTTTGATTGCCAGCAAATGAATGGGTACATCCTTTTACTTGGAGACATCGATTATGGAGGCTTCTGTTGTGGTTACAAGCGCTGTTACTCCCTGCTTAGTGAGCTTGACTGACGTTTTTCCTATTTTACCAGCGAATATTGCGATCACGAAGGCTGTGAGCCCTTCATGACTGAATATTTTGGAGGTAGCTAAGCAATCGGTGGTTGGGGGAATACAAACTTATAGCTCAAGAAGGTTTTTTACTTCTGGTCATGATAAGAGACTAGGGGAAAGGCCAAAGTTGAGTGTTAGGAGGCCCTGAGAATCTTCGACCAGCTTGACTAGCTCTGCTACAGTTGCTCATCCTTTAGCTCTACTACAATTGCTCATCCTTTTTCTGTCTGGTTATCAAGCTCCGTTGCTGATATGTCTCCTCTTTCTGTGTGCTCAGTTGGTGCTGTCACAAGTATTTCTCCCATTTCTATCGGCTTAATAAGTTCTTTGTCTATTTCCTCTAGTCATTCAGGTGCTTTACTTTCTTATCTTAAAATTTTTTATTCTGTTCGCTTTGATAATTTGCTTATTAATTCTTAAAATGGCATCTTCGTAGAGATTATTCCTGTAAATTCCATTATCGTACACTATACTTTGGGAGATGTATCTACCATTGTTGCGTCTCTTGGGGCTCCAACACCTCCGGTGATTCCTTCAGCGCTTATGGTCTCATTGCCTTCTGGTCCCTCGTCCAATGAGCCTGTCGGGGCTCTAACTCCATGGACTGATTTCTATCCCTAGATAGGCAATTGTGACGCAGAGAGTTGGTTTCAACCTAAAACTGCTTCCGAGAGGCCGTCAGCTTTGTATTCAAGCAGTATCGCATCAACTATCCCCTTAACTAACAGTAAGAGGACCATTGAAGGGGTTGGGACCTTGTAGCGATGTCTGTTTCGCTAAAAAAAACGTGTTTTTGAAGTGTTGGTGGTTTTTCGGGTATTAAAATATTTATTCCATGGGGTTTTAAAAATACCGTATTTTATTTAAAAGGAGGAGTCGCCACCGGCCACTTAGGTAGGCCGGACACTATAAAAACCAGAGATTTTGAAAACTGTTGGGTCCGGGAGTCGGTTAAGGATGGGGAAGGGTTAGCACCCCCACACCGCCCAAAATTGGTACTTTAATAACTACCGCTTTATTAATATTAGATTTTCCGGATTAAAGTGACGATTAAATTAAAATTCGATCATAACTGTGAATAAATTTTAAAGGCCCCGTTATCCGAGAGTAAACGCCCAACCACTATCACTACGCCTGATACTGGCCCCGTTTACGCTCGGATAAAAGGGCACCGCATTGACATTTTATTCCATTATGCAAACTTAGTGAACAAAATATAAAACATGGCAAATAATTTAAATACAATAAATATTAACATAATAGAATACTAATCTAACATAAGTAAAATACCATTCTAAAACATACATACATATATATTAATCCTACTCGTAAATAAGAACAAATTTAACACATCACAATAACAAGACATGAATAAATACATACGGGAACGAAGACATATACCACAAGAAGACATACATATTAAAAGTAAACATATTGTAACATATATAGAACATAGTATTATGCACGACAAAGAAAACATATTAACTCATATCCTAAAAGCACAGAGAACATGCGATACATGCTAAAACACGAAACAAGTTGTATACGAGCCGGCTAACCTATTAATCGAATATGTGCGGTACGACATATCAAATAAAAGCATAAAAACATAATCACCATAAATTGAACACACATATACATATAAACATGAAAATACGAAACATGTACAAGAGACGTATGAGCAAGCGAAAAGGCTGTATCAACCTATACGATTATAATGAGCGAACATGAACATTTAAATATGGAACAGGACTAAAATGAGAAAACATAAACATAAGAGACAGAAATTAAAAGACAATAATATGCGATTTAGGGATGAAAATGCAAGCTGCAACGAAATTTGAAAGGACTAAAACTGTAATTGGACCAAGGGGAGGCTTGAAGTGAAAATTTCAAAAACACGGTGGGACTGGTGAGGTAATTTCGCCATTTAAAAACTGATTCAATTTAATTCAGGGATTGGATTGCAATATTTTAGAATATAAGGGGGACTGGAATTGTAAATATCCTATGCGGCGAGACAGAAGTGAAAATATCAAAAACGCGGGGGATTTATTTCAGAATTTAACCATTTCACAAAATAAAATACCTATAAAATCCCTTTTTTCAGCCCGATCTCAATTTTTTCTCACTTTTTTCCTTAATCGGTTTTATAGTAACCTTTCTCCCTATTATTTTCTCTCAACTCATCCTCCCAAACCTGTGATGAACCCAGAAACCGGCGACTTTCTGCCGTCCCTTCCGCCGCCGCTAGCCGGCGCCGACGAACCAAAAGAAACACCCCAAAACCAACCTCTTTCCAAACCGAACCCGAATATGAACTTAGATTTACACTAAGACTCACCCTTTTGCCTAGATCTAAGTAAATACGAAACAAAAATTTTTTTTGTTTATGTTTAACCGAAATGGAACCAAAAGGGACCTCCCACTCCCTTCAGTTCACCATGTTCAGCTTGGGAAAGCTGAAGAGGCTTGTCACTGGTGAGGGGAGATCCATCGACGACAAAGGTAACAAATCTACATCCATTTCTTTTTGTTATTACTTCGTATTTTTTTGTATGCATGCAAAGAAGTAAGAAAAAGAAAAGAGCGTTACCACTGAAAACTTTGTGCTTCTTTTTTAGTTTTTTCTCTGATTACAACTGGACTGCCTTACAATTACTTGTTTCATACATATATCACTCTCTTTTTGGTTTGGTAGTACGTACTGTAAAATATTTTAGATCTGAAATAATACTGACATCGCCTCTTTTTTGTGTTTTTCTTTGATATATCTTAACACGGTGGTTGGAGGCCGGCATGGTGGAAGCATGGTGGCGGTGTGAGGGAGATGTCTTCGGCCAAAGGCGTTCTTGGCCGTTGGATCAGATTCGATCTAACGGTCGGGATGGTTTGAAGAATGCACGGTCCAGATGAAACCTCGATCGGTGAAACGGCTCCAGATCGTGACACGTGGGGCTCAGCAGTCGAGGAGTTATAGAGCATGGGACTCACGCACGCGTGGGATATCGAAGGGTCCGCGCGTGGCATTCGAACAGTCCGAGCGTGTAGTTCACGCGGCCAGCTAGATATTTTTCCCTCCTTGATCGTGGCCGTTGGATCCACATTTTGATCCAACGGCTCCTGGTTGGCTGCGCAAAGACAAAGTAATTAGGGTTAGATATTTGATATATTAGGGTTCTGCTAGGGTTATGGGCGGATTGGGCCCTATGCCTTTACTTTCTTGGGTCTGTAAACTTGGATTGGACTGTGGACTGTTATAAAATATTTGGGTTTTATGTTTTGGATCTGTTACATATATTTGTATTACAATTAATATCAATAATAAAACCAATAATTAAAACACATATATTACTACATGCATACGTACATAATTACACACACACATATACACGCATAAGTTATATAACATGTAATATTAATAATAACTGATAATACATATACATACACACTCAGGTATATATAACATACATGCGTACATATAAACTAGTAATAATACATGACATTAATATCCTAATAATAATAACATTAATTCACATGCCATATACGTACATATACACATACCCGAACATTTATACATACACATACATACAATCATACATATAAATAATAACCATACACACATGCACACATCACACGCATATGTATGCGTATATATTAATAACATGTATAACACGCCCACATGCGATAATAATACCCTTTAATTATTATATTAACAATATTCACAAACCGGATAAAAATGAATGATTACAGTTGCCCCTCTTTGCTTGTTCTTGTGAAACGAGAACAAAGCAAAGACCAAAAGCACTCATTTTTATCTGACTTTCCTGCTCACGACTTCGGAATCACGTGTTCTTCTAGAACTCTCCTCCTTTCCTCAGCCGAATCTTCAGGCTCGTAAGTTCTCCATGTATAGAACTTCTTCATCTTTGGTTCTTTTTTGAGATTCTAGAGTTAGAGCTCTTCCTACATGGAGCCTTTCACTGGGGCTTGAAAATGTAGGTTTCTCCTTTATATAACCTTTGTCTTCGCTTTTTCTTTCCTCTTTTTCTTTTTCTTCCTTTTCCTCGTTTCTTTTTCCTTTTTTCTCTGTTCTTTTTCCTCTTTTTTTTTCTTTTTCTTTTTTTCTACTTTTTCTTTTTCTTTTTTCTTTTTCTTTTCTTTTTCTCTTTTTTTTCTTTTTCTGCTTTTTTTTTCTTTCTCTTTTCGGTTTTTCATGAGGCTGTTGATATCTTTGGACTTACGCTACTAAAGCCACCGCATCATGCCCGAAGGACTTATTGATGGCCCGAAGGACTTATCACCATGCTCGAAAGACTTACTGGTGGCCCGAAGGACTTAACACCGTGCCCGAAAGACTTACCGATGGCCCGAGGGATTTAACATATGGGCCTCACGCTGCTATGGCTGCCGGTCTTTCTGGACTCACACTACTCATGCTGCCGCATCATGCCCGAAGGACTTACTGATGGCCCGAATGACTTATCACCACGCTCAAAAGACTTATTGGTGGCCCAAAAGACTTAACATCGTGCACGAAGGACTTACCGATGACCTGAAGGATTTAACATCTGGGCCTCACGCCGCTATGGCTGCCGCTCTTTCTGGACTCACGTTGTTCATGCTGTCGCATCATGCCCGAAGGACTTACTGATGGCCCGAAGGACTTATCACCACGCTCGAAAGACTTATTGGTGGCCCGAATGACTTAACATCGTGCCCGAAGGACTTACCGATGACCCGAAAGATTTAACATCTGGGCCTCATGCCGCTATGGCTGCCGTTCTTTCTTTTCTTTAGTAAATTCTTTGACGATTCTTCAAATACGTGTCTAGGAACAAGCAAAAATTGACATGCCTCTATCTATATGATGCATGCAATTTCGTGCTTTCTTCTTCTTCTTCTTCTTCTTCTTCTATTTTTCTTGTTTCTTTTTTCTTTTTTTTTCTTTTTTATTTTTTCTTTCTTTTCTTTTTATCATAATTTTCTCTCACTCTCTTTTTTTATTTTTCTTATTTCTTTTTCTTTTTAGACCTATTTTAGACCTGTTTCATTTCTTTTTGTAGTATTTTCTGTCAATTTTTGTTAAATGAGTACCCGCTCTCATTCTTTTGCATGAGCACTTGCATTTCTTCATCGGGGTTTCTGCATGTTTCACCAACAAACTCTATATCATGCGTGTGCAGAGATTCTTACTATTCTTTCTGCTCTGCATTGCCTCACTCGATCATGAGCTTAGTTACCTTCCGATTCCTTTGAGCCAACATTCTGAGTATTTTTTAGTTTCGTCATCGGGGTGAACAAAATGTTTCTTAACCTCAACCTTCTTGTTGCCTTTGGACGAGAACCATTTCTCGATCCCTATGCTTTAATCCTTTGGAGATTCAATGTTTACCTTTTACCGTCCCCATACTTTGTAAGCTCATTCTTGTCCTGTTTCGTCCTTCATTTTCTTGAACCAAACAAGGCATCATGGCTGGAACCCACTTCTTGTTCTTGAGCTGTCTGACACCTATACTTCTGTCATCATCTTCATTCTATGCATTGTGGGGTCGTTTCTAGTTAGGTGCTCCAATAGTATTCGCAACTTTGCGTTCTGGATCTTATCCCTGAAGTAATACATGGCAATCTTTGTTGCTTTAACTTGTCAATTTGTTGATTGGTATTCCATTGAAGGGTATCATTTAGATTAGCATATATGATCTTAAAATCACAACATAGGAGCTCTGGATATCAAGTGCAAGAGCGGCTTAGATTCAACCACTCAATGATTCAAGGATGTGACATCTTCCCAGGTGACTCGGTTCATCCTCATGATTACCGCGTTGCTGTAAAATACTACTCTTTCTCAATTCTCATTACATGCTCTACCCCCAAAAAGGGTGGGCTTATATGACCATTCAAGCGCAGAAATATTACTCTAGGAATAAAGTTCTGGGTGGTGCGAGTTTTGATTTTACCTATCCTATCGTTTATTTTCTCTCTTTTCTTTTCTCTACCTTTCTCTTTCTTTTTCTCTTTTTTTTTCTTCTTTTCTTTTTTTTCTTATATTTCTCTTCCTTTTTTTGTTGTTTTTATTTTTTTCGTTTTTATCATTATTTGAGAAAATCAATTCGTCACAGTCTTTTGTCTTGAGGACAACGATGGAGCAAACAACATTGCTCCAAGTTACTCGGCATAGTCACGATTTGAAAATATTACCATCACTCATGAAGCTAAGGTTTCTTGAATTGGATGATGTGCCTCCACTTTATCGCCTCAGCGGAGTGCCCCAAAATTCCCACACTCTTATCCGAACAAGCCTATTACTAGGTTTCGAACATAGGAGTGCTCTTTATTATTCTTTTCTCTTTCTTTCTTTTTTCTTCAATTTTTTATCTTTTAATTCTTATTGTTACTCATTTACTACCTAGAAGGTTATGCCTAGATTTTCAATTTCAAGTGACTCTACATGGTTGACATTTGGAGCTTTTTCGTCCTTGAACATCATCGAGAGAGTAGTAGTCTCGCTTTTCTGACCAGAGTCTGGTAGGGAAGATTACACCCCACTAAAATCTATCTAATGTTACATCTTGCAATTGATATCCAGTGTCCTACAACGGCGAGAAAATATATATCTATGTACTTTCAAGAACATTATATGTTAAGCGAAATGTGTTCTTCATTGGAATAAAAATCAACAAAATGCCCCATCACAAAAGATCTTTACCACATGTGGGCCACATGTAGTAAAGTTGATTCCTTGTATTACTTCAGGAATGTCTTTTAATGTAGAGACATCTCTGGCTTCTTCAGCACTATGTAGACTTGCCCCTCATCCTTGGTCCTCCACTGCTGGATCAACTCTCGTGTCACGATTCCATCATTGACCAGCTTCTTGATTTCCTCCAATAAAGGTCTACATTTTCTGGTGGGATGCCCCGGTGCCCCCATATGGAATTCGCATGTGCTACTCGATTCAAAACTATGGGCAGACGGATCAGGTGCAATCTTCATCGGTCTAGGAGCAAGATAGTGACCCCTACCAAATGAGGCCAAATGTCTGAGATAGATGTTCCAAACATTTCCAAATTTGCGCTCATCCGAGGAATTTTCCTTGACGACCCTGATGTGTCAGTCTGTCTCCTTCTTTTACGGCCACGCGAACCCTGGAGACGAAACTCATTTACCTCTCCGTCTTTATCTATCTTATCTTCGATTCGGTCCTTATACTTAGACCCCAATTTTCCTTCTTTGATTGCGTATTCTATCCTCTCTCCAATCATCATGAAATCTTCAAATCTGTTTCTCGATTTCTCCAACATCACATCGAAGAAAGAAGAGGGAAGCGTTGCATGGAACATGTGAGTTAACTCTTCTTCTGCTATAGGAGGCTGAACTTGGGTCGCCAAACATCGCCACCTTAATGCATATTCCCTGAAGCTTTCACTTGGCCTCATTTTCTCATTCTGAAGAAACTGGCGACAGGGTGCTAAATCTAAAGCATATTTGTATTGACTCAAGAAAGCATTAGCGAGGTAACCCCACGACCTAACTTGGTTTCTGTTCAAACGGTTATACCACACTGTTGCGGGTCCCATCAGGCTATCATGGAAGTGGTGGATCAACAACTCTTCATTCTTTATGTATCCTTCCATTTTTCTACAGAACATGGTTAAGTGAATCTTCGGGCAGCTGGTTCCGTCATACTGCGCAAATCCGGGAACCTTGAAATCTGGAGGAATGACCAAATCAGGGACTAGGCAGAGTTCCCTCGTATTGAAAACATTTATCTTTTCTTTCTTCTTAAGCTCTTTCTCGATTTTTTCTTCTACCTGGTCAAGCCTCAACTCTTCGGTTCGTTCTATTTTCCAACTAATTCTGCCATCGAACCCCAAGTGTTAAATGATGAAGTGCCATGCGATGATAAAATTATTAAACAATGCAAATGACGTGATGCAAATGCAATGCATGAATGCAATAAAGCATCGATTCCGCAAGTGATTTGTCCCTATAGGACATCTTTCATTCAGACCAAAAGGTTTCATTACATCCGGTATTAGGGGTTTACAGATAGCGGTGAACCCTGGCACATAATGTCTTAACCTCATTTAATAATCCTGTCAGCTTTCCTTCGCGGTCCAACGCGGGATCCATATTCTGGCTTATTGGTGTTGCTGCATCGGCTAAATCTGCTACCTGTTGAGCTACTTATCGGGCTTGAGTCGTAACCATCTTCATGTCCCGGTCTTTCTCCCGTATTGTTTGCTCAGCCTTTTGTAGCTTAACGGTCATTGCCCCAGCACGGATCTCACTGGTACGTAAAGAAGTCTCAAGCCTCGATACATGTTCTTTGAGTGCTGCGTTTTCCATTTGAAAGGCTTGTGATTCATTCCTTTCCTGCTACAGACTTGATTTCAGGATATCTTCCATGGCCAGACTGCTTTCCAACTTACTTTGGAGAAAGTCGCGTTGGCCCTCAGCTTCTTCCAGCTTCTGTGATAATGATCTGACTTTATTCTTACTATTCTTGCATTTCTGCTTCCAGCGTTCTGAACTGTTCCTCAGTTGAATCATACCATTGACCCACTCTTCCGCGGTGTCACCCAGACCTACATTCTTGAATTCAAAGTGCAGCTTCTGGTACTCATCTTGTATACTCTTCAATTTCATGCTCAAATCGTGCCTCTCATGCTCGAGCTGGCCGTACTTGCGTGCAAGTTCATCTTCTGAGACACTTTTATTCTTGACTCCTAAGTTTATCCCGCTTGAGTGACCCACTTCTGTGTTACCCAAACCTTGGATTGGATATTGACCCTCCTTCAACTTTGCCCCTAGGGCAACAGCTGGCTCGCTGTAGAATCGGGGTTGTCCGTCTTCGAAACCCAAAATTCCCATTCTGATAAGATCTTGAACTCTGTCCTTCAGGGCCCTACAATTTTCAGTGTGATGGCTCGGATCGCCTATATGGTAGCTGCACCAGACACGACTGTTGTAACCCTTCAGATACAGAGGTTTCCTTGGTACAGACTTCACTGGTATGATAAGGCTCCTTTCGACAAGCAACGAAAGTAACTCGGTGTATCTCATGGGTATAGGATAATGCCTTCTGATGTCATTGGATTCTCGAGCTTCCCCTGGTCTTGTCTCTGTTCCCTTGGTATCTACCCCATATATGCTACTTGTCTGCTTCCTAAGATTGATCACAAAGGGATTCGATTTGTCACATTTAACGGTGTTGTCTATCTCGACATTCAGACCATTCTGTTCCACATTCTGATCCTCGATCGAGTCTTTTCTGAGTTCGACAGGCTGCTTGCCTTTCATCATAGCATTCATCTGGTCCATCATTTCGGACATCTGCTTTTTTAATTCTTGTATTTCATCTTGCTTGTTACCAGAACTGACACTGCTTTCCGAATCTGTTCTGGAGTCCTTGAGTGATTCTTCTTCGGCTGTCCCTGGTCTAGTATCGGGATGAAACTCTGGAACTCGATCTTCTTCCTTTAGGTCAAAGAACCTTTGGTCCATCGTGAACAATATTCTATTATGAGAGAAACCACTCGGGAATCAATGCCCTGTATAATGCGAATGCGATGACATGCAAAAAACAAAACAAAAAGAAAACAAGTCAGTACCGGACGAAAATGATAAATACATAATAAAGGGCAAATTAAATGCGATAAACAAACAAGGCAATCCTATTTACATTCCATCTAAGACACCTAGGTTATCCGCATGGCTCTAACAGGATGGGTTTCTATGTGTTCTCTATATGAAGTTTTGGTTCTATGAGGCACCCGAATTGTCCTCGCTGTCCTCTACTAAGAGTAGCAAGGCCCCCGATCATCTCCCATTATAGGCTCCTTTCAACCGGGTTCAATTCAGGGGGACCCATTCACTTATGCTCGTACGAAGGAACGACATCCTTACGAAAGTATAAGGTACTCGAGCCCCGAAGGTACTTGCTAGGCCCATACGGGAGAACGATATCTCCACGAAAGTGTTAGCGTTTTCCCCCACTTAAAAAATGGGTTTATATGTCATATTTTAAATGCGTTAAAATAAAAGCGCAATTATAACCGAATGTTAATTTAATAGTCACTTTAACCCGGAATTTTTAATATTAATAAAGCGGTAATTATTTTAAAAAGCTTGACTCTCTTCTTGTTTTCGAAAAACAAAAAAATTTGTCCCCAACGGAGTCGTCATCTGTATTGATGTCTATTTCGCTAAAAAAAACGTGTTTTCGAAGTGTTGGTGGTTTTTCGGGTATTAAAATATTTATTCTACGGGGTTTTAAAAATACCGAATTTTATTTAAAATGAGGAGTCGCCACCGGCCATTTAGGTAGGCCGGACACCATAAAAACCAGAGATTTTGAAAACTGTTGGGTCCGAGAGTCGGTTACGGATGGGGAAGGATTAGCACCCCACACCGCCCAAAATTGGTACTTTAATAACTACCGCTTTATTAATATTAGATTTTCCGGATTAAAGTGACGATTAAATTAAAATTCGGTCATAACTACGAATAAAATTTAAAGGCCCCGTTATCCGAGAGTAAACGCCCAACCACTATCACTACGCCTGATACTGGCCCTGTTTACGCTCGGATAAAAGGGCACCGCATTGACATTTTATTCCATTATGCAAACTTAGTGAACAAAATATAAAACATGGCAAATAATTTAAATACAATAAATATTAACATAATAGAATACTAATCTAACATAAGTAAAATACCATTCTAAAACATACATACATATATATTAATCCTACTCGTAAATAAGAACAAATTTAACACATCACAATAACAAGACATGAATAAATACATACGGGAACGAAGACATATACCACAAGAAGACATACATATTAAAAGTAAACATATTGTAACATATATAGAACATAGTATTATGCATGACAAAGAAAACATATTAACTCATATCCTAAAAGCACAGAGAACATGCGATACATGCTAAAACACGAAACAAGTTGTATACGAGTCGGCTAACCTATTAATCGAATATGTGCGGTACGACATATCAAATAAAAGCATAAAAACATAATCACCATAAATTGAACACACATATACATATAAACATGAAAATACGAAACATGTACAAGAGACGTATGAGCAGGCGAAAAGGCTGCATCAACCTATACGATTATAATGAGCGAACATGAACATTTAAATATGGAACAGGACTAAAATGAGAAAACATAAACATAAGAGACAGAAATTAAAAGACAATAATATGTGATTTAGGGATGAAAATGCAAGCTGAACCGAATTTGAAAGGACTAAAACTGTAATTGGACCAAGGGGAGGCTTGAAGTGAAAATTTCAAAAACACGGTGGGACTGGTGAGGTAATTTCGCCATTTAAAAACTGATTCAATTTAATTCAGGGATTGGATTGCAAGATTTTAGAATATAAGGGGGACTGGAATTGTAAATATCCCATGCGGCGAGACAGAAGTGAAAATATCAAAAACGCGGGGGGATTTATTTCAGAATTTAACCATTTCACAAAATAAAATACCTATAAAACCCCTTTTTTCAGCCCGATCTCAAATTTTTCTCACTTTTTTCCTTAATCGGTTTTATAATAACCTTTCTCCCTATTATTTTCTCTCAACTCATCCTCCCAAACCTGTGATGAACCCAGAAGCTGACGACTTTCCGCCGTCCCTTCCGCCGCCGGCCGCCGCTAGCCGGCACCGGCGAACCAAAAGAAACACCCCAAAACCAACCTCTTTCCAAACTGAACCCGGAAATGAACTTAGATTTACACTAAGACTCACTCTTTTGCCTAGATCTAAGTAAATACGAAACGATTTTTTTTTGTTTATGTTTAATCGAAATGGAACCAAAATGGACCTTCCACTCCCTTCAGTTCACCATGTTCGGCTTGGGAAAGCTGAAGAGGCTTGTCACTGGTGAGGGGAGATCCATCGACGACGAAGGTAACAAATCTACATCCCTCTCTTTTTGTTATTACTTCATATTTTTTTGTATGCATGCAAAGAAGTAAGAAAAAAGAAAAGAGCGTTACCACTAAAAACTTTGTGCTTCTTTTTTATTTTTTCTCTGATTACAATTGGGCTGCCTTTGAATTACTTGTTTCATACATATATCACTCTCTTTTTGGTTTGGTAGTACGTACTGTAAAATATTTTAGATCTGAAATAATACTGACATCGCCTCTTTTTGTGTTTTTCTTTGATATATCTGAACGCGGTGGTTGGAGGCCGGCATGGTGGAAGCATGGTGGCAGTGTGGGAGAGATGTCTTCGGCCAGAGGCGTTCTCGGCCGTTGGATCAGATTCGATCTAACGGTCGGGATTGCTTGAAGAATGCACGGTCCAAATGAAACCTCGATCGGTGAAACAGCTCCAGATCATGACACGTGGGGCTCAGCAGTCGAGGAGTTATAGCGCGTGGAACTCACGCACGCGTGGGATATCGAAGGGTCCGCGCGTGGCATTCGAACAGTCCGAGCGTGTAGTTCATGCGGCCAGCTAGATATTTTTCCCTCCTTGATCGTGGTTGTTGGATCCACATTTTGATCCAACGGCTCCTGGTTGGCTGCGCAAAGACAAAGTAATTAGGGTTAGATATTTGATATATTAGGGTTCTGCTAGGGTTATGGGCGGATTGGGCCCTATGCCTTTACTTTCTTGGGTCTGTAAACTTGGATTGGACTGTGGACTGTTATAAAATATTTGGGTTTTATGTTTTGGATCTGTTACATATATTTGTATTACAATTAATATCAATAATAAAACCAATAATTAAAACACATATATTACTACATGCATACGTACATAATTACACACACACATATACACGCATAAGTTATATAACATGTAATATTAATAATAACTGATAATACATATACACACACACTCAGGTATATATAACATACATGCGTACATATAAACTAATAATAATACATGACATTAATATCCTAATAATAATAACATTAATTCACATGCCATATACGTACATATACACATACCCGAACATTTATACATACACATACATGCAATCATACATATAAATAATAACCATACACACATGCACACATCACACGCATATGTATGCGTATATATTAATAACACGTATAACACGCCCACATGCGATAATAATACCCTTTAATTATTATATTAACAATATTCACAAACCGGATAAAAATGAGTGATTACAGACCTGATTCAAGAGTTAGGTTGTGTGTAATATAACATGGAGAGAAACACAAGAGTTATTGAGGAGGAGAATCAGAGGTTGCGCTTGCAACTGGACAGTTATATCTCTCGGCTAAATGATGTTAGGAACGAGTGTGACCAAGAGATTTCTAGTTGTTTAGAGGAGTTGAGCAAGAAACATGAAACAAAAATATCTGTTCATCTAGAAGAGTTGAAAAAGAGGCATTCTGAGGAAATTGCTAACATCCAAACCGATCATGGAAAGCAAAAAAACTTTATAAAGCTGTAGAGAAAAGTTTTATGACTGAAATCAAAGAGCTTAAGGAGGAGATAGAGCGTGTAAAAGATGTGGCAGATTAGGTCATTGCTAGATTCGCGAGGGAATTGACCAAATTGAGGGTGGCCCACAAAAATCAGTTAATGGTGTTGAAAGCTACCCATGAGGTAGAATTGGGTAAAAATATTAAGGCGGTTACGAACGTAACTCCTACTTTAATGATTGAGGATAGGATCCGAGATGCTGCTATTCTTAGCTTTTAAGTAGCCCACGGTCCATTTGATGCTACCGATGTGGATTTTAATGCCCTTTGCGAAGTGGCTGAAGATTTTGATATAAGAAATCCCTCTAGATCTTTTTGGCAGAATTTTGTTGCAGATTATAAGGATGTTTTGATCCCTCTCATGATTGAGCCTGGTACGCTCATGCCCTTGGATGATTCTGCTGATGAAGATGTTAGGGTGGGGAAAAAACTATGGGTGCACATAGTGGAAGCCATTAGTTTATTTTTAATTAGTATTTTTTTGAATTGTTGTTGTATTTTTAAGATTTTATTAATGAATGAAAATTTTGTATTTGCTATTTTGTGAAGAATATGGATGCCTATATGTGTTAAAGATGTTCCTCGAAAGTCATGAACTTTATATTTTCAAATTTTGAATTTTGAACTTTTCAGCAACTAATAGGTTTCCTTCTTAAAATTTTGATATTCACGCCAAAATAGTTTTTTTATGTGTTAAAAATGTTCTTCGAAAGTCGTAAACTTTATATTTTCAAATTTTGAATTTTGAACTTTTCATCAACTGATAGGGTTTTCCTCTTAAAATTTTGATATTCACGCCAAAATAGCTTTTTCTTTACGGCTACAAATAAGGCTTTTCACCAGATACATCATGTGACTTATGACTTTAATTCTTTTCTTGCTATTGTTGGCTTTAATGTTCTTGCGCTGGCTAATTTCTAATAAGCAGCATATCTAGGAAGATCTTATCCTTTTTTTGGCTTCTTTCTAGATATTGTTGTTGTTAGAAGTTCGTAATCGCATTATGCTCATGTTTTTAGACAGGGGGAACATATATCCTTGCTCTTTCTCTTTTCTTTGTGAGTCTTTCTAGTTATCAGTTTTGAGGTTGCTATCCTCGAATAAGTAGTATATCAAGAAAGATTTTATCCTTTTTTTGTTTATTTCTAGATATTGTTGTTTATTTGATGTTTGTAACCACATTATGTTGTTATTAACGGTAGTAAGCTAATTGGTATAAGGAAAAAATTGTATCCCCTTTTTATATATATATATATATATATTACCTTTTCGATAGAGGGAATATATCTCTTTATTTTCCAGGGGCGATCACTATATAGTTCAAAAGTACCACTTTCAAATATTAGAATTTTGCCCACTTCATGATCCTTTAATTTTTTCTTGCTCTCTTACTTGGAAGTAGCGATCGTTAAGCTGATTCTTTTATGCACATTTTTTAAAAGTGACAGACACTTAGACAATCCTTTGTTTTTTCTTGCTCGCTTACTTGGAAACGACGATCGTTAAGCTGATTCCTTTATGTACACTTCTTAAAAGTAGCGAACGCTTAGATGACCCTTTGTTTTTTCTTGCTCTTTTACTTGGAAGCGGCAATCATTAAGCTAATTCCTTTATACACACTTGTTAAAATTGGAGGACGCTTAGACAACCCTTTGTTTTTTCTTGCACGCTTACTTAGAAACGGCAATCGTTAAGCTAATTCTTTTATGCACACTTCTTAAAAGTGGTAGACACTTAGACGATCCTTTGTTTCATCAAATGTCTTATAACTTTATCTAACCATCCTGGCAGCATCCAGTAATTTGTAACATAAAATAAGCATATCTTATTACTATGTAAAATAAATACGCTGCAATAATAGTAATAGTAATAATTATAACCTATCGCCGGTTAATGTTGCTTGGGCACTTGATGATACATGTAGATCATAGACAACTATGATCATTCTTATCTCCTTGGTCAATGAATAGTTCTTTTGGAAGCTTAGTTATTTCTACCTTTGGCTCGATTCATTGACCCTGATGCACCCTAGTTTTCATTATTCTGACTTTGCCAGCTTCTACGAGAGGGAATAACAAACCTCTGCAACTACCCTTTTCTAACGGCAAACTCGATGTCGTTACTCAAATGAGTGCATTCGTCAGTACAATGTCTTTGTCGCTTGGGAAATTCACATATTTTGTCAGAGTGGTCCCTTCATATGTTTGGTCTTATAGGTGGTGGCGATTTTAGGATTCCGGTGTGTTCGACTTGGCTTAAAATCTACGATGGTGAACCGTTAACTGATGATGCATTTGGAAATTAACTAAGGGTTTACGACGATGTCTTATCCTCGTGACTTGTATAGGGTAATAAGTTAGTTTTGTCTTCAAAATCATTAGTCTGACAATCTTTGGATTCTCGATCCTGAAAACCTTCTTCTGCACTATTTGTCCCACTGCTTTCCAAGATACCCTCTGTGACTCTACGGTCATATTTTCTTTTCAACATTAACTCGTAGATCATCTTTTTATCAATGTCATTCTTTTTTATTTCCATAGGGTAATACTCTTCATGTCCCTCAAAACGATCTATTTGAAAGCTCCGGTATTCTAAATTATGAAAGTTTTCTTCTGCATACGTGGTCTTTACTGCTGTAACAACTCAAATTTCAGAATTTGAGGGTCAGTTTAACCCAAAGCATGGGTTTCGTGTTTGGGTCAAGATGTTTGGGCCTTGAGAGCCTTTGTGGACTTGTTTTTAGTTGGCAGGTTGTTAGGTTAGAAGGATGATGGAAGGGTAGCATGGTAAAATTCTTCTTTTTGAAGAAAGAAAAGCTGCATCTCTTTATTTCTCCTTCAAATTAGGGAAGGGATAATATCACCTTTTCCCATGCTTGCTCTTTATCATTTTCTCATCTCTATCATTTGAAAACCAAGCAAAAGGTGCAATCTTTATCCTTTTCTTGTGAGAATCTCGAATTGGTTGTTCATGGAAGGTTAATCATAAATCAAAGATCTATCTATCAAGGTAAGCATGGTGAGTTTTGGTGGTGGTTGGAAAATGAGTGTGAAGTAGGGGTTGGAAAGGAAGAACAAGAATAGGATTTTTAGCTTCATTTCTTGTTGTAAAATCTTTTATTCTTCATATCTTAAGCTCCAGCAATGTTGTAACTTGTTTTACAATATCTCTTTGTAGTGAAAGAGGTGGGAAAAGCTTTTAAAGCTCAAGAGAATATGAGAGCTTGAGTGTTAGCATAGAGCTTCGTTTACAGCTTATCACCAAGGTTAGTACACTACTAACTCCCTTTTATTCTTAGAAATCATTGATGTGGTTGCCTTGTTGCTAGATTGATAAATTAGTTGTTTGAATGCTTGGGACTCCAATAATGGCTAATCCTAAATTTGGTGTTAATATGGCTTAAAATGGTAGGAAATCACTTAAACTACCTTCCATAAATTGTAGGTTTGATTTGGGGTCTTTCCTTTGGGTTTTGGAGGCTTGAAAGATGATTCACGAACTTCAAAAAACAAATTTTAGGTTCGAGTACAGATATGGGTTAAATGCGTATCGGTACCTTGTGTTTAATTGACTGAAATCAAGCCAAATTGTAGGGGTGTATCGGTACCCCATGTTCCCTCAAATTCTAGTAGCAAAAATGTGTATCGATACCCTTGATAGTGTATCGGTACATAAGGGGTATTGATATACGGACCCGTGTATCGGTATAGGGCTATTGGTTAAACCCCTATATGAGTGAAGCTTGGTATCGATACACTTGGAAGGGTATCGATACCCTAAAAGATGTATTAGTAGACGTATAATGGTATCAGTACTCACTTGGTAATCTGCCCAAAAAATATGTTTTGAGTTTGAAGGACCTATAATTCGAGGACTAAGGCCCAATAGGCCTCTAATGTGGTAAAATAAATAGTAAAACTGAGGAATTGAAAATTTAACCTTATATACAAACATAATGAGTAATAACTCGGTAAATGTTGGGTGACTTGTTTATAATAGCAACCATATGGATCATCGGTAGATTATGCGTTGTTACATGCCAAGTAAGGGCACTTGTGTGGTTGGGTTACTTTGATTGGTAGGATCTAGATACCCAGTGAGAGTGTATTGCAACACCGTGGTTATTGATTTTCGAATGTACGTTCCCAAAGATGTGTGACATCGGGTCTTATTCAAATATGCTTGACGAGAGATTCTGGGCATGGGTGTACGCTCTTGATATTGTGTAGCATCAGGCCTCACTCCAGGTTTGTTGGTATGATGTATTACGTGTTGTGCGTGGTTAATGTCTTCTATTGTTTACTGTGTTTAGGCGGCTAAAGATAGCATCAATGTTGTTAGATTATGCCATGATATCATTCATTTAGCTACATACCCATATTTATGATTTGCATGAAGCATGGTTGAGTTGAAGTGTATCCACCGAGCTTCGTTAGCTCGGTATACAAAATTATTGTTTATGTTCGCAGGTTTGTAGGTTGACGTACATCGTCAAAGCACCGTCAAAGTAGGATTTCAGCATCGACTTGTGTCCGAGTATAATACTTAGATTATTTGAGCTATGTATTTGTAGGACCCTATATTTGTATTGTAACTCTTATTTTGTATTTTAAATTATGATTCGAATGCTTTTAATTATGTATTTTCAAATGAAGCTCCCATATAACATTTTAACTATTCATTTATGTCAAATATTTGAACTTAATAGATTTTATGAAATGAATGTGTTGAGCTAAATCTCGTTGCAAAATTTTAAGGTTTTGGATTGGGCTTGAGACCCAATTTGTGACATCTAGGTCGAAAGTGTTATAACAGTGGTATTAGAGCCTAGGTTTAGTCGATTCTAGAAAGCTCTGGGTTGTCTAGAGAGTGTTGTGTAGGTTTCTAGCGAATACGTTTCCCATAAGTCAAAGTCATACTTGTTTAGGCTGAATATTCGATGGTATAACCTTGTTTGTTTGCTTGTGCAGAAAGTAATCATACCAAGGAGGGCACGAGATTGAGAGGAGAGTTGAGGCTCTCGAGAATATAGTTATGATGAGGATTATGTCCCCGGTTCAAAAGAGATAAGGAAGGACGATAGAGGACGAGGGGCCAATTATTCCTTCCATCTGCTCTAGGCCCTTCCCCAGATTGTGAGGGTCATACCTAGGCCTTCAGCTACCCTTCGTGATGCACTGATTGAGAGGGTGCGTTGCCATAATGCTACCGACTTTCTTGGATCAAGGTAAGATAATCCAACTAAGGTGAATCAATGGTTGAGGTACACTCATTGGATCATGCGACAGATGAGGTTGAAACCCGAGAACACGTTATTATATGTTCTCTCCTTGTTGAAGGAGAATGCTAGGGAATGGTGGAAGGCCATAGATCTGAGTTGGTATCCTAACCAACCTATATTGGATGACTTCTTAGAAGAATTTAAGAAGAAGTATGTGGTAGAGGCCCACATTGATATCTTGAGGGATCGGTTCAACCACTTAGTCCAAGGAAACTAATCAGTCTTTGAATATGAGCAATAATTCCTACAGTTGAGTAGGTATGCCCCTGAGTTGGTCACTATCGAGAAGATGAGGTGCAAGAGGTTTCTAAAGGGTTTGAGGAAGAAAATTCAGACCTACTTGATTGCTGCCCCACCGAAAGTGTTTTTCAGAGTTGACTGCTAGTGCCATGTCGTCCAAGCAAGTACAATGTTTAACATATGACCCGTTTGGAGGGAAATGGAGCTCGAGTGAGAGAACTCATAACTTTTCCAACAACTTGCATTCTTATTTTGAAAGGAACCAAAACCGTTAGAACTAAAAAAGAAAAGCTTTAAACCAGAGTTCGAAGTCAGACCGTAGGTTAGAGTCTACTAGTAGTATGGGGCCTTCACCATCTTTAGCCATGATGAGTCTAGAGGGATCACAAAAGAGTGCGGGTACATCGATTTGTGATCAGTGTGGATGTAAGCATAGAGGCGAGTGTTGGGATTTGGACAAAGTTTACTTGGAGTGTGGATCACATACCATTTTGCGCAAGATTGTCCGGTACTGCCAACATCACTTTAGTCCAGACTTAGAAGAATTTATATCCAACTTAGTAGGATCGGGGTTTTACTAGAGAAAAAGTAAACCACTTGTCTGGACATCAGAATAAGGGTACAGTGCGGTCCACTACTAGGGCATCAGCGAGGCAGTATACAGTCAAGGCCGAAGAGGACTGTAAGGCGATGTTATTTTAGGTATATTTACCTTGTTCTTAGTTCTTATTATTACCCATGTAGATTCGGGGTTTACTCATTTCTACATCTGTAGTAGAATATCCCAACAGTAGGGTATTCTTACCAAGGATCTTGAGATTGATGACCGTGTGACTAGTCTTTTGGGGTATGATGTTATTGTGGATAAGGTGTATTAGAGGTGTCTGATTGAGGTTATGAGTTTGATCTTTCTGAGAAACTTGATGGTATTATCGTTTTAAGAGTTTGATGCAATCATAGGGATGAATCAGTTGTTTGAGCATGATGTACGATTGGGTTGTAGGACGAAGTGTCTAAAGCTTCGTGGTTTGGATTGGGCCAAGTTCGTAGTGAAGGGTGAGAGGAATAATTACCTTTCCAATGTAGTGTCGACCTCAGCAGCACAAAAAATGATCTAGCAAAGTTACAAGGCCTTCCTGGCTCGCGTGGTTGACACAAGGGTTAGAAGTCTGGTGCTTGAGAGCCTTCAGACTGTTAAAGAGTATTTCAATATATTTTCAAAAGAGTTGCTCGGACTACCTCCAGATTGTGAGCTAGAGTTTCAGATAGATATAATGTCTGGCACGGCACTTGTATCGATTGCTCTGTATTACAAGACACCTACAGAGTTAAAAGAGCTAAAGAATCATATTCAAGAGTTGTTAGAAATATATTTTATCTGGACGAGTATCTCACCCTATAGTGCACCGGTCTTGTTTTGTCAAAAATAATGATAGGTTGATGAGGATGTGCATTGAATATCTCCAGCTCAACAAGGTAACAGTGAAGAACCGTTATCCCCTACCAAGGATATATGGCATGTTTGACTAGTTGAGAGCTGATTGTGTGTTCTCAAAGATCAACTTGAGGTCAGGTTACTACCAGTTGAAGGTAGTAGAAGAGGATGTTTAGAAAATCGTATTCAGGATGCAGTATGAACATTATGAGTTTTTGGTAATACCTTTTGGGTTTACCAATGCACTAACATCTTTTATAGATTTGATGAACCAGGTCTTTCAGCCTTACCTAGATCAGCTTGTGATGGTTTTTATTGATGAAATCATTGTTTATTAAAGATTGAAAGATGAACACGACTATCACCTTCATGTTTTCCTTCAGACCTTGAGAGAAAGGTAGCTCTTTGCCAAGTTTAGTAATTGTGAATTTTGGCTCTCTGATGTGGCATTTTTTTGCCACATTGTTGTAGTGGATGGGATCTCTTTTGATCCGTAAAAGATTTAGGTTGTGGTAGAGTAAAAAACACCTAAGAATATCGCGAAAGTCCGTAGTTTCCTTGGGCAAGCCGGATATTACTATTATTTTGTCAAGGGCTTTTCCATCATAGCAGCACATATGACCAAGTTGTTACAGAAATGAGTTTTGTTAGAGTAGAACAAAAAAATAGCAAAGTTTCGAGTAGTTGAAGGCTTATCTTATAGAGGCTCTGGTTTTGATGCAACTCGAATCGAGAAAGAATTATATTGTGTTTAGCGATGCTTCATTGAATGGGCTTGGTTGTGTTCTCATGTAAGAGGGTAAGGTGGTTGCTTATGCCTTACGAAAATTTAAGCCTTATGAACGGAATTACCCTACGTATAATTTAGAGCTTATCGCGGTTATCTTCGCTTTGAAGATTTAGAGATATTATCTGTATGGGTTAAAGTGTTACATTTACACCGATCATAAGAGTTTAAAGTACCTCCTTATCCAAAAAGAGTTGAATTTGAGGCAAAAACGGTGGATTGTATGGTTAAAAGACTATGATTGAGTCATAGAGTATCATCCCGGTGAAGCTAACATGGTGGTTAATGCCTTAAGCTAGAACTCCATGTCAGATTTGAGGGATATGTTTTCCCATTTGAGGATGATCGATGATGGTAATTTATTAGTCGAGCTTCGCATAAGGCAAACCTTCGTGCAAGAGATCAAGATGACCCAAGTGTTAGACAAGGAGTTGATGGAAAGGATTGAGATGGTTCAGAGAGATGAGGTATCTGATTTTGAAGTGTGAGATGGTGGGATCTTGTACTTCAAAGATCGATTATGTGTTCCAGCTTTGGAGGATTTGCGAGACCATATCTTATGAGAGACGCACTGTAGTCCATTTGTTATGCATCCAAGGAGTAACAAGATGTATCAAGACCTTCATCTTTTTCATTTGCGGCCTAGTATAAAAAGGGACGTATCCGAGTTTGTAACCAGATGCTTAGTTTGTCAGCAAGTTAAAGCAAAACATCAAGTTTGCTTTAGCCCATCCAGATTTCACAATGGAAATGAGATCATATGACCATAGATTTTATTATGGGTTTACCTTTGACCCAAAGAAAACATGATGCTATATGGGTAATAGTGGATCAGTTGACTAAGTCTGCTCATTTTTTGTCGGTGCGTATAGATTTTACGCTTGAAAGGTTAGCATGGTTTTACATTCAAGAGTTAGTAAGATTGCATAGAGTGCCATCATTAATCATATTGGATAGCGATCTTCGGTTCACGGCAAGGTTATGGAATAATATACATTAGGCTTTGGACACCAAGTTGCATTTTAGTACAGCTTTCCAACCTCAGAATGATGATCAGTGAGTTATCTAGATCTTGGAGGATATGCTCCAGTATTGTATCATTGGTTTTAAGAATGTTAGAAAGAACAGCTACCACTTGTTGAGATTGCCTACAACAACAGTTTCTAATCAAGCATCAAAATGGCTCTTTTTGAGGCCTTGTATGGGCGTAAGTGTAGAACACCCATATGTTGGACCAAGGTTAATGAAAGAAAGATTTTAGGGTCAGATTTGATTAGACAAACCTAATAGAATGTTCATATAATCAAGGAAATATTACATGCCACCTTTGATCATCAAAAGACTTATGTGGATCGGAAGACTAAGCACATCGAGTATAAGGTTGGTGACAAGGTGTTCTTTAAGATGTCATAATGGAAAAGAGTAATCCACTTTGGGCGAAAAGGCAAGTTGAGCCCGAGGTTTATTAGACCATATGAGATTCTTGAGAAGGTTAGACCCATAGCTTATCGGTTAGCTTTACCTCCAAAAATAGAATGTATCCACAATGTGTTTCATGTGTCTATATTAAGACGTTACCGTTCTGATCCTTCGCATGCTATCTCGTTTGAGGAGATTGAGATCAACACCAACTTGACCTATAAGGAGGAGTCATAAGGGTTTTGGACAAAGGATCAAGGAGATTTACAATAAGTGTATACCTCTTGTAAAGATGTTGTGGAAGAACCACGAAGTCGTGAAATGTACGTAAGAGGTCGAGGATGATATAAAGTTGCTTTATCCATATTTGTTTCCAAAAGGTAAATTTTGAGGATGAAATTTTCTTTAAAGAGTAGAGAGTTGTAACGACCAGGATTTCAAAATTTGAGGGTCAGTTTAACCCAAAGCGTGTGCTTCGTGTTTAGGTCAAGATGTTTGGGCCTTGTGAGCCTTTGTGGGCTTGTTTTTAGTTGGCAAGTTTAAGCGTTTGGCTTGTTGTTGGGTTAGAAGGATGATGGGAGGTAGCATGGTAAAGTCTCTCCTTTTAAAGTGAGAAAAGTTGCCTCTCTTTGTTTCTCCTACAAATTGGGGAATGGATGATATCACATTGTCTCATGCTTGCTCTTTATCTTTTTCTCATCTTTATCCTTTGAAAACCAAGCAAAAGGTGCAATCTTTATTCTATTCTTGTAAGAATCTCGGATTGGTTGTTAATGGGAGGTTAATAATCAATTAAAGATCTATCTATCAAGGTAAGTATGGTAAGTTTTGCTGGTGGTTGGAAAATAAGTGTGTAGTGGAGGTTGGAGAAGAATAACAAGAATATGGGTTTGAATACTTGATTGATAAATTAGTGTGGTTGCCTTGTTGCTAGATTGATAAATTGATTGTTTGAATGCTTGAGACTTCATTAACGGCTAATCCTAAATTTGGTGTTAAAATAGCTTAAAATGGAAAGAATCCACTTAAACTACCTTCTATAATTGTAGGTTCGATTTGGGCCGGGGTCTTGTCTTTGGGTTTTGAAGGTTTGAGAAATAATTTACAAACTCTAAAAAATGAATTCTGGGTTCGAGTACCGATACGAGTTGAACGTGTATCAGTACCCTGTGTTTAGTCGATTGAAATTAAGCCAAATTATAAAGGGCATATCGGTACGCCTAAGGGGGTATTGGTACCCCCTTGTTCCATCAAATTCCAGCATTGAAAATGTGTATCGATACTTTTGGAAGTGTATTGGTACATAAGGGGTATCGATACACAACCCTGTATATCAGTACGGGGTTGATGGTTGGACCTTTATGTGAGTGAAGCTTGGTATCGATACGCTTAGAAGGGTATCAGTACCCTGAAGGGTGTATCGGTACATATATAAGAGTATCGGTACTCGTTGGGCAATCTGCCTAAAAATTATATTTTAAGTTCAAAAGACCTATAATTCGAGGACTAAGGCCCAATGGGCCTCTAATATGGTAAAATGAATAGTAAAACTGAGTTACTGAAAATTTAACCTCATATACGAACATAATGAGTAATAACTCGGTAAATGTTGGGTGACTTATTTATAATAGCAACCATAGGGATTCCTCGGTGGATTGTGAGTGGTTACGTGCCAAGTAAGGGCACTTGTGTGGTTGGGTTACTTTAATTTGTGGGATCTGAATACCCAGTGAGAGTGAGAGTTTGTTGCAACATTGTGGTTATTGATTTCTAGATGTACGTTCCTAAAGTTGTGTGGCACTGAGTCTCATTCGAATATGCTCGACGAGATTCTGAGCATGGGTGTACATTTCTGATGTTGTGTGGCACCGAGTTTCACCCAATAGTGTACGTTCTCGAAGCTGTGCGGCACCAAGCCCCACTTCATATTTGTTGGTATGATGTGTTACGTGTTGTATGTAGTTAATGTCTTTTATTGTTTACTGTGTTAGGCTGCTAAAGGTAGCAACAATGTTGTTAGATTATGACATGATATCAGTCTTTTAGCTACATACCCATATTTATGATTTGGATGAAGTATGGTTGAGTGGAAGTGTATCCACTGAGCTTCCTTAGCTCAGCGTTCATAACTGTTGATTTTGTCTACATGTTTGTAGGTTTACGTGCATCGTCGAAGCACCATCGGAGTAGGATTTCAACATCGCCTTGTGTCCGAGTATAGTACATAGATTATTTGGGCTATGTATTCGTAAGACCCTATATTTGTATTGTAACTCTTATTTTGGATTTTAAATTATGAGTCGAATACTTTTAATTGTATTTTTCAAATATAGCTCCTATGTAATGTTTTAACTATTCGTTTATGTCAAATATTTGAACTTAATTGATTTTATAAAATAAATGTGTTGGGCTAAATCTAGTTGCAAAATGTTATGGTTTTATATTGGGCTTGAGGCCCAATTTGTGACATCCGTGTCGAGGGCGTTACAATTGCTTCCCAGTTAAACTGTTCCCTTATCACCTTCATGCCTCGAATTGATTCTTCACTTTTCTAACATGTCACTTTCTACTTCTGCATACGCTTTCTGATAAATTCCTGCCGTCTTACCAATTGTCTTTGTGAAACTAATACGAAGTCCTCTATAACTTTCAGCTTCTCTTGCATGCCTAAAAATTATTAAATATTCTCTTCTGATGGTGATGCCCCTCTGGCCTGACGCTTGCTTACTCTCGCCGCAGTAAACCACGGAGGAGGTTGCCCCCTAGACTGTTGTACGATGGCAGCCGTTATCAGGTCCATTAGATTAAGATCTCTTGTGTTCTTGATACTCGTATCACTTGGTTGACCTTTACTCTTTCTGTAAAAACTAGAATATTTGAATGAACTGGAAATTTTTGAAAAAATCTGAAGGGCACATGTTCGATCCAAGCTCATCGCACCAATTGTTGACTGGTAAAGTGAATAAAGGTTGAAGACGATGGTCTGGTGGTGGTCTTGACGGTGGTCAATGGTCTAAGCTCAAGCATAATCTTTCTGATATGGTGTTGGTGTTCTTAAAATGAAAGATCATTTCTTTTCCTTTTTGCATGTGTCCTTTTATACTACCTAGACATGTGTCTAAAGAGGGTTATTGTGGCATTATGATTAGACTGGCTATGGCTTGACGTCTTAGGCTTGTTGTGTCATCGATAGCGATCACGTGTTCTGAAACGTGGTCACTAAACGTTGTTCGCCTGGACACATTCGTAGGCCTGTTTGTTTATCACGGGTTGCTTCCACTTGTTCGCCTATATGGGGGTTCATAGGGGTGGTGTTTGCCCACGGTATGCGTTCGCAGGATGTGATTCCTCGACACATTACAGTAGGTGTTCACTGGTACTAACAATGATATGTTTCTTTTTTGATGAATAATTAATATGGTACATTTCATTCACGAAATTGAATAATGAGAGAACATGAAATACTTTTTTAGATTAAATAGAGATAATTATATTTTTAATACAAATCTTAAGATTCGAACTCATACAAGATGAGATAACATGAACACCCTTACCACTCAACCAATTAATCGATCTTAAACCATGAAATACTTTTTGTAATTACTAATGTGATTACATGGTAGTATTTTTCATACTTTTTCTTATCCATTTGATTATGCATACACACCTTGCATACACATGTGCTCAAACTCAGGTCTCCTAATATGAACTTCTTCTTCTTCTATACTGGAGCCACTCATTAGGTTCGAGAACATGAAATACTTAATCCAAAACAATGGTATAAAAAATAACTATTATAATTTATAGTCCCACCCTAACTATTATGATTTATAAAGTTTGGTTAATTTCAATAATGTAACCTCATAGACCCAACCTATGCGAAATGACCAAATCTAACAGGGCACATCTTAAATTTAAAATCCACGTATAAAATATGTCGAAAATTCAATCGTCTAATTTGAAAATATACTTGTGTAAATTGATGTAGATTGATAAAACTATATATATATATATATATCATATAATAGTTACAAAATAAACTATATCAAATATATCAGTAAAATACACATAACATAAAACTTCATACAACCCAAACTATAGGCACATGCCACCCTGAAAGAATAAAATGGTGGATAGAAACATTACAATCTAGATAGAGTGTTGAATGTGTCGATTTTTCGAATGTCATGTACAGGGTAGCCTATCCAAAATATCTGAAATGAATAATATTTAAGAAGTGAGCTAGGGAGCCTAGTGTGCTCCAATAAGTGCAGATAAAACATTTAAATAGTTCAGACATGTATAAATTAATTTTAGTAAAACATGTTTCAAGAGAAACCAAACTTTTTTCATTTTAAACCTAACTACCATCCAACCGTACATTGATATGCAGTTCCCTAGAACTGCATCCATAAGGTCTTACCCTAGGCCCAATAGGCGTAGAAGCCAACCTAAGGGGCTGCCTTAGTTCATAAGGAATTACCCGGATCGAAGCGTCAGAACCTACCCAAGGGGATACCTTGGGCCCACAAGGAATTACACGAGTTGAAGCATCGGAACCTACCTAAGGGGATACCTTGGGCCCATAAGGAGTTACCAGCTGGATCAGGGCTGAACCTGGAGAGACTTCATAATGTATCTCCAATAATATACCCCAGATAAAAATCAGTGTTTATATAGTAGACAGTAATATTAGGAATTATGAGGTATATATATATGTTTTTCAGTAAAATAGTAACCAGAGGACATGCTTTTAGTTAGACATAAAGGCATACTTTTGGGCATATAAAATAGTCATGATATAAATCAGAGGACATATTTCATGTTCAGTTCAAAGAAATCATTTCAAACAGTTCATTTAAAATAGTAATATAATATACAAGGAACACACCTCAAAAGATCAGGTCGATCAGATAGTCTACTGAGCACCCGTGTTAAGCTCTGATGTTGTACTAGAACCTAAGACACAATGAAACTTAAATCAATATGAGAGAAATTCTCTTCTATGATAATTTACAATGTATTGATACATACGAGTTCACGCGGTCGCACGTATCGAGAGGAGCTATGCTGGACAGATGCACAATCGGGAGAGTCTCTAGTACCTTTAAACAAATAATATCATGCGTAAGTTATTTTTCAATAACTTTTCTTAAATAAATTAACTTAATACATATTCATGTCTGGGTTCAAAGTCAAATTTGGAGGCTTTCGGGTTAGAATTTCACGAAACGGGCTTCAAAATGGATTTAAGACGTCAAAAAACATAAAATATGGGGTTTTAGAAAAAAGTTAACTTTTTGGTCAAAGTTAATGGTCAAAGTTAACAATCAAAGTCAACAGGTCAGAGTCAACAAGTCAAAGTTAATAGAGTTAACTCAAACGGGTTGACTTGGTGAGTCGACTTGGTCGGGTTGACTCTAGTTAGGCAGACCAGTTGAGTCGAACCGACTCGGTTCAAGTCTATAGTGGTCTATAATCGGTAGGACCAGTTCAGATCAAATGTGATCGGCATAGCGGCCTAAAATCGCCTCTAATAGTGCGTGAAGGCCAAGCGCGGCCCTAATGATCGGAAAAATACACCAAAAAATCACAAAACAGTGACAAACACACCCATATCAATTTTAAGAGGCTTACCCAACTCACCACGGCCTAAGAACGGCAAAAAAATGATCGAAAATGGAGAAAATCAAAAGATTTTCTCGTAACTCCGGCAACCCTCAAACGGAAACGAATGAACTATCGGCCGATTGGATTTTGTTCGCCTCAGACCAAGGAGCACTTTGGTGATGACGGTGCGACGAATGGACGGCAGACGACAACAAAATCGTCGGAAAACATAGTGGTCAGACCTTTAGGATTCTAACAGTTTTTCAAACCAAGTTTCACGACGAACGGTGGTGCTATCGCGTAAGTGTTGGTCGGGACAAGGTGGCGGTTTAAACGGCCCTTAGCTCCAACGGTTAAAGCTTGGGTTCATCAAGCATGTGTCACGGGTTAAACTCTCCTTAACTACAAGATTTCATTTTTTCATCTTTAATTAATTTTATTATTTTAGGGGTGTTAATACTATAAATATTTTGGTTAGCTCAATTGAATGCGAAAGATTAATTTATATTTTTTTATATTAAACACAACTTATTATATAAATAATAATAAAAAATTCCGTTACAAATTTGAATAATATTTTTATCAGTATAGTATTTAATTATATTATTATAAAATATTGGATTGAGTTTAATGTCATTCAATTCAACAGTACCAGTGGAAAAGCATATGATATTCATCCTAGAAGACTCATGTTCAAATCATTTTGTCTGTAAGGTGTGTGTGCACTGTCAAGGGGTTAAGAATATGTATGAACAGATAATACATTGTAATCACCTTAAGATTATTAAAAAAAACTCAGTAGTACCCATTCAGTTATGATATTAATTTATTAAATAAACTTTCTATATTATAAGATTGACTTATTAATTGGGTTCTTAAAAAATAATTAAAACTGCATCCTTCACTAACTCTACTTTTTGCAATATTTACACAACTAGAAATCTGTAAGATAAGTTATTTTATTTTTTTATCCTCAACTTCATAATATTTTTCTATTATAATTATCTCATTTTATTCTTTTATAAATATAAAAACAACTATTTTTTTATTAATCTTACTCATTGAATGGTGCATGTTACAAAAAAATTCACAACAATGGTGCTTAAATCAGTTGAGAGTCGTGGAAGAAAAAAAATAGGGGTAGATATTACAATTATATTTATTCATATTGTAGTATAATATATGACTATAGTTTTTATAATTATGGATACGAGATCATATATTTGTAGCTATTGATATTAAAACTTGTGAATTTTCAAAATACTTACCCTTTCTATACGAGAAACTAGTGAAAAAAAATGATGATGTTTATAGTATGAGATTCGAGTTTGAGTATTTATATGTGCAAAGTGTGTGTACCTTATCAAAAGATTAAAAAATATAAATATATACTACCATGTAATTATATCAGTATGTTAAAAAAAACTAGTACTTCTTGATTAAATTATTTAGCAAAATGTCCGAGTCTGAAGCTCCACGATATCCAATTGTTAGCCCACAATCCCTCAATCCAAAAATAATCTTCATGGTACAAGTAGCTATAAGTTATTCTCGGCATATTGAAATTATCCAAATGTTCTGGTTTTTTCAAATATTTTTAACCCAATCTGCTTGAAGCCTTGAACTTGGATTTGATCCTACTATTCTGTTTTGTTCTCTCTAAGGTTTTAGTGGATTTAAAAGGGTTTAAACTATCAGTCAAATTATTAATGGGTGGTCTAATCAATTCGATCCTCGATCTAATTTAAAAAACATTGATAAGAATTAACGACTCAAAACGTGTTCATGAGCTAGAACAAGCCGCAGCCCCAGTTTTTTATTTTTAAAAAAATCATTTTCATACTTAAATTTTACCGAAGCCAACTTGATAGTAGGGGTGTGCATAATTAACCGTAATCGTTAACTAATATAATTGTTATATTTAAAGATTAATTATTCAAATCGTTAAGACTAAACAGTTTCAATTAACCGAACCTCTAAAATAATGACTAATAATTAACTTATAGGTTAATTGTTATTAAATTATCTATAACATATATTTTGTTCACAAAATTAGTTACGTCAATCTTGAGGGCCCTTCTAATATAATATTTATTGGAGAGATAATTTTACCATTATTAAAAGACGCGAGAAACATGTGGAAAAAAATTATACTAGGTTACAAGTTAATCTGTAATCAGGGATGGACCGAGAGTGAGGTTGAAGGGAGCGATCCCCTTTGAAATTTGAAATTCTATATGATTTAGATTTTCTTAAAAAATTCTATTAAAAATCTATTTTTATCCCCTAAAAGTTTATAAGCTCGCCTCCCCTAGAATTTTATAGGTTTAACTCTAACATAAAATCTTGTGTATGTCTATGTCTGTAACCGAACCATTAATAATGATTAATTGTTAGCGGTTAAAACAATTAACCGTTTCTTAACGGTTAGGTTATAACCGTTATAACGGTTAACAGACCGTTCAGGCTAAACGGTATGATTAACTTACCACAAACATCCCAACTTGATAGTTTTTACTGAACAAAAATCATCTACCCATTTTTTGTGTTCATATTTATGTCTCAATACTAAAAAACCAAATCCCGCACTCTAATCTTAAACTCTAAAAACTAAACCTCACACTTAAACTCTAAACTTTAAATTATAAACATTATTTTTAGTGTCGGGCATACATAAATATGTCAAAAAGGAGACGGAAGATTTTTATTCCTTTAGACTATTTATACATTATAAGACGGTGGCTGTTCGGTATTGATTTCCATGGACAGTTTTATTCGTTCGAGAAAAAAAAAACATGTCATATATAACAAGGGAATTCCAACGTTAGGTGTGCATTATCTTGTCAAGCATCATGCCCTGCAATCAACAGACAATACGCATTGCTTTCTGCCATGCCTTGCCTCCACTAATGTGACCACTGTTAGCTTAAAATGGGTATTCCAATTCGCAAGCATTAACTTGCTGGATCAGGTTGAAATCCCATTTTACTAGGGAAAGAAATAATATGGCTCTTGGCTAATGAAATATGACCTTTAATATAACAAAAGAACATGTTTCAACTTTGAAAATACATTGATTTGCCTAAAGTCCTTTGTGCATATCTAGTAAGGACGTGGATGGCATTGTTGGAATTCTTTTTTTCTCTCCTAAAAATGAAAAATTAATAGGATAAATCTTAAGTGGAATCAAGCTTTGATTAAGGAAGAAAAGTCAAAAAGTTTGCAAATCTTTAACTAATCTATGCTAGACATGGTTATTTAAGGTGTACTAACAATATGATAAAAGTAAAGAGATCAAATTATACTAAATTAAGTAAAAATAAATAAATCCCAAGTTTCTGCTGTCTAAAATCATAGTAAAATTAAAGAAAAAATATCATTAATTTTTTTTGAAGAATTTTTATCTAGGGGAGAGAAAATTTGCTCTTAATGAGTTTTGAAGTCACGGCCTAAGGAAAAGAGGATAGTGTCAACTGAGAATTTCTTTTTTATTTTTAATAATAATTTAAATTTTTTGAATGTATAAGGTTCGGTCAAGTTTCAAATAAAATAACTTATTACTAAAAACCAAACTCCATCTAACCACTACTAGAAAATATCTTAATTGCGAGACAATGACTTACATGATAAGAGTAGAGAGACTAAATTAGATGTAAAATTAAAAAAATAAAAGTTTAAAATCCATCATAATAAAGAAACTAAAATCATAATTAAATTAAATAAAAATTATATAATTATCAGTTAGTCTATAAGATTTTAGGTCTTCTAAACAAGTTCAGAAATTCAAATCTTAGTATTGTAAATTGAGAAACTAAATCAGGAGAGTTGCCTTTATAATGAACATCATAATTAAATTAAATAAAAATTATATTAATTATCAGTTACTCTAGCAGAATGAGACATTAAATCTTTTAAACAAGTTCATAAATTCAAATCCTAATGTTGTAAATTGAGAAATTAAATCAGGAGAGTTATTTTTATAACAAACATCTCTAATATTTGATCCAGATTAATCGATTTATAAGTTAAATATTAATAATTATATCACGTATTTAAAGGCGTATAACTTACAAAAAGGATATAATTATATATATATATATAATTATAATCTTTGAGGAAGTGGGCTGTTACCAATCAAACCAAAATAGTGGATCAAATGTTAAGTTAGTGGCAACTTCCATCTTGGTGGGATGGATTATCCATAAATTATTGTTGTCTACAAATATTTTATTAGTCAAAGTGTGCCAAGCTTATGCACCCTTTTATATTTTAATGATAATAATCACTATGTCATTATTTTATTTTATACTTGAGTTTATATATTTGTTTCAACATCTTAAATAATTAATACTAAATACCTTATAAAATAAATTAACAAAAAAATATAAAAGCAATAAAGTGAAAATATGTATAACCACTAAAACAAATATAAAAATTAATAAAATTCTTTCCTCTAATAACACAATTATTTTGAAAAATAATTTTAAAACTTTGAAGACTCAAAGCGTAATTATGCCTATTTTAAATTGAATTAGAATTTCACCCATCCAATGAACATATCTGTTTTTCCCAGTTTCATCTGCACTTACTTCAACTTCAGCTACTAAACCATCTTTCTACGATGCTGTACTTGATTTGTGTTCAATTTATTTGTTCTTCCATAACTGGCCTGCTCGGCCTCGTTTGTTCACCATCGAGTGTCGTATTTGATGGTCTTCAATAAGAAACTAATGGTATAAACTTTGTTATTAGAAGCCAGATCGTATTGAAACTGTTGTAAGAATATGTTATATTTCAAAAGAATACAATGAATCGCACATCATTTGTGAAAATTCTGACTTGTGTTTAAATACAAATTGTTGTTATTAGGCTTATAGGAGAAAATTGATATGTGATCTTTTATGCGTGAGGTTTAGGTTAAAAGTCTAAATTAACTCAACATTTTCATTCATCCCAAATAGTATTCGTTTGTTCTTTTTATTGTCTGCCCTTTTATCTTGTTGAATTCTTGAAGATACGCTTTACCGCGAAATATCCTTAAGAGCAGTATCTAGTGCACGCCTCAAGCAAGTCTTATTTTTAACCTTTATCTCGGTTTAACTAAATATTTTTCCCACAAAAACTTCGTCGATTCGTTAGAAACTATACTCAATTTCTGTGTTCGTGATGATTTGATGATACTTTATAATTGTTTCACTTCATTCCTTTTACTCATAGTTTTTCAATGGTGCTTCCTATGGAGGAGAGGGAGATAATGGAGGATATTTGATTTCACGTTGTGCTTCTATTTCGTAAGGAATATGTTAGAAACGACAAATGGCGCAAAATTTAACTCAATTTAAAATAAATATAACTATAACTGCACTTTGGGTCTCTGAAGTTTTTTAAAAAATTTCTACAAAAAATTTAAAAAATAGTGTATAACATTAATAGTGCATCCGATCATCCCACATCACACAAAATAAATACAAGCAAACAGTTACCACAACTAATAAGCTTAAACCATCAATTAGGGATAACTATTTGATCCAGACCCGACGGATTTCGACCCGACCCGAAATAATAGTTTAATTTATCCTAAATATTTAGATATAATTATTATAATGTCTCTCTATATATATTAATTATCTCCTTATTTTGTCTAAAAATGGAATAATTATTATAATATTCCTTCTCTATTTGTATTTTTTCAATTAACTCTCCATTTTATCGAATAAAAATGAAAAATTATGTCGGATTGGGTCGAATTCTGTTTTTTACTCTAAAATTTAAGTCGGGTTCAGGTTGGATGGGACATCATAAAATCTTGAGTCGGATCGGATAAAAGTGCTATATTATTCTGGTCAGATGTGGATCGACTAAAAACCCGACCCATGGTCATCCCTACCATCAACATCAAGACAATTTGCATGACATATGTAACGCCTAATTAGCGGATAAAGAGGGTGAGACAAGGGATTCCCTTGTTTCATTTCGTTTTAAGTTAATATCTATTTGATGTAATGGCAGCATAACAATAATAGAAAACCAGGGTTGACTTGACTTATTTCCATGAGAAAGTATTGTAAACGGTAAACCTACTACTTAGATTAATAAAATCAATCAATCAATCAAGCATGTGTTTTGTTGAACAAGTTCTGAAAGAGAGAAGACAAACCAGCCTTTACAATTTAATTAGTAATATTTCCAGTTCCTAAAGAATTCATCAACTGTTATTGAATTAAAAAAACAAATTAAGAAGAATCGGTTTCAGACAATGTTTACGTCGTAAGTTGTAGGAGAAGAATGGTGGGGCAGTGTTATTAGAATCTTGTCGCTTGAAAACCCTAGCAGTGACGCATGCAGCTGAGGTTTTGTTGTCTGTGATTCGGATTCATCAGCTACGGCCTACCGGAGATGATTTCATTCCATCTGTAACCTAATACAAATTCAATTTCGAAAGCTTTCTTTGTCCCTTTATATCTCTCTTCCTATGTTTGTTTTTTCTCAATATTTCCGTTGACCTAACCACACTTCAATACTATATATATATATATATATACAAAACATATACTATGGTGTTAGAATATGGAATTTCTCACATAACTAAGTTTTGATACATACTGGATAAGCCAGGATTTAGGGTTGAAAATACATAATATAAATATTTCAAAGAAGGGTAAATTCATAAATTACCCAATTTTTTAAACTTATATATATAAGAACAAATTAAAAAAATATTTGGGGTTGCCCCTCCCGCAGCCCACATCCTCTGCCCTTGGATACATGTGTTCACCAAGCGTTTGGTTTATTCACTCTACGATTCAGGCTGAATTCAAGTTGTAAATAGAAACGAAGTCATTTAGTGAATGAAAGGGTCGATTGTCCTTCCTTTTTTTTGATATTACAGATTTTAGGTTTTTTTTAGTTTAAATAATAGTCAAATAAATTTTTTATTGCTCTTAATTTTTAAATTTAAAGGCTTAATAGACTCTTGCCTCTTACAATGTTAGATCATAGCTCTGTCTTTTGTTGTAAGATGTAATTGCTTATTGTGCGCGAGCTAGGGCCGTCTCGTATGGGGGAGCAACATGAGCGCCCGCTTAAGACTCTACCTTCTACCTTTACAACTTTAATAATCTCTCAATTGATAAATTTGTAAGTTAGTGGTTTGGTGGTTGCTCCTTATTGTTTTAATTGTATTTAATATGTTTTATAAACAAAATAATAAAATAATAATTTAATAATAAGTAAACTAATATGCTTTGATTCTACGGGGTCCATATTTTAGTTTTCTTTCAAGATCGCAAAAAATCCGAGACAACTCAGTGCGAGGTTATGGTAGATTGTTCTGTAAGAGTGTATTGTGAGTTGTACCAATTTTTTTATTTAATTTGAAACAATAAGATAAGTTTAGCTAAAGAAATGATTTCAGTGAAACTATTAGTTTGTCGACATATATTTTATTTATTCAAATCATGCAATTATTGTTATTATTTTGGAAAATCAATTATTTATCAATCAAATATAAAATAATTAAATGATACCTAATTAATTAAACAGTTCATTAGTAACTTTTTGTAATAAATTGTTTATTTTCCGAAATAATTTACTGCAACATAAACATGCAATGGGTTCGAACTTGTAATAAATGGGTTTTACAAAGTAGTTAGGATCACTAACTTCGCTTGTGAAAAACACGGGCGTGTCACGTGCCAACCGACAATTGCCACACCTCTTCTACCACCGTTTCATGCGCTCCCTTGATGTCCACACAAGTTTTCCCACCTCCAGGGACCTTTCATTAGGAGAATTATTAGTATACCCCTATCCAATTTCTCTTTCGCTTCTTCTTATTCTTCTTCTTCTTATTATTATTATTACTTGCATGTAAGGATGGATCGGGGGAGCTGGGAGTCAGTCATCCCATGAAAATTTAAAATTTATATATGATTTAAAAAATATGTATTTTTTATTGAAAATTTATTTTTGTCCCTTAAAATTTTATAATTCCGCACCTTTAAAATTTTATAAGTTCATTTCCTCTAACATAAAATCTTGCATAGGTCTCTAATTCTAATTTTTTATATTGTCTTGAATATAGATGCGAATTTAAAATCAAAAATAGAATAATTGGATTGTAGTTAAATATCTAGAAAGCAAATTTTTTAATTGAAATAAGGTTTAGGGGAGATTTTTCATGAATATGACACCCAACTTTTTTCCCCTCAAATATGGCATAAGCCATTTTAATTCTACAAATATTGTACTTTCTACATTGAAAGTGAAGTCGGAACCATTGGAATCCAACTATGAACAGTGATTTAATTTATTGGCCTGGATGCCAGACCGAACCGAGCGAACTACATTGGGTTTGCCGAGACAAACCCGGAAGAATTACTTAGGAAATAAGCTATTTTTTATTTTATCTTATCTAAATGCATAATTAAGTCCTAATGTGATCATGCTAACATCGGTGAAACTTACAACTCAATCGAGCGTCGAATTAACATCAAATTGATCAAGATTACACTATAGGGACCAAATTGCAAATTCTAGAAATTATGAGGACTTATCCAAAATCAAATTTATCAATCCTTAATTATTCAAGTTTCATACGTACTGGTTAAATTCCAACTTAAAGTAATCATCCAAACTCATTTAAATGCATGATCAATAAACATGGACTAAACTGCAAAGATTTAAACTTCAAAAAACATTTTAACCAAAATAACGACTTGCGTACTGGTACACTGCCTCCCCGTATCGATACGGGTTGATCACGTAAAAGAGTATCGGTACATTCCTCAAGCGTACCAATACGGGTATTCGAATTCCAAAATAAGGGATTCTAGTAGCCAAAGGGCGTACCGGTACGGTTGCCCGTGTACCGACACCAGGGTTAATTTCCAGCCTTGCGTACCGATATAGTTACCAGGCGTATCGGTACACCTTTGTATTTTTGCTTAGAATGAGCAGAGACAAGTCTCCACGTACCGATCCTTGAGGACTCGTACCGGTACTGACAAACCTGTAATGACCTCTTAGTTGAACATGTGACATTTTGGCTCAATCCAACATGCATCAATCATCAAACAATCACCATATAGCAAATCTAGCAACAATTCTAAAAACAAACGAGCATGGCCGAGGATCATTCATCATAGCAAAATCAAGCGAAAATCCTATAAGCATGATCTCTACCCAAACATGCAAAACATATCCCAACCCTTCAAAACCAGATATAAAGCATCATACAAGTCTAAAACATCAAATACAACTTGTACAAACAGAGAGTAACCAAAACAACCCTCCAATTACAGCATGGTCACATTGCCTCTTATTACTACTAAGCATTTATAAAACTATACTTGAAATTTCTTCTTTCTTGGATCAACCCTTGCATACTTGCTATCTGAAAATGCTTATTTTTTGCATTGATAAGAAAGGAGAGCGTAAGCATATAAGCTTAGTGAGGGAATCTCAAAAACACTCATCAATACATTTAAAACCATTTTATTTCAAATCAATTGTTTCAAGTTCATGCCAAAATCATCTAATGCTTGTAACCCCCTTGACACGGCCTAGACGTCCAATCGAACCAAGAAGGCTACATTAGGTTTGTTGTAGCAAACCGAAGAAATTCACAAAACCTGGTCCATTTTTTCCTTTTTATCTTATCTAAATGCCAATTAATAACCCTACATGTTCATGCACACATCAGGTGTAACCCCAACTCAGTCGGGCATCAATTTGACATCCAATTGATCATATTTATAATTTAGGGACCAAAATGTAAATACAGAAAATTCCAGGATCACAACTCACTTTTAAGTTACCAGCCTTTAATTAGTCGAGTTATAATCTTTCATTTCAGATTTTAGCTCAATCCGATCATTCTATCACACACAATTGCATTGGCAAGATTTAGGGACTAAATTTTAAAAAAATAAAACTGCCCAAAGTGACATTAACAGAATTAACGGTCATCCGTACCGATACGAGTTCACCCATATCGATACAGTTTGAAACACCCCGTTTCGGTACATTACCATACCGTATCGATACGCCTAACTGAATTACCTAACTTTTGAAGTGATATAGACCATACCGATACGACACCTCAGGTGTTTCGAAATGCGGGTTTGAGTTGAAAAAGTGAATTCCAGAGGCTAAAAATCGTACCGAAACACCCATACATGTATCGGTACACCTAGCCAAATTCTCCTAGACGTATCGAAACGCACAAGACCCGTACCGATCCTATAAGCCTAAACTTGCCTAGCCGTACCGATACGGTCCCCCGCGTATCGGTACGCCTGGGCCTGTAATGTCACATTTGGCTGATTTTTTATTCCGAAAGCACACTCAAATCACTCTAACATGCTTAAAACACAATACCAACACACCAAACATTTCTCATGCCAACTAACCTTACAATTCTAACAACACAACGAGGCTTCATGCATCAAAAAGGAAATCTATAGGCATGCTTCCTAATATGCATCCAACCAACATATCAAAAGGTAAACCAGCACCAAAATCAATCCTTAAAGGCCATATACAATCCAAGAGCAACTAAAGAAACATGCTGAAACAGGGAGTTCTACAAAACATCTCCCAAAACACAACTAGTACCCCATTGCCCTTATTCATTATAGTCTAGTCTCTAACATACTTTGGAAACAAGTCTTGCCAAGATCCCCTTGCTTCTTGCTGCCTTCTGGGACTTTAATTCCCTTCATTGATGGACAAAGAGAGCGTAAGCACACAAGGCTTAGTGAGGAATGCTCAGAACAAAACACCATCAATGCGTTTAAAATCATTTACTTAAAACCATCCTTTAAAACAACGTACCCCTATTAAAACATGCACTTTACATCATTAAAACCAGCATATTAAACCATATGCTACATGTATCATTAATCAACAGCATATCATATTGCTAACCCTCTACTTAAGCCTTCTCATGCATTACTACCAAATGCAAAGCTCAATGAGTAACATGTATAAATCACATTATACAACATAATCATTTCAATGATACATTAACAATTATATTGGCTTACAAGTGATTATTAAACAAGTCCAATAACAAAAGAGTTCATCGGATACACGGATTCAACAAGTTAACCCAGCACTTCAAGCCATCTCAATCGAAATAGCGATACAATCACAATTGCGGTACAATTACAACCGGGTACATTAACAATCGGGTACACTTTCAACCCACGGGGACACCCACCCTTTTCATCGGTTAGATGCTTAACCCACTAACGGGAGTTTTCGGTACTGTTTAACCTCTCTACCGTTAGGGTACTTGGATGGAGTATTCGGTACGCCGTATAAATCCCTCAACATTCAAGGTGACTTATTTACAGTGCACTTAATCATATGGTCGACCAACTATATCCGATAACAATTTTAAAACCACATCACTTGCCAATATAATTAACCATTTTAACTTTTACCTCGCTGTTTTAAAAAAAAGCATTAACCAAAACACTTTTCCAAAGCAACAACCATGCTTTAAACCAAAAGTATAAACCATACTTACAATGATCGCTTACCACGTTCATCCTTCAGCAAAACATGCTCAAAAGCAGTATATTGAATACTTTAAAACATGCTTAAATAGTAGGTACATGAACATTAAACCAAGTGCATAAAATGATTCGAACAAGCATGACCGAGGGTGTAAAACCACTTTATACTTACTTTCGAGTCTAGGTAAGCATTTCAAGCTCTTCCTTAACTCCCAAAACTCTGTTCCAAAACATCAAAATGCTTTAAACAACGTTTTTACTCACCGATACACGAAACCTTGAATCGTTGACGCTAAATCAAGTATCTGAAACCTTCAACGCTTCTCCAATTACTTCCGGATCAACCTACCCTATTTTTACCACAAAACAACATCAGATTAATGCATCATAATGCATTCTAAACACAACAACAACAATCCTTCTCGGATTTCCGCAACACCTTCACAATTAACCCTCCACAACAACCGAAAACATAACCAAAACACTTCGATTCACAACCCATCCAACATCTATCAATCTAACATCACATTCAACATCAAAACACATCTAAAAACAGATCCAAATCAACCTACCACCTCCATCAACCTTACAACCAAAGAAACACCACAAAACCTCAAAACTAACAACCTACACAAATAGAGATTCTTAAGTTTCGGGATTCCACTGATAAAAATCACTTATCAACATTATTAAACATCCAAAATATAAATCAAAGCATCCTTAATTACTGGAAATTAGATCCAATCCCTGAATTAACTCATTTTCCCTAAATAACTCAATTAAACATTGGAAAATCATCAAAATCATATTAGAAACACAAAAACAAGGATCAAATGCTTGGGAATTTCAATAAATAACCATACAATAGAGGAGATCTCGTACCTTACCCCTATTGTGAAGTTTTTCCCTCAATTGATTTGTGAAAAGCTAAGAAAACACAAGATTTCAATGAGATTTTGCAAAACAAATTTAAAGAATCAAGTTAGAATCAATAATCTGAGTGAAAAGAATCTTTCACCTCTGGATTTTGGTGAAATTCTGATTGTTTGGCAGAAAAGAAGTTGAGAGAAAATGTTTAGGAAAAAGTTACGTTGATTTTTCTTTAAAAGCTAATACTAACTTAGATATTTTAATCCCTATTAAACCACCTTTAAAACACATGTTTAAAATGATTTAATTGAATGGAGAAACCTCCAGAAAAAACTTGGTAATTTAGCTTCTTAAGGATTCTTAGAATTTGACCCTTTTCATTTTAGTCACTTTTAAAACAGTTTTCAAAAATTGCATTTTGGTCACTAACCAAAATGTCACATTTCCAAATTCTATTTTCCAAAATTTATTCCACCAAAAATCAATATATATTAAAAGATGATTTTTAACTATTTTTCCACATTTTTATCTTACCAAAAAATATACGGTCCCGAAATTGCCTCGAATCATTTCTCCGGTCTACCAGACCGTCTAATAAACCACCAAACCGCTAAGCCCTAAAACCGGGGCGTTACAATGCTTTTATAATATCGCAAAATATGCACATTTAAATCATTTGCAACACATATCATGGATTTCTAATATAAACCTCAATTTAAGCCTTCACATGCTAAAACCTCAAATAGCAAGCTTAAAGAGCATCTCATGTATAAACCACATTATACAAAACATAATCTATTTCTCACATGATATATTATATCATATATTGGCATTCAAGTGACTCAAAACCAGATTCCATTTTATTTTATAAAAACACATCGGATACACGGATTTCCCAAGTGGTTCCTACGACCACTTCCCATACATCCTCGAACCAGGGCATCCCTCAACGGTTATGATGTATAAATCCACAAGTGAGAGAATTGGCACACTCCTGACCCCTCAACCACTGCAGTTCTCATGGTAGAGCAGGCACACTCTTGACCCCTCGATACACATGAGACGACTTATTATAGTGCACTTTAAACCCTATGGATAGCCAACTATATCCGATAACTTTTAATCTCATCCACTTGCCAATATACTCAATAAAACAACATTACCTCACTATTTTACTTATGCATCAAATCAAACCAATTTCCAATACATTAAATCATGTATTCTAGCATTCTTAAAACTCATTTCATAAATCATTTTGCAATACTCAATAATCAACATATATGATCATTTGCAACATCTTTCAGTTCTAAAATATGCATATAACAGTAAGTAATCAAACTATAAACATGTGCATGAGATTGTATTTTACAAAACTGAAAACGAGAGCGAGATCAACTAATACTTACTTCTAAGCTTAGACAAGTGTTTTAGACTTAATATAAACTCCAAAAAACCATCTTTAAACCTTTTAAAAGCATTAAATCACTTTTCCACTCACCGAGAACCCCTTCTAGCCGAAACGAAACTCAAGCATCCGAAGCTTCCGCAACCTCTCCAAAAGCTAAAGGATCTATCTTCTCTTCTTTACCCAAACAAAAATAGAGGATTAATGCACTTCCATGCATGTCTAAACATAGCAGCACATCTCCTCAACTTCGCCACACTAAAAGCCATCAAACGCTTCTCTAAAATAACTGAAATTACAACCAAACTCTATCTAAACAAAGTCCAGCCAAAACCTATTGATTTTAACATCTTAACATCATCAATTAACATCCAAAAATAACAATATAACATCATTATACTTTTAACAACCTTACAACACCAAGATCACCTCAAAATCTAACTATAGACAACCTAGAAAATTAGCAATTCACATAGTTTCGGGATTCCTTTTATTAACCTCTTCTTATAACATTAAAACACATCTCATAATTGATCTAAATCAATCAGAATCAACACAATTTAGATCCATATCAAGATTTATCAAATTTCTTATCTAAACTCAATTAAAACCAATTAATCATGATTTAATCATAAAAACATAACAAAAATCAGTTGTAAATGATCAAGAACTTGGGAATTTCAATAAAGAACCTTTAATTAGAGGATAGAAACGAAAATCACCTCTAATTGTTGATTTCTCCCTTAATTAGCAAGTTTTGGATGAAATCTTGAAGTAAGCAAGTAGGATTTAGTGTAGGAATCAAATGAATCAATTAGGAAATAAAAAAGAATTCAAAATGAAATGATTCTTGAGAATTTTGGAGGAAAATTGATAGTTTGACTACTGAGAAAGTTGAGAACAAAAGTAGTTACGTAAGAAAATAATTTTGGCTCTTTAAATTTTTTTAATCAAATCTATTTTACTTTTATTAAATAACCTTTTAAAAGACATTTAAAAATAGCCTGAATTAAGGGGAAAATCTGGTTAAAAACTTTGGTAAATTAGCTCCTTAAATATTCTAAGTTTTGACCCTTTTATGATTTATTCACCAAAATAATTTTGAAAACTTTACATTTTAGTCACCAGACCAAAATTTCCCAAAATCTGATTTTATTCATTTAAATTGAGTTTCCCAAAACCCTTATAATATTAATTAATATTTTCTAACTTTTTCCATATTTTATTTTAACCAAAAACCATTTATTAAGAATTAATTCTCGAAACTAGCTCGAATCGCCTAATCTGATTCTCCTGAACCATCTAATCGATCTATCTAACATCTAGGCCCAAATTTAGGACGTTACATCAAGTATCGAAGTGGACATAAGCTTTCACCATGCCCAACTTCCTACAAATAAAACAGAACAAAGTAAGCTTTTCATATTCAAATTGAGCACAAGACGTTGCTCTATTTGGAAGGCCAAAACGTATTCGCCTCTTCAAAGGCTGTCGAATATCAATCTTCACTTTCAACCGCATGATTCTCTTATACCCCAATTGAACAGAACTTGTATCATATTCTATAAAAAGCACCAATAAAGTTCCCTAGTTGCTTTGCCACTGAAACTGACATAAATCCATTGGGTAAGTCATGCATCGGACCCAAATATCAATATAGACCAGATGGACTGACATCAGATCATCACCCTTGCGTAACCTATGCATTACCAGTAGATGATTGTTAAAGTTCCAGGGGTAACCCATCTCTATTCAATCCTCATCCATTGTATAATATAACCAGAACAAAAATCTACCTTCCCACAACTCCGAAATTGAAATTCCACCAATCGGGTACCAAACATTTGCTAAAGTAACCCTCATTGATTGGAAGTGAACCACACTTGATGTTAAGAAATAACCTACAAAACATTTTCAAAGGACACATCCGAGATGGTCTCCGGTGTACCCATCGGCAGTAGCTCATCTTCGGCTTCTCCAATTGCCGGGACCGCCAAATCATCCTTAACAGAATCCATGACTAAGACTTTCAAAAATAGAAGAACAAGTATAGAATGTAGCACCCTCGACCCAGATGTCACATTAGGGCTTCAAGCCCAAACTGTTACCATGAAATTTTGATATAGATTAGCCCAATCCACAAATTCATTATGGAAATCCATTTAATTACAACCCAATAAAACATAATAAATATTTGAAAACATATACAATGAAGCTCATTTTAAAAGTACATTATAAACCTTTGACTCGACTGTTTGAAAATCCAAATACGATTTACAATTACAATAGGTTCCTACGAATACATAGCCCAATGACCTAAATACTGTACCCTGATGAGACGGGGCGCTGGAATCCTTCTTTGATGGTGCTCCTCCAAGAACAAGCCAAACCTACTAACTTGCGAACAAAACAACGATTCCGAATGTTGAGCTAGCAAAGCTCAGTAGATATACGACCACTCGACCATGCTTCAGGTGAATCATAATTAAGAGCATGCTATGAAAAATGATGTCATGACAAGATAAAGCAATGACGCTACCATAACCGTCTAAACACATGTTAAGAACAAGCAGCACCTTAACAATATAAACATAAAGGTAAACAAACCAGGAGTAAGGCCCAATGTCATTCAACACTGGGAGACCTACCTATGCTCGAAATCTCACATCGAGCTGCTCAAAATCTCGCATCGAGCGGTATACTCAGAATCTCACATCGAGTCTTCACTCGGAATCTCATATTGAGTGGGGCTCGGAATCTCGCATCGAGAAAATATCATCACCCGAAATCTCACATCGGATGACCTTCATTCATCACTCAAAATCTCACATCGGATGGCCTTCATGTGTTGCAACACTCATTCACTGGGTATCCGAATCCCACCAAACAAAGACTCATAACTAAACACGTGCCCTACATGGCACGTAACCATACATGATTCACTACGGTCCATACAAGTGCCCTACCTGGCACACAAATATCACACGACCCACCACAGGTCCCTATTGTTGCTATTACCAACAATCAAGCATTACTGAGTTGTTACGTTTTATGAAAGAGTGCACGATTCGTTCTCATAAATTATTTCAATCAATCCACATAGGCAAGAAGAAAAACTCATTCTTGGTTTTACCGGTCATTTTATATCATACGAGACCTATTAGAACCTTGGACAACAATATATAGAGCCCCCAAACTCAAAATGTAAAAACCTGGGCAGATTGCCCAACGAGTATCGATACTCCAAGGTGAGTATTGGTACTCCCCTGTAGGTATCAGCATTCCCTGATGAGTACCGATACGCTATTTAGATTAAAAAAAAATCGGCCCTTGCCCCGTACTGATACGCTTCGTGCAGTACCGATACTCTATATCGGTACTGGGGTCGCCCCGTACTGATCCTTACTCGTACCGATACACCTACCCTAGCGTACCAGTACGCAAAGCCTTTCTAGGTAATGCAACAATAGGTACCGATACGCCCTGAGCGTACTGGTACACCAAAGCCTCTATGGAATTCTGCTCTAACAAGGGGAATCGATACGTGGAGAGGCGTACCAGTACGCCTCTCACAGTTTGTCCCCTAAGATATGAAGGAGTACCAATACGCAACCACCCTGTACCGGTACTCGAGCCCCAATTTCGAAACTTGGAGCTCGGGATTGTACCAAACCTCTCTTAACCCCTATGGTTAAGTCTTAAAACGTTCCTACAAGTTATTTGGAGCCATTAGGTGAGTTTCTAACCACTTTTACCCTTAAACATCAACAATTACAAGATTTACCATTGATGACCATCCAAGCTCTAATTTATCAAAACATCATATATCAAGCAACACACACCAAAATAATGATGCACATGAACACATAGAAGTTAGAAATGTATTAACCTTGGATTAAAGCTGGTGAAGAAGCCCTCAAAGAATCATTCACGTTCCCTATCTTCAAACCCCCAACATAACCTCTTCCACCATCATTCCAATCAAAGCTTACCACAAAATAAAGATCCTTTAGCGATGAACGACTTTCTCTTCACACCCCATCCGAGATTTACTCTCAAAATTCCAAAGATTGAACCTTGGACTATTAAGATTTGAAGGAAGAAAATGAGGGTAAGAGAAAGATGAGACAAGGGGACAAGAATAATCTCATAATCTCCCATTTTCAGCAGAAAATTAAACCCCCATCAGCTCTCCCTTGTCTTAATTATGCTTTTACCCATTTGCCCCTCTTACTTTCACCTAGCCCATAAACAAACCAACAACCCAAGCCCAAAATATTTCTTTCAAGACCAACAAGGCTCTCAAGGCCCAATATCGCAGCCCAAACACGAAGCCCATGCCTCTAGTTAACCCGACCTTCGAGTTTCGAAACCCAAGTCGTTACAACTCTCCTCTCCTAAAAGAAAATTTTGTCCTCGAAATTTAAACAAATGAAAGGGGTAATACTGCCGAAAACCTAACCATACTTTCGATCACGCAAGCCCATGACTCTAAGATCTCCACAAAACCTTCCTAACCAAAACACTTAAAAAAAATCTTAACTTTTTACAAGAATCCTCAACAAAACATTCCCGTCATCCAGAACAACACTTGTATTAAACCTGGAGACGGATCAACCAACGATAATCTCGACAACATTATCAAACTCGACACTCTGAACTCACTTCGGATGAGCCACAACTCGGTGATCAAACATTTCTACCAACACTAGCATTTCCAAAGTCTTGAACTCAACCCTCATCTGCGTCCATAACGCAACACTTTTTCAAGGTATACCACAGAGCACTTCCTCATATATATTCACCATAATCCACGCGTTCAAGAATAACAACCCTATCAATCATGTTCTATCATCCATCTAACATGAAAATACAACATTCCTTCATAACTTGGTTAACTAATACAAAACTTAACACCTCATTTACTTGAACCTACCACGATATAAGCAGATGCAAATCCACGATCAAGCGATTCTACTAGCAAACCACTTCGATTCCCAAAATAAAATTATTACCACCACAAGCTTTATTAGGGATCAAACCATCAATCTGTCCTCAAAGGTCTGAACACCCTCTTTCACTCTCAACCACCAAATTCTGACTAGCGTCGGTGCTAAAACTTGGTAAGTCCTTTTAGATTCCTAATGGTCCTCCCAACACAACTTATTACAACACAAGAATCTGATTCCATACAACTTTAACCCAAAACCCACATTTCCCCAAAGTCATTCGAAACATCTTTACACTGTCTCTATGCATGAAAACAATCCATCTCAAACCCAAATAAGCAACCCTTTATTCATCGAACTTAAGATTACCTCGACACGTTCGTAAGTCTAAAACACTCTTCAACCTACCCTTAGAGTTCAAACATCGCATCCAACCCTAAAATTTAACACTAATACTCATTAACCCTCAACTTACGAAACCAACATCCTGAAACGATCTTACAAGAATCTCAAAACTCTTTAATATTAACAAGATCATCAGCTCCGAAAAATAAATGCTGACCCTTATCGTTATACATCGACCTACATCAGCTAATACCACTATATCTCACTATACCAATATAAGCACGTCCTAAGGTGAACCCCTTGACGACATTGCTCGCACCCCCTCTTCTACCAAGGAGTTTTCACAATAGGGTTTTGGTAAATGTCAGACCACAAGGCGATGAACGCTTAATACTAAACTCAACACATCCCTTATCATGGGTACTACTCTACGGCCAAGAGGTTATCCTACTCAACCCTCGAAGAGCACCTCGATAACTACTGGTATGTCCATCGCTCTAAATCGCAGACTATCACTCTTGCGTCAACTACGTGAACTAAGAACATCTTGTAACTTACAAGGTCATCTTCAACTGACATTACATGAGCACGACACATAAGCTAAGGAGATATGATTCATTCATGTACAATACCGACAAACTGGTTCATTCCAAACCTCACTTTGAGATTCTTGCTTGAAAACCAAGGCACTCCTCGCACTCACTTGACCAACCCGTACCAAGGGTAAGTCTAACAAATCTATAGGGACCGTTACTCTAAACCATACACACCACCCATGGTGGAACATTTACTTAGCAACACTTACCAACCCATTAATTTACCAAACCAATATCAACCTCGAGAAACTTATCACAAAACCCGCTCAATAAAATCTTTGCCAAGGTAAGAACAAGAAATCAAACTGCCATCAAGAAACTGAAAATCACAATGGGACCAAATCATTTAACACACTCTCGGTAATAAGCTTGGCATTTCTGGTACGAACAACATATCGTCTAACAAAAGCTCGTGCGATGACTCTAACTGTAAATCTCACCTAACCTCCACCGTGATACTTTGACAACTACCCAACACCACTTCTCAAAGAACCTTGACTATGCCCCCAAAAGTTAACCTCAAAGACTAAACCTGTAATTACTCGTCCACAATTTAGCAGACCTTACCATGTGACCCGATGTTTAGCACTCATAACAGATTTCCCTCAAGCAATAAACATACCTTCATGCGATGTCAACCACAAGGCTCACGAACCGATGGAAAAGATGCTAGGGCCGAACCATCAACGCTCTTCGATAGAGAAAAAATCGACAAGCCCCCTAAAAAACCTTTAATTTAGATTTTTGACCAACCCTCAACTAATCTCAAGCAACAACAACCCAAGATTTACCAAGATGTACCCTACAAGAACCGGTTTATTACACTACCGAAGAGCTAAACTGCTAACACAATAGCTGAAACCAACACAAAACTTAATTATCTGACATATCCTCGGTTGCAACACTGTCAACTCTAATCTGTGCAACAAACTGCCTAGAACACCTCTCGCGCCAAACCTAGCAGTGGATCTCACAGGACCTCTACCTCGATGACCTGACGGTGCCCTAGCTCCGTCTTAGCAAAACTCTAATCATGTCGGAAAGTATCCAACCTCTAAGACTGAACTGATGTATCCTTATCCACAACTGGGCAGTCTCTTACCATATGCCCTAGTGTCTAACACCGATAATAACCCTCTAATGCAAAAAGTATACCCCAAGGTGACGTTGGCCATAATACTCGCATACCGATAAAAGCGATGCTCCAACAGAACCATCAGTGCTCTCTTACAGAGTAGGAATCAAATAGCCTCTATAAACCCTTAATCTAGATCCCGAACTGGCTCTCGATAACTGATCCGAAGTAACTCTCTTCGAACTCCTCAAAACATAAAACCCCTCATGCAGATAGGAGAGGAATCCACGATATCTTGGATTTCACATCATGACCTCTAGAATCTTCAAACCAATTAGATGCTGAACTCTGAAGTCGCTCAAGTACCTTCGCACTATTGGCTAACTCAGAGGACGTCCCCAGCGGACTCGTTGTCATATGCAAGTGAAAGTCAATATTCAAGCATTGTTTGAACATCTTGCACCTCAACTTTTTCGTGGCAACAACTCTGGGGGCATAACGGCTCAAACGTAAAAACTCTTGCTTATAAGCAAACATCGTTCGACCTTCTTGAACCAGATGTAAAAACTGGTCCTCACTTCATCCATGTGTACCTTACTGATGTATTTCTTACGAAACTCGTCCACAAGGATATCCCATATCGGGAGCGCATGTTGTAGACCCGACTCTACGGTCTATTACCATTCGTATGCCTTACCTTTAAGAAAAGACGATACAGTCAGAATTCCCTTAAGCCTATTCTACGTCATCCTCAGATCCCTCTGAGTGTTCCTTAACCATCAAACCGATTGATCAGACTATCCTTTCTCAACCCCTTTTTTCTATACTTAGATTCGCAACAATAATGCCCATCCCTTTAAAGGAACATGACTCCCTTCACGAGTCTCATTGGTCAATCTCGTGTCTTTGACCCAACGGGTCTGAACTATATTCAAAAGATGGTAGTTTATCTTTCTCAATGCTCTGGGTTTGGTTTCCCTAAAACCTCAAATATTTTAACACCACTCTTGTCATCTCAAATTGGCTCATGACCAGACAACTACTAGTGGCCAAAATCATATCAACTCATTTAGGAGATAACTCCGTTGTATCTGTCAACCACGTATTCTCAAGTTTTACTCAAGCATCACCTCGCGCAAAGCCCACGATGTCCTTCTAGCCACTACTATAAACAACCTCAACAAGCATACCTTGCTCGAGATTTCAGGGTATTTAGCCTACTAAGATCGCACTTGAGACCTCACAATCATCATGCACTTCTCTACTTTAGATGAAAACGTATATCCGTCAGGCGTGCTACATCCCCATCACATGGTACCCACTATTAAGGTTCACTTACTACGAATGACGATGGCCTTCGATCGTCACTCCACCACTGGTCAATCAAAAGTAAGCCCTCTTATCCGTTCCATAAGGGTCGACTACCAATATGTAGAATCTCACTACTAGAGGTTCTTACCATGAACCCAAGGCCGTATGGTAACTTACGACATATAACCATAATTACTTTCTTAAGCAATGGGAGAAGGGTACACCCTCAACTCCTCCATTCCTTCATAAACCCTAGCTTAACATCTGAGATAACTCCGATCTCATAATCATCCTTAAAGGAAATCAACTAACATCACGGTCCTCACGACCACAATTGAATCTATCTTAATGTCGCAACCAGTGACACACGTGAACACAAGGTACACCATCCAGATTTTAGTCTTAAAGAGTACAACTTAGACACACGGGCTCGTATCCGGTAAACACCTATTCCTGACTCCTAACCACCTTGGGTTTTTCCTAGAACCGGCTAAACTTAGGCTTTGATACCACTAAATATAACACCCTCGACCCAGATGTCATATTTGGGCCTCAAACCCAAACCGTTACCATGAAAGTTTGACCTAGATTAGTCCAATCCACAAATTCATTATGGAAATCCATTTAATTATAACCCAATAAAACATAATAAACATTTGAAAACATATACAATGGAGCTTCTTTTAAAAGTACATTATAAACCTTTGACTCGACTGTTTGAAAATCCAAATATGATTTACAATTACAATAGGTTCCTACGAATATATAGCCCAAGGACCTAAATAATGTACTTTGATGAGACGAGGCGCTGTAATCCTTCCTTGATGGTGCTCCTCCAAGAACAAGCCAAATCTACTAACCTGCGAACAGAAATAACAATTTTGAACGCTAAGCTAGCAAAGCTCAGTGGATAGACGACCACTCGACCATGCTTCAGGTGAATCATAATTAAGAGCATGCTATGAAAGATGATGTCATGACAAGATAAAGAAATGGCGCTACCATAACCGCCTAAACACATGTTAAGAACAAGCAACACATTAACAATATAAACATAACGGTAAACAAACCAAGAGTGAGGCCCAATGTCATCCGACACTGGGAGACCCACCCATGCTCAAAATCTCACATCGAGCTGCTCGAAATCTTGCATCGAGCGGTATACTCAAAATTTTACATCTTACATTGGATGGCCTTCATGTGTTGCAACACTCACTCACTGGGTATCCAGATCCCACCAAACAAAGACTCATAACTAAACAAGTGCCCTACCTGGCACATAACCATACATGATCCACCACATATCCATACAAGTGCCCTACCTGGAACACAACTATCATACGACCCACCACGGGTCCCTATTATTGCTATTACCAACAATCAAGCATTACCGAGTTGTTACGTTTTATGAAAGAGTACACGATTCATTCTCATCAATTATTTTAATCAATCCATATAGGCAATAAGAAACATTTATTCTTGGTTTTACCGGTCATTTTATATCATACGAGACCCATTAGAACCTTGACCACAATTTATAGAGCTCCCGAACTCAAAACATAAAAACCTGGGCAGATTGCCCAGCGAGTATCGATACTCTAGGGTGAGTATCGGTACTTCCCTCTAGGTAGCGATACTCCTTAATGAGTATCGATACGCCATTTAGATTAAAAAAAATCGACCTTTGCCTCGTACCGATACGCTTTGTACCGTACCGGTACTCCATATCGGTACTAAGATCGCCCCGTACTAATCCTTACCCGTACCAATACGCCTACCCTAGTATACCGGTACGCAAAGCCTTTCTAGACAATGTAACAGTAAGTACCGATATTCCCCAAGCGTACCGGCACACCAAAGCCTCTATGGAATTCTACTCTAACGAAGGGTATCGATACGTGGTACGCCTCTCACAGTTCATCCCCTAAGATACGAAGGAGTACCGATACGCAATCACCCTGTACCGGTACTCGAGCCCTGATTTCAAAACCTAGAGCTCAGGATTATACCAAACCCTCCTTTAACCCTCATGGTTAAGTCTTAAAACATTCCTACAAGTTATTTGAAGTTATTAGATGAGTTTCTAACTACTTTTACCCTTAAACATCAACAATTACAAGATTTATCATTGACGACCATCCAAGCTCTAATTTATCAAAATATCATATATCAAGCAACACACAGCAAAATGATGATGCACATGAACACATAGAAGTTAGAAGTGTACTAACCTTGGATTAAAGTTGGTGAAGAAGCCCTCAAAGACTCATGCACGTTCTTCATCTTCAAACCCCAACATAACCTCTTCCACCATTATTCCAAGCAAATCTTACCTCAAAATAAAGATCATTTAGTGCTGAACAACTTTCTCTTTACACCCCAACCGAGATTCACTCTCAAAATTCCAAAGATTGGACCTTGAACTATTAAGATTTGAAGGAAGAAAATAAGGGTAAGAGAAAGATGAGACAAATGGACAAGAATGATCTCATAATCTCCCATTTTCTGCAGAAAATTAAACCCCCACCAGCTCTCCCTTGTCTTAATTATGCTTTTATCTATTTGCCCCTCTTACTTTCACCTAGCCCATAAACAAACCAACAACCCAAGCCCAAAACATTTCTTTCAAGACCAACAAGGCTCTCAAGGCCCAATATCTCAGCCCAAACACGAAGCCTATGCCTCGAGTTAACCCGACCCTTGAGTTTCGAAACCCGGGTCGTTACATAGAAACTCAAAAAACGTGCTATGAAAGCAGAGAAAAATGTGCTATGAAAGCAGAGAAAAAACTTTGAAACAATTCTTTTGAATTAAAATTAAACGTACATAAACTCATACAATGCATGTGACATCAGAAATTAGTTTCTTTTCCTTTCAAATAAACAAGTTTTATAGTTTTTAATTGGGATAATTCTCAAAACTACACATAAATTTTAGTCTAATGTGCAATGTAATGTATAAAGCTTTTATTTTTTGTAATTGTATACATAAAAACTTTGATTTAATTCAATTTTCATAAAATTACTTAAATTGTTATCATCCTAACATCACTTTACGTTTACTTATTGTATAAATAATTAATTATATTTATCAAATATGAAAATAGAATAAAATTTAAATTTTATGTGTACCAATAAAAACAAAACCAAAATTACATATATATAATTACATCAAATCAAAACTTATGTATCACATTCCATATTTGATGGAAATTAATGTATAAATATGACATTTATCTCCAGTGGCGGATCTAGAAATATTTTTGAGGGTGAACACACATATATTAACATCGAGTTTGAATTGCTTCGTTTATTATTTAATGTATTTGGGCTCGATCCTTTTAGCCTTCGCGAACACGTTCTTTAGCGTATGTGAACATAAGTGATTAGGTAAATAAGTTAACAATGCTTTTTTACGTGTAAATAAGTTATCAATGCGAACATTAGTGTTAAAAAAAACAACGGTGTAAAAAACTTGCCCACCGTAACTATATGGTGAATTTTATGGTTAAAATGTATAATTTAAGGTTTGTTTGAAAAGCATAAAACAATGTTTTTTGTTATAATTTATAGAGATAAACCTATATAACATCTTCATGACGTAGACAATTTTATGCAAACATTTGCTTCCTTCCATGTGGTGGGATTGAGTACAATCATGCATAACAAAGGGGAGGAAATCATATCATTCACACTAGCCAAAGTTATATTTTTACTTATACTCTCAATTAATTTAATCTTTACCCTAAATTAATTTAATCTTTAACTCAAAACCCAAAGTTAGTAAAGAAAAAGGTAAACATAAATTAACTAAATATTTAATTATTCTATCCCTATTTTATATTGCTACACTTGTAAGAGAAAAAATAAAAAAGTCTTGAACTCTTAAAATCTTGTATAACAAAATTTAAATAATAATTAAAATATACTTCTATATATTGAACAAAAGAAGAGTTTAATAAAAATATTACATACCTCTAGTATTGAGAGATTTGGGAGTCTTGAACTATGAAAATTGAGAATTTTGCGTTTGGGGAAGAAAAAATGTCAAAAGTACAAGCAAAAGTTATAGAACCCGACAAGTTTTTATTTTTAGTGAGATTCCCTATTTTCTTGTAAATGAACTGAGCTAAAATGAATTATTTGTGTACTCTTAAGAAATAATAAGTTACAACTTATGGACATCTTTAGTCAGTATTTTATTATAATTTATATGTGAGTGGGAAAAATAATTTTTCAGTGTGGGCATAAATAAAATTTTATAGTATTTCAAGGTGGGCACAAATAAAATTCCAAGGTGGGTACTATCAATAAAATAAATAACTGATAGAGGTGTGCACATTCCCACTCTTACCATAGCGTGGATCCACATGTGTTTATCTCACTTAAGTTGTGTATAATTATGACTGGGCGGTGGAGTTGGCTATGGATGTTCTTCCTTGGAAAAGATAATTGAACCACACGTTCCTAAATTATGACGTTTATGATAAATTGAGCTCTAAAATTTTGAGCATTTTAATTTCATTTTTAATCTATGAACCTTATCTTAAATTGGCCCCCAAACTTTTTGAATATTCTAATTTTATCTCCAAACTATGGCTCGCATTCTAAATTAGACCCCAGACTTTGAATATTCTAATTTCATCTCTAAATTATCACTATATGCTAATCATATCTCATGTTAACAAAATAATTATAAATTTTTTTAATTATTATATAAATATTGATGTGAATTATATAATAATATGACGTGATATAAATGTTAATTTAAAGATAAAATTAAAATATTAAAAATTCAAAGATTAATTTAAAATAAGATTTATAATTCGGGACACGTGGTACAATTACCCTTTTAAAAAAATATATGGAGTCACTAATCAATAGTATGAAATTGGTTTCGTGGGATTAAATATTGACATCCAACAACAAAACACTTGACCTAACTTGCGTCACACGGTGTCTCATCTCTTCCGCTAAACCTGTCAAGGTCATCCATTATTCTTTTCCAATTAAATAAAATATAAAGTATAAATTTAAAATATAAAGATATATAAAAAAAGCCTTTGAAAAGGCGACTATACCCTTGACGACTGTCACTTTGATCTGGAATCGCCGTGGAGTACTTCCCCATCCGTGTCACACGCCGAGTGGATGCTTACGTGGACGTTGGGATAAAACCAAACTTTGTCTTGAGAAAGCTCTCCCGTGCTCTCCACACGTGTCCAACACTTTGCCTCCCCCCTTCTTTCTCCACCATAAGATCTGCCCACTTCCCCCCTTTCCGTTTATTCACTCACAAATAATTTATTTTCGACCTTTTTAGGTTTAAATGAAAAATTAATCTTTAAATTATGTTTTGGTCAAAATTAATATCTACTTTATTATTTTTGACCATTTTATGTTCGATTGTTATTCAAATTAAAAAAATATTTTGACTAATTAGACTTAAAATATAATTTAGGGACTGAAACAAAAAGATAAAATTTAAGTATTTTTTGACCAAAAAATATTTTAAAGACTAAAAAAATATAATTTAATGATTAATTTTTCATCTAAAACATAAATAAATAATAAATTTACTATAATAATACATGAGTTTAAAATACGAGCTTAACTGTAGTAGTACTTTTTTGAATAGAGCTGGAGTAGTACTTTTAAATGAAAATATTATTATAATGAATCATTATAATATTTGATTTGAATTAATTAATTAATTATATTATAAAAAAATTTAATAAATGAGTGAATTGCATCATATGCACACTCATTTTAAATTGGTCTCTAAACTTTTAAACATTTTAATTTCATGTTCAAACTATGACCTTTATTCTAAATTGGCCCCAAAACTTTTAAGCAATTTAGTTTCACCCTCAAACTATGACTAGCATTCTAAATTGGTCCTCAAACTTTTTGAATGTTCTCATTTCATCCCCAAATTATCAGTATATGTTAATAATATCTTATGTTAGTAAAACCGTTATAAAAATCTTTAATTGTCATGAAACACTGATGTGTATTGTGATGTGATATAAACGATAATTTACGGATGAAATTGAAATATTCAAAAAAGTTTGGGGATTAATTTAGAATGAGGGTCATAATTTGAGGATGAAATGAAATATTCAAAAGTTTAGGGACCGATTTAGAATGAAGGTCATTGTTTGAGGATGAAATTAAAATATTTAAAAGCTTAGGGACCAATTTAGAATAATGACCATAGTTTGGAATGTGTGGTGCGATTAACTCTTAATATATTAAATTTATAAATAAAAAACAAGATTAAATTAATACTTTTTTAATATTTGAATTTAAAATATTATTTTATTTTGACATTATGAAACGGATCCTATTTTATCTACCGCATTCATTAAAACACATTCTTCTCGCTAACAAGAGAACGAAAAAAAAAGCGAAATTACGAAAAGATAAAAGATAAAAGATAAAAGATAAAAGATAAAAGATAAAAGATAAAAAAAAGGAAAGAAACGCATTCTTGTTTGCCACAAACACAGAAAAAATAAGAGAAAGAAAGCTGTGAAATGAAATCTCCAAATTGTTTGAACAGACAAAAGATCTAGGGGATTTTTGGAAATCTGAATCGGAAACCACGTCAAAGTTGCTTTCTCTATAATGTCGACTCCATTTTCGAGCTTAGAAGCCGGTGGAGGAGGAGGAGTAGGAGGCGTAGCGATAATGGCAGGTCCTTTGAATCCAATCGATCCACCCACACCTTCCAAATCTTGCTTGAAGAATTCGGCCTCTAAATCTCCCATTCTCATCTTCCTGTTCTTCCACAAGGCCATCAAGGCTGAGCTCCACGGCCTCCACCGAGCCGCTGTGGCTTTTGCCACCAACCACCACGACGCTGATCTTTCTTCTTTGTTGGAGAGATATCATTTTCTTCGTGCTATATATAAGCACCATTGCCACGCCGAAGATGAGGTTCATCGTTGTCGTTTTCCTCATTGTTCTTTCTCTCCTTTTAACATTAGTTTTGGCGTTATTTTGCGCCTTCCTTTGAATCGACGAGTGTTGTATTTGTTTTTGCTCTTTAATATTTTCGGAAAATTCTGAATCTCTTCGTCGAAGTTATCTTTCCCGAAATTGTTACTAAATTCGTAGATTTTGTGATGCTTTTATCGTGTTTGAAAGTTTATTGTTAAAGGGAAAGAATTTGATTGATTATAGAACTTGAATGTGTCGCTATATTTAGATATGGGCTAATTGCTGTAAAGCTCGCTGTAGAGCCTTCTCTACCTTGATGGTTCAAAAGACGTGAGAAATTCGTAGATTTTCCCTTATTCTTGTTGGTTGCATCTTCACCTTACATTTGTCTGATATTTGGGACTGATTACTGAGTTTAAAGCTATCTTATGTGTAGGTTATCTTTCCGGCTCTTGATAATCGTGTGAAGAATGTGGCTCCAACATATTCACTTGAACATGAGGGTGAAAGTGTGCTGTTCGATCAGTTGTTTGCATTGCTGAATTCAGACATGCAGAATGAAGAAAGTTGTAGGCGTGAATTAGCTTCTTGCACTGGAGCCCTTCAGACATCAATTACCCAGCATATGTCCAAGGAAGAGGAGCAGGTCTGTTAGATATTTGAGGCAAATGCTGCATATGAAACATTAGACCAGATTTTGGTTGTTATGCTCTTGATGTGTGATAGAAGCTCTTCTACTGTATTTTGGAGGTGGATGAGGTTGCGATATACATTGCTGACATGATTATCTTGATTGATCACTAGTCATGATGCATTCCATTTAAAAATTTTCTTCTGGTATCACATGATTGCTTTGAATTTGGCAGGTATTTCCCTTGCTTATTGAGAAATTTACATTCGAAGAGCAGGCATCACTGGTATGGCAATTTCTTTGTAGCATACCTGTTAATATGATGGTGGAGTTTCTTCCATGGCTTTCCTCCTCTATATCATCTGATGAACATCGAGATATGCGCAAGTGCTTGAGCAAGATAATTCCAAGAGAGAAACTTCTTCATCAGGTGACAAAACTTATAGGTTATATAGGATATTATTATGAAATAATTTTCCAAAACTTAAAAGTTCCTTTTAGAATCAAACCTTACATTTTTAGTTCTGTTGTGAAGGTTATTTTCACCTGGATGGAAGGTGTTAAGACAGCTGAGAAATGTAAAAATTGCAAAGAAGAGGCTCAACTCGAAGCTTATGGGCCTAGTGTCTTACCAAGTCTAACTGAAAGTGGTCACTGTGCTTGTGAATCTTCCAAAAGTTGTAAAAGAAAATACACAGACTTAAGTTCTAGACCTAAGGGTTCTACTCTCTCCTGTCCTATTGATGAAATTATGCTTTGGCATAATGCTATTAAGCGAGAACTGAATGATATAGCCGAGTCTGCTAAGAAAATACAACTTTCTGGTTATTTTTCTGATTTATCTGCTTTCAACGACAGGCTGCAGTTCATTGCTGAAGTATGCATCTTTCACAGGTTGGGATTTTCTCGGTGTTCTCACTTTTAAGCGATAAATTCTAATAAAAACGTTATTGTCAATGCTGTTTTTATGTTTGAAAGAGGCATACCAAAATTGTAATCAGCTTTGATTAGGGTTGTTATTACTTCATAGCTGACACTTTCTATCTTGCATTTTCTTTTGAAGCCAGAGTTTATTGTAGGTGGCTAAAAACTTCAATTTTATGATCTGGTGTGCTATACAGAAATAAAAATGAAAGTATCAGGGCAACTTATTATCTGCCTTTATGGCCGGTTACATAATAGATATCTGTTATGAAATTAACTTATCTTCTCTCTTGCTGCAGTATTGCTGAGGATAGAGTTATATTCCCTGCTGTAGATGCAGAACTATCTTTTATTCAGGAGCATGCAGAAGAAGAAATTCAATTTAACAATCTTAGGCGCCTTATCGAGAATATTCAAAGTGCGGGAGCTGACTCATCTTCTGCTGAATTCTATGCAAATTTATGCTCACAGGCTGATCAAATAATGGATAGTATACAGAAGCATTTCCATAGTGAAGAAGTACAGGCACGCATTTTATTTCTTCAATTTGATGAGTTTCTGTCTCTGCTTTGTATAATTACGTTACCTGCTTCTGTATTTCTTGACATTTGTATAATGGTTGTATCAAATTGTCTGCAAGTTTACCAGAACATATCACTTGAAACCTTGTTTCTTACCTCTTTTGCCCCCTAGTGCTGTCCTTAATGTATGCTGTACTGCTCTTGTTGTAGGTACTTCCACTTGCTCGGAAGCACTTCAGCCCTCAAAGACAGAGGGAACTTCTTTATCAGAGCTTATGTGTGATGCCCTTGAAATTAATCGAACGTGTCTTGCCATGGTTGGTGGGATCGTTAAGTGAAGAAGAAGCTAGGTCTTTCCTTCAAAATATGTATTTGGCAGGTTTGATTATTATTGACTGAGTGCTTTAGGTTATGTTTTCCCTTTTGTCTGTTTCTAACTTTCAGATTACATAAACAGCTCCATCATCAAACTCTGCTTTGGTTACATTATTTTCTGGTTGGGTGTGCAAAGGTCGCTCTGCAGATGTTTGTCTGTCTTCTGGTGCATTTGGTGGTTGTTCTGCAAGAATACTCACTAGATCCCAGAAGGATGACCAACCATGCTGTGCATGCACCTCTATCTGTTCGAGTTCGACCGAGGAAAGGCCAAATTGTGCTCAGGCAGATGATAATAGAAGGCCACTAAAGCGTGGAAATTTATTTTTATCGGAAGACTCGGATTCTTTTCAGTTGGCTGGAATAATAAATAGCCATAAATTATCTTGTAGTGATCAGTCTTGTTGTGTCCCAGCTTTAGGAGTGAATAACAGTAAGCTGGGCATGAGTTCTCTGCCTGCAGCAAAATCTTTGCGGTCATTATCCTTTACTCCTCCTGCTCCCTCCCTAAACTCCAGTCTTTTTAACTGGGAAACAGATATTAGCTCTAGCGATGTTGGAAGCTTACGGCCAATTGATAACATATTCAAATTTCATAAAGCCATCCGTAAAGATTTGGAATATTTGGATATTGAATCTGGAAAGCTTAATGATTGCAATGAGACTTGCCTTAGGCAGTTCACTGGCAGATTTCGCTTGCTGTGGGGTTTATATAGAGCTCACAGTAATGCTGAAGATGATATAGTATTTCCAGCTCTAGAATCTAAGGAGGCTCTTCATAACGTGAGCCACTCTTATACTCTTGATCACAAGCAGGAAGAAAGGCTTTTTGAAGATATTTCATCTGCACTTTCTGAGCTTACAAAACTTTGTGAATGCTTTAACAATAGCGATGAAATTAACTCTGTTTCTTCTGAGCAAAATGATACAATACGAAATTACATTGAGAAAGCCACAGAGCTTCATGGCATGTGTAAATCCATTAGAGTAACACTGGATCAACATGTGTTCCGAGAAGAACTTGAGCTTTGGCCGTTGTTTGACAGACATTTTTCTGTGGAGGAGCAAGACAAGATTGTTGGTCGAATTATTGGTACTACAGGTGCGGAGGTGCTCCAGTCAATGTTGCCATGGGTAACTTCTGCCCTTACTCAAGAGGAGCAGAATAAAATGATGGACACATGGAAACAGGCAACCAAGAACACAATGTTCAGTGAGTGGCTTAATGAATGGTGGGAAGGAAATGCCGCATCTTCACCTACATCAACATCTGGAAGTTGCATTTCTTTTGGTTTGTTTAATGCCTTCTGTCCATGCTTTATATTATTTTATTTATCTTTTTAGTTTCTTTTGGTTGCTGGGTTACTGAAGTTTCAAGCTGTTGGTTCTTCAAATTTCTTGATATCTAAATTTAAGGATTTTCAGATATGATCTCTTCCTAATGAAATTGAAAATTTCTTTTTTAAGGCACTGATGTACATGAGAGTCTCGATCATAGTGATCTCAATTTTAAACCCGGGTGGAAGGATATCTTTCGAATGAATCAGAATGAGCTTGAAGCCGAGATTAGAAAAGTTTCTCGGGATTCAACTCTTGATCCAAGGAGAAAAGCGTATCTTATTCAAAATCTTATGACCAGGTTTAGTCCTCGTATAATACAATCTTATGAGCCCTATGCATGTCTGTGTTTTTGTATCTTTGCTTTATTCTAATAAATTTGTTGTTTATGCCAGTCGCTGGATAGCTGCACAGCAGAAGTCTCCTCAAACCTCAGCAATGGAAGGTTCAAATGAAGAAGACATACACGGATGCTCTCCATCTTTCAGAGATGCAGAGAAACAGGAATTTGGATGTGAACATTACAAAAGAAATTGTAAACTCCGTGCTGCTTGCTGTGGAAAATTATATACATGTAGGTTTTGTCATGATAAAGTCAGTGACCATTCAATGGATAGGTAATATTCTCCCATTCTTGCTTTCATGGTTTTGGACCAACTTCTATAAGCTTAATTTTTGTTTTCTTTAATTGCAGAAAGGCTACAACTGAAATGATGTGCATGAGTTGCCTGAAAATCCAGCCTGTTGGACCAGTTTGCATGACACCTTCATGTGGCCAGCTCTCAATGGCAAAGTACTACTGCAGCATCTGCAAATTTTTTGATGATGAAAGGTGCTATCAATGTCTTTAGGATTCTTTCTTTCTAACTTTGTTAATATCAGGTCTAAAGAGTTCAATATTATTGTGAAGATTACCAGAAATGTTGAGTAATTTTGAAATTTGTTAATGAGTCCGTTGTCTCTTGATCATCTGGAGCACTAAAGAAATCTCCCAAAAGAATGGAGAACGCTTGTACCTGATTTGCTTGTTCCGTTGTTTATTTGTTAGAATTTCTAAGTTTGTCTTGGTCCCATTGTCTGCAGAAAGACTGAGCTATTTTTAGAAAATGAATTCAGTGAGAATTCTGTGAACCGTGTCTTATTTCAGTCTTGAAACTTTTGATAGTTTTGCAACAAAAGCTGTTGACTTCTGTTGCTGTTCTATAAATATTCATCTTGCATGTCTCTTCCATTTATTTCAGGACTGTCTATCATTGCCCATTCTGCAATTTATGTCGTGTTGGAAAGGGACTTGGTGATGATTTCTTTCATTGTATGGTTTGTAATTGCTGTTTGTCCAAGAAGTTGGTGGATCACAGGTGTCGAGAAAAAGGTCTAGAAATAAACTGTCCTATATGCTGTGATTTTTTGTTCACATCAAGTGAAAGCGTAAGAGCACTTCCATGTGGTCATTTCATGCATTCGGCATGTTTTCAGGTGTGCCCCGTATTCCTTACTTCATTTCCAGCTATTTTATTCTGATTCAACACATCAACCTTATCTTTGATGTAGTGGGAGCAATGTTGTAGAGTGCTTAATAAAAAATTCTTCGCATACTTTGTTTTGGCAGGCATATGCATGCAGTCACTACATCTGCCCAATTTGTAGCAAATCAATGGGAGATATGGCGGTAAGAAAATTAATTTTAAATGCATACTACCATTTTAAGTTATGATTGCATATAAAACTGTTTTAGGGGTTAGGCAGATTGATTTTTTTTTTGGTTTCAGGTTCAGGCATTTTTATTTGCTTGCATAATTTATATGACTGTTATCAAAGTAAATTGTACCCTTTCTTCCTTAAAGTTCAACTTAAATGTCATGTAAACCTTAACTGTTTAGCGTCACAATTTTATCTTGAATTTGTATCATGAACATCCATCTGTCAATTGGTCAGTTGAGAAAATTGTCAACTTTCCAATTGGAATCCACATTTTGCTTTTGCAACTTCCAATTGACAAGTTATGGCCTAGTGGAAGAATGAAAATCTAGGTTCATGTAGGGTGTTTTTCTAAACAATTGTGATGTTTGAAACTAGAGGGACGAAAATGATATTTGAGGAAGCCTTTAGGACAATAAATGCTATTTACTCTTATTATCACAATACAAATTTAAGTGCATTTAGATGAGGGATTTCAAGGATGAATTTAATGTTTAGAAGGGATGTCATATTTGACTTTGTTTGGCGAAATAAAGTTGGAATTTTCAAAAAGTTAATATTTCATTAATGATATTGAAAAACCCAAATTGGCTCAATTCAAATATTAAAGGTCAAATCTCAAAATACACATGAACTTTGTTCCTGTGTACATTTTGATAGGAGAACTTTTGTTTGGTACAATTATGTATGCATAGAACTCTCATTTGGATTCAGTTTTCGCGTACCACTAACACCACTACCTGTATGGCATCATTTTATTTGTTTTTATTTTATGAGATGATGTCTTTCGGTTTCATGTATACAATTGAATCAAATCCAAAGTTTTATGCATATGCTTGCATTAAATCGAAGTTTCCATCTCACATTGCACATTGAATTAAACTTCATGTTTAATTTTGGGATTTATACCTCAGAAGCATAATCATCAATTAGGTTCCTGTAATAAATCAGAGTAATTCTCTTATTTCAATCAAAAGGATTTGTTACATATTTATATACAAGCTATACCTCTATCTTAGGAAACTCTAAGTTAGGAAAGAGACTAATTCTAGGGAAAGATATAATCCCTTAAAGTAAGGGATTGTAACTACAAGAAATATTCACAGAATCCTTAATTTAATCTATTTCCTTGCACGCATATTCCTACACTCCCCCTCAAGCTGGAGAATATACATTGTATAATCCCAGCTTGGATACAAAATTATCAAATACGTGTTTAGATAAGGCCTTTGTAAACATGTCCGCTAATCGCCTTATTCAAGGGATGTAAGATAGAGCAACTATCCCTTTGTTACTTTTTCTGAAATGAAGTGCCTATCAATTTCAACATGTTTTGTTCTATCTGTTGAACTGGATTTTTTAGCGATCCGAATTGCGGATTGATTGTCACACGTAACTTCAAAACAGTCTTGTTGTTCATGATATAATTCTTTCAGTGACTTGAGTATCCAGATTCCTTCACACATTCCCAATGCCAAGGCTCTAAATTTCCGCCTCAAGACTACTTCTCGAAACAATCGATTGTTTCTTACTTCTCCAAGTAACAAGGTTTCCCACACAAATGTGCAATAGCTACTAGTAGATCTCCTTTCGATTAAGTCCCCTACCCGGCTAGAGTCTGTAAAGACTTTCACAGATCTGTCTTGTGACTTTTTGAACATTAAACCATGTCCAGGAGTTTTCTTCAAGTACTTCAGGATCTTGTTAGTCTGCCGCCATGTGCTCTTCATTAGGATTAGCCATGTGTTGACTAATTACATTTCTTGAAAAAGCTATATCCGCCACAGTTAATGACAAGTAGATTAGCTTTCCCACTAACCTTTGAAATCTATCTTTATCTCGCTAAGGAGCTTTCTTTGCCTCCTTGTTGAATTTTAGGGTGGCTTCCATTGGTGTATCTTTGGCATACACCCTAAAAAACTCGCTTCATTGAGTAAATCAAGAACATACTTTCTTTGATTGATTATGAGCCCCTCTTTAGATCGTGCAACCTCCATACCTAGGAAGTATCTCAACTTTCCTAGGTCCTTAGTTTCAAATTCCCTGTTTAGGAGTGTTTTTAAACTCCTGATTTCCTCATCATCATCTCCAGTTAGGATTATGTCATCCACATACACAATTAGGATAGCTCTTTTCTTCCTGGAATTTTTCTTGATGAAGAGTGTATGATCGGCAAGGGATTGCCTGTAGCCATTTCTTAGGATCACTTTGGTGAACCGTTCAAACCAGGCCCTAGGGGACTGTTTTAGCCCATATAGTGACCTATTAAGCTTGCACACCTTTTGATTTCCTTCAATAGATTCCAAACCAGGTGGTACCTTCATATAGACCTCCTCTTCAAGTTTGCCATTGAGAAAGGCATTTTTAACATCAAGTTGATGTAGTTTCCAGTCATTGTTGATAGCAAGACTTAGTAGTACCTGAACTGTATTGAGTTTAGCCACTGGAGCAAAAGTTTCTATAAAATCTACCCCATAGGTTGGTGTATATCCTTTAGCCACTAGTCTTGCTTTGTATCTCTGTACACTGCCATTAGAATTATATTTCACAACAAAGATCCATTTACAACCAACAGGTTTTTTACCTTGTGGAAGGTCTGTTATAGTCCATGTAGCATTCTTCTCGAGTGCACTGATTTCCTCTTCAACAACCCTTCTCCATTTAGGATCCTTTAATGCTTCATCAATATTTGATGGGATTTGTTCTTCATTCAAGCTAGCTGTAAAGGCTTGGAAAGAAGGCAATAAAGAGCTGTAACCAGCAAATCTCTGAATAGGGTGTTTAGTGCATTGCCTTACTCCCTTTCTAATGGCAATAAGGAAATCATCAAGATTAGGAGAAGTGGACTTAATGTACTCAGTTCCTTCTTCTTCCACATTGGCAACTGGACCTAAATCCAACTCTCGGCAAGTGTCAGATTGCAGAATAGCCTCAGGTATAGTTTTCTTTTTTCTTGTGTAAACCAGAAGCTGTTTAGGAGTAGTTTTGAGAATATCAGGATGATTATTAGGAGTGGGTGTAGAAGAATCTGAAGGTACGGAAGGAAAGGTAGTAGGTATAGGTAACAAAGGTGGATTTGAAGGTAACAAATCTGAAGGTATTGAAAAATTAGGAGAGGTTACCTGATGTTGATGATAATGCTAAAAATCATTCCATGTCTCCCCCTGAATTTCAGCTTTAGGAAAATAGGGTTCTTGCTCAAAAAATGTGAGATTCATAGGGACATAAAATCGCTTAGAAGGTGGATGATAACATTTATAACCCTTCTTTAGTGAAGAATACCCAACCAGAATGCATTTTAGGGATCTAGGATTGAACTTGGACCTATTAGGAGCAGAATTATGAATAAAAATAGTGCAGCCAAAGACTTTAAGAGGTAAAATAGAAGAAATTGGTTGGAAGTGGGGGTAACTCTCCAAGAAAATGGATTGAGGAGTATGGAAATTCAAAACCTTACTAGGCATATGGTTTATCAAATAAGTGGCAGTTAACACGGCATCTCCCCACAAGTAGGTTGGAACGTTGTTGGTGAATAGAAGAGAACGGGTAACATCAAGAAGGTGTCTATTTTTTCTCTCGGCAATGCCATTTTGTTGTGGAGTATCAACATAGGAACTTATTTGAACTATTCCTTTTGTTTTGAAAAAATCACCCAATGATGTAGCAAAGAATTCACTACCATTATCAGAATGAAAAAGTTGAATTTTGGAATGAAACTGGGTGTTAACCATGGTATAAAATCTCTCAAATATGATAGAAGTTTCAGATTTGTCTCTCATCAAATAAGTCCAAGTTAGCCTACTATGGTCATCGATAAATGTAATGAACCACTTACAACCATTAGCATTCTTCACTCTAGAAGGGCCCCAAATGTCACTATGGATCAAAGAAAACGGGAGGCTTATATTTAGACGGTGAATAGGATGCTTTGGTATGTTTAGCAAGAGAACAAATATGACATTTAAACAAATGTGGTTTTTTATTAATAAAAAGCGAAGGATATAACTTTGCAAGATATTGAAAACTAAGATGCCCTAACCTAAAATGCCATAGCATAACAGTATCAATTTTATTTAAGGCTGTGAAAGAAGTAGAAGGTGTCTGTTCAAAAGTTGATGGAGGACCATTTAGGATATAGAGGCCATTATGCAAGCTAGCATTGCCAATCATCTTCTTCATGTCCAGTGCCTGCAAAGTACAACCAGATTCATTAAAATTGATAGCACAGTGTAAATCCTTCGAAAGTTTACTGACAGATATGAGGTTGCAAGTAAGATCAGGTACAAAGAGGACATTTTCAAGAAGCAGATTTTTATTGAGAGAGATAGAACCATGTCCATGAATCTGGGAAAGGGAACCATCTGCAGTTTTAATAGCCCTACCAAGTGTAGCTGAAAAAGTTTTAAACAATGTCCTGTTTCCAGTCATGTGATCGGAAGCCCCGGAGTCAAGGACCCAAATAGGAGTCAACTGTTGAGAAAGAAGGGCTGTAGGAAAGGTTTTACCTTCTGGTTCAGCCATGGCTAGATTACCCGCTCGAGGCCCAGCTAATTGACTAAACGTCCTCTGAAGATCTGCAATTTGTTCCTTGGTGAAATTAGAAACAGTAGTGGCAGAAGTTGAGTAATGACCAGATTTGAGGATCCATGGAGATCATCAGAACCAGAAACAAATTCTGGTGAGGATGTAATCTCAGTAGAAGAAGTATTGACCATCGATTGGGATTTAGAATTCGAAACCTAATCTGATACCATGTAATAAATCGGAGTAATTCTCTTATTTCAATAAAAAGGATTTGTTACATATTTATATACAAGCTATACCTCTATCTTAGGAAACTCTAAGTTAGGAAAGAGACTAATTCTAGGGAAAGATATAATCCCGTAAAGTAAGGGCTTGTAACTACAAGAAATATTCACAGAATCCTTAATTTAATCTATTTCCTTGCAAGTATATTCCTACAGTTTCCGACACATAGTAAATGGCTGTTAGTTGGTGGCTCGTTTCATTCATCACCCAGCATCACTTTTCATAACACTGTTAACCTGACAGAACATGTGTCAAGAGGCTTCTACATCTGCTTGAGGCATTCCACTAATTCTTAAGTTTTTCCACTACCTCTTTTCAGGTTTACTTTGGCATGCTTGATGCCCTTTTGGCTTCCGAGCAGCTTCCAGAAGAATACAGGAATCGATGTCAGGTAAGCCATGCACCATGCACCATGCATGACATTTTAAGTTTATTTTTGCAAGCTCTTGCTTTTTTAGGAATACTGACACGCTGGTGGTGTTAATCCAGGACATATTGTGCAATGACTGCGATAAGAAGGGAACTGCAGCATTTCACTGGATGTATCACAAGTGTGGTTATTGTGGTTCATACAATACCAGGGTAATCAAGGTTGAGTCGGCAAATACCTACTGCTCGACCTCAAACGTTTAAGGGATCTGGTCTCTATGTAAATACCTCAAGAGCTCCCACTTACGTACAAGACTTATAGAAAATCAAATTTATTGCAGTATTCTAAATCCTTTTTTTTCTTCATTTTCATCCCTATAGATGGAAGAGATTAGCCCCCTTTTTTCCAGTGATGTTAATTGTTGCTGAAAGGCAGAGCAAGTTTTAAGTATGTGTTCAGAACTTTTACTTTGTCTATTGTGCATATTGTTTTCATTGCTGCTTTGCACGGGACGGGCAGAGTTTTTCGGGTTTTTGGCAGAAAAAGGAAAGAAGGGGAGTTGTTCTGTAAGCAAAAGAAAGGGCTGTAGTTTTCATACATGCAAACTGAAATCCCCAAATTTCTTTCCATTATCTGCTATTATATGCCCAATGATGTGCTATTTGACATCTAAAACAATGTCATCGGAATTAGAACCCGGTGGAGTTGCAGCTACTCCCACAACTGCAAACAGCTCTTGTCCCCTTTTAGCTAACCGTAGTTACCTGAAATATTACTGTTAAGCAAATTTTACATTGTTGGTTGATTTTGGTCAAGTTTTAGTTCGAATTCTGTCTACTATCAGATCTAATTTCAAAGCTCAATTGTGAAACTCATGATTTTTAATTTTGATAGAATAAAAATAGATTTTTAATTTGGCTTAATAGCACCATTGGCCCCTAAAGTATACACTTTTTACCGAGTTGACCCTTAAAGAATTTTTGAGACGTTTTGCCCCTTAAATTTTAAATCGTGACCTTAGTTGTCCTTTACAGTTAACTCTTGTTATTTTTTAAAAAAAAAACCAATCAGAATGTTCTACGTGTTAATAATAAACAAAAAGAATAATTGACTTTAACAAAAAATGGTAAATTGCACGCTAAGTTTGTAAATTTTTTTTTCAATTTAGTTTTAAAAATCTTTATTTAATCTAAAATTGACCTTAATTTTTTTCTAATTTTTATAAATTAGTCCAATAATTTTATATGATGATAATTTTATTTAATTTGATCCTTAAAATTTTGATTTAACACAAAATTGATCCCTATTACTTTATAATTTTATAGTTTTGTCCAATATTTTAAATATAATTATATTTTTTTCAATTTAGTCCTAAAAATCTATATATAACCCAAAATTGACCACTATTTCTTTATAATTTTTATAATTTAGTCCAATATTTTAAATATAATCATATTTTTGTTCAATTTAGTCCTATATATAATTATTTAGCTCGAAATTAACCCAAATTTCTTTCTAATTTTCATAATTTCGTCAAATATTTTAAATATAATTATATTTTTGTTCAAGTTAGTCTTAAATTTTTTTATTTAACACGACATTAACCTCAACTTCTTTCTAATTTTTTTAATTTAGTTCAATATTTCAAATATGATGATATATTTGTGTAATTTAGTCCTAAATGTCTTTATTTAACCCGAAATTAACCCTAATTTCTTTCTATTTTTTATAATTTAGTCCAATATTTTTAATATGATGATATTTTTATTTTATTCCTAAAAATCTATGTTTAACCTAAAATAGACCCCTATTTCTTTATAATTTTTATAATTTAGTCCAGTTGGGGTCAATTTTAGGTTAAATATTTAGGACTAAATTGAATAAAAATATAATTAAATTTAAATTATTAGACTAAATTATAAAAATTAGAAATAAATTAGGATTAATTTTGGGTTAAATAAAGATTTTTAGGACTAAATTAAACAAAGATATAATCATATTTAAATGTTAGACTAAATTATAAAATTATAAGGAAATAGAGGTCTATTTCGGGTTAAATATATGTTTTTAGGACTAAAATAAACAAAAATATCATCATATTAAAATTATTAGACTAAATTAAAGAAATAATAAGAAATTGGGGCCATTTTTTGGTTAAATAAAGATTTTTAGGATTAAATTGAACAAAAATATAATTATATTTAAAATATTGGACTAAATTATAAAAAATAGAAAGAAATTGGGGTCAAATTCGGGTTAAATATAGATTTTTAGGACAAAATTGAACAAAAATATAATTATATTTAAAATATTAGACTAAATTATAAAAATTATAAAGTAATAGGGGTCAATTGTGGGTTAAATAATGATTTTAAGGACTAAATTAAATAAAAATATCATAATATGAAAAATATTGGACTAAATTATAATAATTTGAAAGAAATATGAGTTGATTTTGGGTTAAATAAAGATTTTTAGGGCTAAATTGAACAAAAATAAAAATTTGACAGATTTAACGTGCAATTTACCCCTTTTATTAAAGTTAGTTGATTTTTTATTTATTATTGACACGTGGCGTGTTCTGATTGGTCATGATTTTTTTTAATGGGAGTTAACGGTAGGGGCAACTAAGGTCAAGATTTAAAGTTTTAAGGGGCAAAACGTCCTGAAAAATTCTTTAGGGGCCAACTCGGTATAAAGTGTATATTTTAGGGGCCATTGGAGCCATTAAACCTTTTAATTTTGATATTATTTTGTGTTAAAAATAATTTTATAAGGAAAAATATCTCATACACTGACAATGAAAACAAAATAAGTGCCTTAATTTTAAGGTTTGAGAATTTAGTTTAGAGTTTATCGTTAGAGGCTTATAATTTAGGGATTGTAGTTAGAATTTAGGGTTTAGAGATTAGGGTTTAGGTTTTATGATAATATGTTAAGGACTTATGTTTTAACCTTAAATTAATCTATAGTCCCTCAAACTATGAACCTTAAACTATGAATCTTAAATTGAATAAACCTTAAAATTAGGATGCTTGTGAAAACAAAAAATCTCCACCGTGAGTGGATAGTATAATTACCTTTTTTATAAATCATATTATGTTATGATTTCACTGCTAAAAAAAAGGAAAAAAAATGGGAATTACAAAGAAAAAGCTTGTTAAAGGCTAATAGGTTTTGTCCGGCTAAATTAGGGAATTATTGTGGGGAAAAAAATTAGAGAAATGTTGTTTGTAAAAAAAAATTAGTTAGTAAATTACTTAGATGACCAACTATTGAGCGGTTTTGATATGATCATTATACTTTTAATATTTATCGTTATAATTATTTAGTTATTTAAGTGATATCAATCAAGTTATCTATCATTAAAACTTATCGGAGAGGGTGATGTGGTAGTTGAAGCTTATGTCACCAGGCTAGAGTTTCAGACTAGCAAATCGCACGACTTTAGATAATGTTTTCGAGACAAACACCTAAGTAAGTTTGTTTTCTTACTTCAGAAGATCAAATTCTTTCAAGGCATTCAAACGCTAAATCGTTTTAAGTGAAAGCTAACTAGAAAGAATGACCTTTAAAGAATTAAAAAAAAACATTCAAAAGCAATATAGAGGATTTGCAGTAAATACCTTATTACTCAGAAGATAAATGATACAAAATGAGTAAAGAAGACCTTTATTTATAGTTAAGTCTCCTTACATCCGATGGTATCTAATGATTTACATTGACCTTTCTTAGAATATATCTTCTAAGTAAAGAATATCCCATGTTCACATAGGTCAAAGTGGTTGTGTCTTCTAAAATCCTTCATTGATCGGACTAAATTTGGTGTTCTCTTCAAGCCTAAAATCTCCGTCATAACCTTTTGGATAGCTAATTATGCATGTGACTCGGACCCGAATTCGCGGTCCATGACACTTAGCTTGGGCTGGTATGTGTGAATGGTGTGCCTTTGCCACTAGTCTAGGTGCAACTTTGTGATATAGGGTATAAAATTTAACATATGTGTTAATTTGTTGTTAATGTTTGTGAAAAAAATGGATTAAAGGAATTCGAACACGACAAACTTGAGATTCATAAAAATATTTAAACCCTTAAATAAATTAATAATTAAATTCAAATTATAACATTTTATATATATTTTAAATTATAGTTAGCTCGTGATTTAAAATAAAATTATATTTAAGGTTTTTTTATTTTAAACTAAATTTAATATATTTTTTCATTTACATATAACCGAGAATTTTTTTTTGAATTGTTTTTGTAAAATAAGTTTTTAAACATTTCGATTTTATTAACAAATAAAATCACACTCTTAATAGCGTGAGTAATTAAAACGAGATTGCAATTGAAGTAACAACATTAAGGAACACAACAAGACACTAACAGAACCCCTAAAATAACACAATCTAACGTAATCTCGATACAATTGACAATTGAGACCTTAAACACCCATCCAAAAGCAGAATGAAACTGTGGAATGATACACCCACATTTTTGTGAATTTAATATGGTAAATTTAGATATAATAAGAATTATGACATGAACCGTTACGGGCTATTTTTTCTAGCCAATATAATTGTTCATGTTAATTATCTTATTATTATTATTATTATTAATTTATCAGTTTATTGGTATTTTATTAAGATTCAGTTTATTATTGAAAGCTTGTTAATATTAAGATCATATTTATGTATTTTCGAAGTCTTCCTTGAGTGAGATTGTTTGCTTAGTAGCTTTTTTTTTTCTTTTTCAAAGTATGTAACCTCTATTTAAAGAAATTTGTTATTATTAATAATATTAAGTTCAATTTTTTTAAGAAAATTCTACAAAAATATTGCTCACTTTTATTTTCACAGTCTCCATTGGATGAACTAAAATATTTCAATCTCCCTTTAATGAGGTAAAAAGTTTTAATTTTCCTTCGACAAGTTGAATTATCAATCCTGTAATTTTAAATCGTCGAAGGAAAATTAAAACCTTCTATAACATCAATGAGAGACTGAAAGCTCGTAACTATGCAAAAGAGAGCCCAAAATCTTTTAGATTTTCTTTAAAAAATATATATTTATTATATATATAAAATAAATATACGTTGATAGGATTCACTAAAATCATCACCCATCACCATATAGAACTGCAAATATCCTCAATCTCTCTTGGCCTCCATCAGAACACATATTTTCTTTCAAAAATGATCCATCATGATTGGATTTCAAACGGTCGTCATTCGCAGTTCTCTGCCTACATCAGAAAGAGTGAACCGTCTACGAATACCATAAATCACTCTTTTCTGTTGTACACCAACAATATTTATTAAAATGATTTAAACGGGATTCGAATCCAATAATAATCCATCTGGTAACTTGTATTTATTTGGATACAAATCCATTTATTTACTTAAATCCCCAAACATATTGAACAAAATACATAGGAAACACAAACCTTTTCACTAAACAAACACTTAATTGGTTCCAAACACTACACTAATTGTTCCAAGCCGGTTTCCTAACCACAAGAACAGGGCACTTAGCATTGTGAACACAGTGATTACTGACACTTCCAAGAAAAGCCCTGTTTCCAACACAATTTTGTACATTTATTCAGCCTTTAAACAACAAGAAACCAAACCAAGTTAAGGTTGTTCAATCACACTTTGGACTCACCTCTGTATTGCTCCTCGACCGTTGCTTCCCACTATTAGCAACTCAATGTTGAGCTTTTCCACGGCTTCACATATTTTGTCTTTTGGGTCCCCAACTTCTGTCATTGTCTCTGCTTCAACCTGCAGCAGGACCAAATCATAACTTTTCCTAAAGATTTGTATGTGGGTGCTAATTATCTTAAACAACGTTTAGAGTTTGAATTATGGTATTGTGAATGAAACAAACTAGGATAAGAGGGTCGCCTCATAATGTGTTTTTATGGTACTTAATTAGACCCGATATTGAGTTTATATCGAGAATAAAAAAAAAAAGATTTTACCTATGTTTCTTGAACTTCTACTTGATTGTGAATGTAAGATACTATAATATGGGTCAGACATGAGTATGGTCAGCAGGGACGGAGCTCCCTTGAGACTCAAAAGAGCCTAGGCCTCCATTATAATTTTTGGTCTAATAAAAAGATTTATTAAATATTTAATCAAGTAGGAGCTGAACTAAATAAGAATAGGCCCCTGCCCTCAAATATTTTGGTATTATAACAATTTAGGTCCCCATAAATTTAAATATTACACAAATTAGCCTTTGTCCTCTGAGCTTTGAGTTTAAATACTTAGTGAGACATTGTAATTTTGAAATTTAATATTACGACCTCTCCCAATGTTGAATCCTAACTTAGTCCTAGGCTCAATATTTAGTATTTTACATGTTCCTACCTTACATTTTCATAAATCCTGATAGCCCCTTTGGTTTATGATATCAGTAAATATATGTTTAGGCGCATCCTATTGTGGCTCTCTAACTGCTAGATTAGAATTGAATCATAAACAGATATGAACATCTCTGTTAAACAAACTAAGAATCATTTCTCAAAAAAACAAATATATATATATATATACCCCATGATTGGCGCAGATCTCCTTAGCTTTCTCCAACAAAGCTAAAGCCAGCTTCTTCTGGTTTTCTTGCAAGGCGGTGATCAAATCCGCAGCTGTGGCTCATCAAATATTATTAACTTTTCCTGATCAATACGCATCTGAGACTACGATATTCGAACCCAGAAACGAAAAAGAAAACAAGAGAGGAGGAACATACGAGGAGCACCGTAGGTGGAAGCAGAAAGGTAAGCAAAACCGGGCAGAGGCTGAGCGTTGAAGATGAAAAGCTGAGAAGCGGAGATGGTGTCGCCGAGGTTGTCGAGAGCCCACTCGAGAGCGTAGTGGCTGCACTCGCTCTCGTCTATTGCCACCATCACTTTCTTCTTCATCCTCCCTTCTTCTTCTTCCATTTCCACTTTGTTTGCAGCTGTTTTTTTTTTTTCCTTTGTTTTTTCTTCTGCTTTTAAGTTTATCTGAAAAGCACTAGACTGTTCCTAACATTTCCGTGTTATTTTTTCTAGGGTCAACATCATCATTGGTCACTAAACTATTATAGATTTTTTGTTTTGGTCACTAAACTATTATTTTTAAAAAAATAGTCACTAATGTTACATTTTTTTATTTTAGTCACCCGCAGTTAAAAACTCACAAAAAAAAGAAAGTGAAAATAGTTTAGCGTCCAAAATAGGAAAAAAGCAATAGAATGATGACCAAAACTGGAAAAAGAAGTAACATTAGTGATCAAAATAGGGTAAAATATGATATTAGTGACAATTTTGCACAAATAATAGTTTGGTGACTAAAACAGGAAAGTATGAATGGTTTAGTGACCAATGGTGATGTTTACGATTTTTCTATTAGTTCATGTATTATATGTAAGTTTTAAATCTAGTCTTTATGTTTTTTTATTTAACCACTGATATTCGACTCATTGGCCGATTAATCCCAAATGAATTCTACATAGGTCTATTATGGGGGCAACCCTGCTAATCTACTTTTCTCCATTCACAATGTCATGATTCGAACTCTTAACCTTACTTAAATGATTTAACGCCTCGTCACGCTAAACCAACTAGTTGTCGGTTATACTTTAATTTAGTCATTTGCATTTTTGTATTTTCAATTTTTAAAATTTTATTCCTGACCCAACTAGTAACTACTAAATTCGTTAAGTACAATTTTGCTATTAATTATCGTTCCATAAAATAAGTTGTAAATTTGGTTATTTAATTATTTTAAGTCCACGTAAATTAATCACATTGTCCTTGTACTAAATTTTAAAAGTATATGAACTAAAATTGTTTAAATCAAACTATAAAAAAACTAAATATATGACGTAAGTATAATATAGGAACCGGTGACATAATTGACCTATTTCTACATTGGCTGAAAAAATTAAGAATTGGTTTTTTAAGGATGAATGTTTGATATATTATTAGTAGGGAATTTTAATTTTACAAATTGGATTAAGAATTTGTATTATATTGTCTGTTGATATTTAAAAAGAATAAATAAATAAAATGGAAGTTTCTTAATCTTATTGAAAAAAATTTTAAAAATATTTTTATTATATCAAATTATTGTTTTATTGTTACAATTTTACAAAATTAAATATGTTATTTTATCAATTTAAAAATTTTATTTCAATTGTTAATGAAGATTTTAACTGTCTTTTATTTCATAGTTGAGTTTTTGAGTGTCGAGATTTAAGAGCGAGAGTTTTCAATTCAAAAATTATTTTGACATAAAATTCTATTATATGTGGCCATTGTTTAGAGCAAGGGAGAGTGTACGATGGTTAAATTTAGGGGTGTTCAAATTCGGGTACTCGGGTATTCGAGTACTCAAAGTATCGGGTACTCGGATCGTTGGGTAGTTTAAGGTGCGGCCCGTGTTTCGATCCGAGTTTTACGAATACTTGTTAGTCAGGAACCCAAAAGTTACGGGTACCTAGAAATTTTGGTATTTGGGTACCCGGATATAAAAATATGTATTTTTTAAATATAAAAATATTTTATTAATTTAATATAAAAATATAAAATATGTATTTATTAGTTTAATATAAAAATATGTATATTGAGTATAAAAAATATTAATTTCAAACATTTCTGGATACCCAGTTGTAACCGGGTACCCAAAAATTCTTAATTTTATGACCCGAGCCCGACCCAAAAAATAGAGGGTCGGGTACCAGACCCGGAAAATTGTTTTTGGATAAATACTCGGTTATTTATGTTCGGGTAGTCAGGTCGGGTCAGGTATTTTTGAACACGCCTAGTTAAATTCTAGTTAATCGACACATTCAGTTAAATCAATTATAATTAATTTGTCAACAATCTCTAAAGCAGATGGTTAAAACTCTCAATTGACACATTCTCGAAAAAAAATTTCCTCTTCCCTCTGAGCATGAATTGTTAAAAAAATTATAGTGAATTTGATTTTTGTCGTTAGGTGATTATAATTTTGGTTAAGTTAATTTTTTGTCGGTTATTGATTATTAAAATTGATAATGAAACAAACTGATTTAATTAAATAATATATTTTTAAATTATTTTTAATATATATAATTTATGTTAAATTATTTGGAAAGTCCTTTTTTGAGTAGACATCATACTTTGTGTTATTTACGTTAGATCTAAAATCATTAATATTGTTATTTTAAGAGAAATACTGTCATGAAATATTATAATGATATTATTAGTAAAAAAATTGATATTATTATCTAAAATATATAAAAAAATGTTTATATGGTATGTATAAGAAGTTTATTTTTTTAATAGTCTAGAGGTGATTACAAGGTAGTATATGTTCATACATATTCTTAACCCTTTGACAATGCACATACACTTTGTAGACAAAGTGATTTGAACATATATCTCCTAGGATGAACATCATCCGTTTTTTCACTGGGACACTTGTTAAGTTCATATAAGAAGTTTATTTAGAATTGAATATCCTTGCATTTTTTGATAAATTAATTATATAGAAATTAATTTATGTATGTTATATGAATATGGTAGTTTTCTTTGATAGAAGTTACCATAATTTCATAATTCATATGCGGATATTAATATGAAAAATATCAGTCAAGGAAAATCAAAACAAAAATTATTTAAGTAAAATTGAATCAAACAAAAATTAAACGATTTAAAATCAACAGATTAATAGTTGATGAGATGAGACATTAGATCCTTTAAGTTGAGATTCAAATTCTATCATTGTTGATCGAGTAAACTAAGTTGAGATTGTTGTCCTATAATAAACATTACAATTTTAATAACCAATCTGAATTAATCGACTAATAAATCAAATATAGACGATTATAAAAAAATAAAATAAAAATCAAGAAATTTGAAATTAAATCCAAATACTTTGAATATTTATAACTATGAAGTAATATCAATTTAATTCAAACGAACAAAATCCTCTGCCACTTTTCGGTGCCTCTATATGTGCTCCAATACTAAAAACCTTACCCTAAATTTTAAATCTTAAAAAATAAACCATACACCTAACCCTAACCTTAATCATAAATACTAAATCATAAGAGCACCGAAAAGAGACATGCTTTTTGTTCAATTTAAACACGTATTTCTTCTTAATTTTCTTATTTATATATACTTCTATTTTCAATGTATTTTTAAACAAGAGCAATAATAGAATTTCATTAAATATAACAAATACAACACGCCCAAATCACAAAAAAAAAAAATTAAGGTCCAAATTCATCAAGAAAACTCTTAATATATATATATTTTAAATAGGAAAACTCTTAATACATGTAATTTGTAACACCCCAAAAATATCCCCAATTCAAAAATCCTAATTTTGAAATCCCTAAATTCAAAACCCTAAAAATTGGAAATTTATAAATAAAACTGTAATTAAGAAATTTGGGAATTGATTGAATTTTAAACAAATTTAGTGACCTTTTTATAAATAATTAATATTAAGTATCTATTTTGTGAACCTTACAAAATTACAAGGACTTATCTTGTAATTTAACCAAAATTTTGGTTATATAAGCCCTGATTCCCCTGCAATTTTGTTTCTTTGCCGCAGCCAGTCTTCCCCTCTCCCTCTCTATTTGTATTCGATATCTTCCTTTTCTTTCTTTTTTTTATTTATTTAATTCGATCAAATCTCGCTGAGTCTCTGATACCGCTCAATTTAACTATGTTATCGGTTGATTTGAAGATCAACTATTCGAATCAGATAAGTATTCTTGTATCATTAAATTTTGTTCAATAAGTATTTAGGAATAATTTCTTAATCATAGTGATAATAGTAATAGTGTTATCGTAGGATTATTCTCATATGTACCAATACAGCTGGACCCCGTATTTTTTATTATGAGAGACTTGTCATTCCGTAGGTTGAGTTTGCTTCAGCTAAGGTGTGTTTTCTTCAGGTGCTATAAATAAATGATTTTTATAAGGTTTTATACATTGCTTGATTATGATATGTATTATGACTTGTATGGTTGACATCATATGCATATTATTTTAGAATGTGTTTTAATTATGATTTATAAAATATTTGATTTACGAAATATTGGATTTATGGAACTATGATTTACGGAATTATGGATTATGATTTATAGATTTATGGACTATGATTTATGAAGTATGTTTATGGAATATCGGATTTATGGAACTATGTTTATGAATTTGAGTTTTAAACATCATGTATGTGTGAGCATGAGTTGAGATTTGTCCGGGGAAGTTCAGTAGTTTCACCCTTCGGACTGAATTTCACTTCGGATTGGCAGTTGTAGTGAGTAGCTCTGGGGAACTTTCCTCTTCTCTTGGCGGTTGTAGTTGGGTGCATTGCATTGCGCTTGTGATTTATGTGTTATGGTTTAAAGGATTTTAATAAAATAATACTAAACTTTTACGACTATGGTTTTTCTTGCACTCTAGAGACACACTAAGCTCTTTAGCTTACTCCCCATAGTTTTCTCTTACAGAGATATCTTTGGACTTTAGGCGACGTGGTACTTAGAGGATCTCATATTTTATTCGGTTATTTTAATATTCAGTACGAAACTATTTTTAGTTATTCAGATTATTATTTTCAGACATTGATGTAATTTCATACTTTGAGACTAATTATGTTTTGGGATTATTTTTTACATTCATTTATTGTGGTTTATTTCAGAGATTTTATTTAAATATTCGAATATTAATTATAATATTTGTATTTTAATATTATGAGATATTTATTAACTTATAGTTATATATATATTCTTTTTAAATTAAAGTATAATTTTAAATTTGGCTTTCTTGTGGGAAAAGTTTTCAAACGTGACTTTCTAGATTCGACTTATTTTTTCTGAGCCGGGTTTAAGGGTTACATAATTCAAAGGACGTGAAGTAAAAATATTGAATCTTTCCTTATATATGCCGTTCATCTTTTATAAAAAAATTCAGTATGAAAATCTCCTTATCTCTTTCAATTAGACGCTATATTGATATATAAATGGAGATTGAGAAAATCAATCATACAGATTGCGTCCTTGGTGTTGATTGAGTTTGTTGGTCCTACTTTGGGAGTCTTTGTTTTGGTGATGTGCAGCTTTGGTTGTGGAATTTGTCCTTGTCTGCGTTTTTGCAGAACTTATGTAGGGGACTTTAGCTGCCAGTGATGTGTTTTATTTTGGTGTGGGCTGCTGTAGGGAGGATGAGTATGGTGTGGGCATGGTTATTCATAAGGGTGGAACCAGTAATGCTATTTTGGTTTATAAGGGTACTTCGGGTGGATTATACCACAAGACAGATGAACAAACGTAAGACATACGAAAAAAAATCTAAAACAGAAAGATTGTTATTTGAGACTTAAAATAAAAAAAGATAAATAAAAGAAAGAAAAAGTCAGACGGCACCATCGGAGACGGCACACTTAAAAAACAAGATAAAAATTTTAGAAAAAAAATCTAACGGCTAGTTTTTTTTTTATTCACCTCTTGAAGGATTAATGTCATTCTATTCTTGCAGTCACTCTAATAAAGATCCATTTGCATTTCGATCATCCCTTTACTTTTCTAATTTGGTCGTCCTCTCTTCTTTTTCTGTTTTAAAGTCTACACCATTAAAATGAGAAAAAAAAAATACACCGGAAAAGATTGATTCAATTATTAATAAGCAAAGAAAGAAAAAGAAAAGAAAACACAATAACCAAAAGATTTTATACTGAACTAAAAAGACCAGAATCAAACAAAGAGAGAGAAGTTCCAAAGAATAAAACAACACTTTTATTTCTGGGGTTCAGTCTATATCCCAACTTAGATCACAAAAAACCTGATAATGAGATCCTGATAGTTACTGTTCCATGTTCCATGGCAAAGCTCAGGGTACAATGATGCCCAGTGATGTCTCAACTTTTAGCATGCATACGCCCTCTTCCACAAATTATGACTCATGAGTACATCCCAGCTTAATTCTAGGGATTGCTTTGAAACCATGTCCTCAAACATTTCTTGTAGATCCAATGGTTTTTTTAAGACATGGGGTTTTTGTGTTTCACTTGCAACCCTTTTTTATGGTAAATCCTGTTAGTAATCTCTCTAACTATTTTAGGCTCCATCATAGTTTCATGAAACTGGTTTTTAGGGCAATAGAGTATAGACCCTCTTTATAGGCTCTATCTCTTCACTTGTCTCAAAACCAAACCAAATCACTTGTCTTAAACTCAAAACACTTTCCTTTTTTTCCATAGTCACGATACCCCACTCTCCCCCTTGTTCTTTCAATTTATGAGAACGTTCAGAACTCAAAAGACTCCCCTTTTTCTCCACATCTTCACTCAAACTAGCCCCCCTCTACATTGTGCAGTCTCGAACTGAAGTCTTGTAATCTTACAAAGCTTTAGTTATCTTCAATCTCAAGCATTGTTCACCTCATATTTTCCTGTCTTTCTCTGTCGGTACCATGTAGGTCTTCCCCCCTTCACTCCCCCTCTTCTTCAACCTCTACCTTTTGTCTCTTTCACTTACAATTGTGATCAGGGATTTAAATTGCAGTTACGGTCACGTTCTCGATTGCAGTGTTTTATTACAGTTGCAACATAATATATACTACTGCGATTATTGTAGACCGTTATTTTCCATGATTGTGGTTTTGAACTGTGTTACTACCTCTATGTAGCGGCCGCTATTACGATAGCTGACCGCTATTTAAATCTCTGACTGTGACTCTTGTTCGCTATTGCAGTAATTGCAGATCGTTATTTTCCTTAATTGTAGTTTTGAATTGTGCTACTACTACTATTACGATCGCAGACCGCTATTTAAATACCTAAATGTGGCTCTTGTTCGCTTGTGTAATTTGCAGGAGACCTGAGAAAAATCCCTTAGACCTCAACAACTTGCCGGACGATTATGCAAGGGGTGGTAAAGTTGTCTTTGAGGAAGGCTCCTCCGCTTCCGGTATATTCACATTTCTCTTGACCTTTCTTTGTAGGGTAGCTTAGCTTTTTTATTACAATATTGGGTAAGATTAGGGTAAGGGTTTAGCCCGTTTAGGGCCAAGAATGGTTTCATCGAAGTTGCTTAAATTGGTGTCTGAAAACAGGCTCTCGGCAAAAGAAAAGCGGCGACAAGGATGGGAAAGATGAGTGTGGGAAGGTCTATGAATGTAGGTTTTGTTCCCTAAGGTTCAGCAAATCTCAAGCTCTAGGGGGACACATGAACCGCCATCGCCAAGGCAAGTCATTTCACTTGTTTATTTTTCTTCCACTTTTATGTTTTTTTTTTACTACAAACACTTGGGAAGCGTCAGAGGTTGTTATAATGCAGCGTGGTCATGTCAATCTTGATGAAAACTGAGTTGGTTTCGTTTTTATTTTGCTGAATTTCTTTGCTGGTTTTCCGTGTTGGATGACTCAGTTTTGATTTGATTTGATCTGAGTTTATTGTTTGGTGAGTCAGAAAGGGAGACAGAGACACTGAACCGAGCTCGCCAGCTGGTTTTCAATAACGATAACTTGGCCACCCAAGGGCATCTAGGGTATGCTGTATGCACTTCAACATTCATTTCACTGTTTATATCTTCAAAAACACTGACCAAACATGTTCCAATCATTGCAATTTGCAGCTGCCATCCGAGTTATGATCTAACATTGCCATTTAGATCAGTTTATCCACCAAGAATGTTCCCAGATTCTTCATCAACGCTCATGCCGCCGCCGCCGCCGCCACCCCAACCGTATTTACATCCATCACCATCACGCCTCAACTCCTACCTTATTAGTGACTACTATGCAGGACATATCCTCGGTCCACAAGATTCAAACTACACCTGCATGGGAGCTCCATTCGGACCGAGCCCGAGTCACGGCGGAAGAAACATATCACCGAGCAACAACCAGGATAGGAGCTATGCAGGGGGAACACAGCAGCACTTGGAGAATCCTTCAGCGATAAATCGATTTCACAACGGGTTCTAACAAGAGATTTAGATTGCGGTCATTGCGGGTATTGTGATTTGTGAACTTTTCAAAGAATAAATACTATTGCAGACGTGAGTATTTTACAACTATATCAAAACTACTATATAACGGCCTATTGCGGTTGCTAACAACTATTTAAATCCCTGATTCTAACTTCTAAAGATTGTTTTATCTTTTTTCTTCCACTTTCAAAAAATATTGATTATGTTTAGGAAGTATATTAACTGCCTTGACACGCTACCCAGAGAAAGAAAGAGAGAGAGACATAACAAACTGACAAATGGGGACATGCAAGGAAGGAGAGAAGGAAAGGTTTTTGGTTTATGTAGAGGGATCGGGGCAGCTTTTTGTAGCTTTGGACACTCTCAGCTAGTTTGGCTGTGTTGTGTTGTGTTCTGTCCCCAAGCCAAACTGTAAGAAATGGGGACTAAAGCTGGGGAGGTGGGACAAGTTAGATATGAACAGAAAGTTTCAAACCCCCCTTTTTGCATTTGGAATTTTCTTTTCTTGCATGGCAATCGAATTTTTCTTATTTATAATCCCTTGTTATTGCAATGCTTTCCCACTTTATTTGTCTGTTTTTCCTTGTTGCCCTCATGATCCGACCCGGTGGACTGGGGCTGCTGGCTGGCCCTCTATATTTGGGATTGTCTTGATTTTTGGGACATGTATGGTTACACCATGTTAGCACAATACGGGTAATGACCTAGAGAGAAAACACTTCATTTAATTAAACTCTTTTAATTTTTTTATCATAATTTTTAAACCCTTTTGATTTGCAGAGAGTTTCCTGACCAGAAACAATCAAATCTGTGAAGAAAATGTCTGATATTCAGCACTGAATTTCCTCGGAGCTGCCCTAACTCAGTTGTTGAATTCCCTACCTTTGCTTAAATTCATAAACCATTACACTTTCTTCATTACTGTAAGATGCAGTAATGAATTTTTTTTTGGTCATTAAAGATTTTTTGGTACAGATCAAGACTTAAAATGTCACTTGTCAAACGATTTAGTCGATTTTCTTAAATGAGAAAGAATTGAGAAGATACTTCAAGTCCTTATCTGGGGCCAAGAAAATCTTAGAGGACTAAAGTGAGAAAAAACTGTATACTTTAGGGATCAATTCAAACATTCAACCAAATAAAAATAACCCACAAGTAAAAAAAAATAGATTTGTATTTTATACACAAGCGGTAGAAACAAAAAGTTTTTACAAGCGCCTTAGTTTTAGGGTTAAAATTTATTATTTAGAGGTTAGTGGTTTAGAATTTAAGGGTTGTGATTAGAACTTAGTGTTTAAAGGTTAACGTTTAGGATTTACGTAATATGATTAGGGATTTAGGTAATATGATTAGAGATTTAGGTTTTAACCTACAAATCCTAAATTATAACTACAACTTATCGGTTCTAAACTACTAGACATAACCCCTAACTTCTAAACCTTAAAATCTAGCCATAAACTTCAAAACTAAAACGCTTGTAAAAAAAAATTTCCCCAACCTATGTATGAAATAATTACCAAAAAATAGTAAATTTAAAACACATACATTGACTACTACAGAATCTATTGTAACAAGTATATAATTAAATCCAATTAGAATGATGAATAAACTTGCTATACGTAGCACTTTCATTTTCATCCAATGTATTTATTTATAATGATGATGAAATGGGTTACTTTAACATGTAATTATAGGGAAAAAATTATACACATTCGACAAAATTCAGACTTCATGACTATGCTTCATATTTATTTAAAATTTAGAATTTAAGATTTATGATATATGACATTTAAATAGGTATGAATCTAAATGTTATTCGATTTGTATAACAAATAATTAGACTCTACAACCATGACTATTAGAATGTCATGCTTTATTAACGGTTTAGTGTTTAAAAAACAAAATTCTTCTACCCTTTTTGATGCCTTATATATGCCATAGCAATAAAAAAATTAAACCCTAAAGTTTAACCTTATATCCTAAACAATAAACCCTAAAAACTATATTATACACATTAAACCCTAAACAACTCAATTTTTTAGTATTGGGCATACGTAAGACACTAAAAAGAATTAGAGAATTTTTATTCGGGTTTAATGTGTAGAGTTTAAGATTTAGAAAAAAATGTCATTTCCCTTAAATATATATATACACACATTTTATTATAAAAAAAGCTTTGGTTCTTGAGGCTGCATAAACTAATCCTAAATCCAATGAGATCTGGGAAATCTTTATATTGAGCAAGAGATCTGGGAAATCCTGAACACCATTTTTTACAGCAGTAAAATCCGGTATGTTTTTAGATATGGAAATCGTACAACAGTCCCTCTAGAACTCAAAGTTAAAAAAGTAGTACACTTGTTCTTCCCATTCAATTAACAAGGGATTCGTTTCTTTCAATTAAATAGTATACTGCTCACTTAATAATGTCTTAGTTTCAAAAGTAACAAAGCAACAAACCCTAGCAACCGAACTAGACAGCCTCAACAGCTAACGAGTTAACCTGCAGACACAATTCAATGCAGGCAGTGCCTTGAAAAACAAACAGATTAACATAAATACTATTTAATAAATCAAGAGTTTCAGGTGTTTGAGATTGCAAAGATTTACATTATTACAAGATTGAAAGGATGTTGGATAGATAAAAAGAGTATTATCAGGTTCAAAAGACAGGCAGTTAAACAAAACACAAAGTGAGGCTAACCCTAGGTAGCTAGCCTCTCAAAGCAATAGGTTTTAAGCAGAAGAGACTGCAGAAACTGCCACCATTTTTTTGCATTTCAGAATGGCTTAAATGAAAAAATGAATGTACCCGAAGTATATTTTTATTTTAAATTTTAAGCGCTTAAAATATATTTTTTATACAAATAAATATTTAAAGTTTTAACTGTTATAATTTTAGGTGTTCGTTCGTTAAAAGGTGTTAAAAAACTATTAACCAATCAATGCTTGACATGTGATATTGATTTATTTTTTAATATTTTAAGAAAAAAAGTCAAAATTTTCAATTTTTCATAAAATCCCGAAATTTTGCAATTTTTACAAAATAGTCCACAAAACCCAAAAATTTCTCAAACCCAAACCCCAAAATCTTCACCACTTCCGTAGTCGATCGCCGCACCTGAGCATACTCCTTTGGTCACCGGACCTAGGCAATTATTTCTCCCAACAAGGCGTCGCCAGAAATGCCGAACGACGATTTCTCATTCGATGTTCAACTGACATGTCGCTCAGTGTTTTCGGCGACTCTGTATTGGCGAAATGACCATCTAAGTCCCGCGATCAAAAGGGTATGTTCAAGCGCGGTGATTCACGGCGAAAGCAACGACGATTTGGGAGTTTGGGTTTGAGAAATTTTAGGGATTTATGGAGTGTTTTGTAAAAATTGCAAAATTTTGGGATTTTTTAATAAAAAAATTATTTTTAATTTTGAAAAAAATAACATAAACATGCCACGTGTCAAACATTAATTGATTAACAATTTTTTTACACCTTTTAAAGGTTAGGCACCTAAAATTGCAATATTATAAACTTTAGGCACCTAAAATTATAACGATTAAAACTTTGGGCACTTATTTTTACAAAAAATACTTTAAGCACCTAAAATCTAAAAGAAATATATTTTAAGCACTTATTTTTTATTTAATCCTTTCAGAATTCAGATTTAACTTCTCTCTCTAGACTAATCCCAAGGGAAGACGCGAAATTATCCTATAGAGAAGAAAAAAGAGAGAGAGAGATTACTGCATCTTGGATCATACCTTTTTTCACCTTGAAATTATTAGAGTTGTAATCCAATTTATTTTTTTTGGCTCGCTCCAAATTTTAATCAACCAGTGACAAAAGTGGGGTCTGCTTAGGTTGGGTCTCACGGTAACAAAATTGATCAATTTGCGTGAAACTCTATTTTCTTTTTTAAATATTCGTTGAAGAGAAAAAGACTTAATTTGAGTAAAAAAAAATTTATACATTTTTTTGTAACCAAGTAATTTATCCCTATTAAAATTATTTAATTGTGTTATCTCTTTTTAACATAATAAAATTTCTTTTTCTTCGTCGTGATTTTTCCTTTTTGAATTTTTCACGTAAATCCTTGTATTTATTTTCGTTTGTCTTTTACAATTATTTTTATCTCATCATTATCATTCTAATATTATAACATAAATAGTTTGTGATCATTGTTATTAATCTAATATTCAATGAGTGGATTCTGTTTAGACCAATCCAATTGGACCTTTTGCAAAAATATAAAAATAAACCTTGAGTTCGGACCTTTTGCAAAACTTGATATTGATGACACTGAACTTTTTGTGGTGGTTATAGTTTACTATTATGTTTTTTCATAGACACAGTCATAATTAGAAGTTGTAGACAAAATATAAATGTTTAAAAGTATAGAACAAACATCTAATTATTATATATATATATTGTAATAACCATTTTCGTCCGAATTTATTTCAAATAAAAATTTGATTAAACCAAAAAAAATAATTAAAAATCCAAAATATCAGATTTAAACCCAAAAATCCCCCAAAAAAAAAACAACAGTCCAACTATAATTACAAACCCTTTTACCCCAAATACAGATCCAATTTACCAAACCAAATTTACATGCCCAAACCAAGTTAACCTAAAACCCAATACAACCCATTTACCCTACCCGGATTAAACCCAACCGACCCAAACCTACTCATCTGCCTACCCGACCTGGATTATTGACCCGGGTATCCAAAAAACCCTAATTCAAAAACCTTAATAACCCAAGTGGGCAGCCGCCGCCGCCAGCCATTTCAAAAGCTTCTGGAAGCTTCCGTGACGCTCCAATGCCCAGCCACCTCCGCTCCATGTCTGTGCCACCTTAGCTCCGCGTCGGACGCCACATCACCACCCTCTATGCCTCTTCATGCATTCGGCCAAAAACGCCAGATCTGGTCCCCTCTGCAACCTGCAAAACAAGGACAAAAACAACAACCAACAACAGCAACAGGGCAACCAGAATACAACCATTTATTTTTGTTTTTTTTTCAGTGTAAAACGGCTATAAAGCCGGATCAAACATGCATATAAACCCTCAGACGGGTATTTCGAAAGCAATACAAAAAATATATTTAAAGAAAAAAAAACTTCTTCGAATATCAGAAATAGTCTAGGGTTTTACCTTGAAGGGAGGCCGGTTGCCCGTCACCATCGTCCTCTCCATTCGCCGTCGTGCTTTAAAACTTCGTTTTAATTTTTTTTTTAGGGTTTCGAGTTTTTGAGATTGAAAAAGGAAAGGGGATTTTATTTTTTTAAATCTGGGCTGGATTTGTTTGTTTTTTAAAAAAGAATTTTTAGGCCACCGGCTAACGGCGGCACGGCGGCGATATCGTCGTTTTCTGGAAAAATGAAGAACAAGGGTTTCTGGGTTTTAAACTTTTCATAGAATCCAAAGTTTTTTTTTATTTAAAAATCATGATAAAATGCTTTTTCTTGTTTTAACTCGGCCTTATATAGGCGAACTGAAACGCAGCGTTTTGCTGCTATAAGGATCCGCGCTGTTACCCGACCCGGAGATGAGGATCCGCGCATTAGTCGAGAGGCAAATTGCATTATTTGGTCCCTCAAGGTTTTTTTCGTTTTCAAATCATCCGTGAGTTAATCCTCATTACGGTACCTCCTCATTTGTTTTCCTTTTAATTCCAACCTCTTCAAATTTCATTTTATTTTAATATTTTCCCCTGAATCTTGTTAGTTTTCATTTCGGTCCCTAAATTATATTTATTATAGTTATATATTATATTATTCTTTATATTAAATAAAATAAGTAGTATATATGTATTATATCTTATATTATGCTTATATCATTTATATATTATATATGTTATATATATATATACAAGTTACATTTACTATATACTATCTTATGTACCATATATGTATAGCATATATTTTATACTATATATTATAGTACATATTCTGGATATGTATATATATGTTATATATTAGTATTATATTATTGTATTATATTATATAGTACTATTCATCATTATTATATTTTATAGTATTGTTATACCATTATATATATATATATATTATATTGTATACTTATTTATATCATTTATTTTCGTTGTTCGAATCGGCCTTACGGTGACCCGCAACCGGAGATGACCCGTATTATTACGGCTCGTTTAGTGTAGCCATCTAGCTTACTAACATCCAACTTTTAACATTTTATTTTCTCGAATTTAATTTATGCACTTTAAATTATCGCACTTTATTCTACGCTCTTTAATTTTCGTATTTATTTACTTTTTCACATTTAAATTCTCGCTCTTTTATTCGATCCGGTCCTTTTTTCGAATTCCTTTGTTCGATCCGTTCTCTTTTCCGAATTTTTTATTTCCCGCTATTTAATTTCCGTATTCATTCATTTTGTTCATATTTATTTTCCGCTTTATTATTTATCGTCTTTGTTATATTTATTTATTCGCTTTTTGTGACATATTTTTATTTGTCATTCATTCCACCTCTAATTTAATTTGTTTAATTTCGCATTGTTAATTAATCAACCTTAATTCCTAAAAATGAGGTATTTATTAATTCCGATATTTGTGTTGTAACAGTTTGAGCTTAATGGATGTTGACCAAATATTCAAATTAATTTTCACCGTCTTAATGTAAATATTAAAATGGATAAAATTTGTTCACTCATAACATCATTTTTTAACCGTTTGCATCATGCATAAAGGTGACATGCTTAATTCAAACTATAAATTAACATGACAGTCAGGCTTATTCGATGTCGATTTAATCGACAGTCTGATGTATAATCAGCCTTACTAATTAAACGGATAATTAATTCAAACCCTCTAAATTGTTAAAGCCCGTTCGATTAGAGCCCATATTCGATTAAGAACAATCAATTAAATCTAATTTTGAATTTCAATAATTCCCATCGATCAAAAACAACGTCTGTTTTGGTACCGATTTTTGGGCGTGATTGGGTGCTAATATTTCCCCACACGTAACTAACTCCCAAACCTTATAGTGTTCACCCTTCCTTAGTGGCCGGTGGCGACTCCAACTCTTTATTTTCAAAATAAAAACCCGTTTTTAAAAACAAAACCCCCAAAAAAACCCAATTTCCCCTATCTATTCAAAATTTCCCAAATTCTTTCATTAGCGACTTCGTCAAAAATTAGTCGCTACGTATATATAATAAAAGGCAAAAAAAAAAAAAAGTGCGTATGGGGCATGAGCCCTTTTCAGTCCCCAAACAGCTTCATCCATGTGTTATAGTATTTTAGGTCTTGATCAAGGCGCGGTGGACAAAGTAGTTCTTGTATTATTTTTAATATTTTTTTAATAATTTTTAATGATCTTTTTTATTATTTTTTTGGAATTTTCATAAAAATGATAGTTTAATAATTTTTAAAATAATTTTATAATATTAAAATATTTTTCAGTTTTTTTATATTTTTAAGATTTTAAATAACTTTTAAATTAAAAATAAAAAAATCTGGAAAGGCTAACCTGGTAGAGGTAACCCTAAATTGTTAAAACTTAAAGATCAAAATTAGTAAAATTAATTAATTGATGTAATTTTTAATTTAAGTACTTAATTGATTCATTTTTTTAGTACAAACACTTAATTAGGTGTAAAAATTTTCAAAAGTTGAATTGGATTTTTAAGTTCAAGAGCTTCAACACTTAAGCCCTTATTTTAATTAGGCATATTGGCAAAAAAGCCCTCTCAACCTTGTCGAACTATTCAATTGCGCCCTTACAAATAGAGGTGGCAAACGAGTCATTCGGCTCGGTTTCGGTTTGGGTCATTTCGGGTATGATATTATTCGGTTTTGGTTCGGTTCAGTTCGGTTTTAGTTCGGGTCTATTATGATTCAGGTCATTTCGGGTCGGCTGATTTTCGGTTCAGTTATTTTTGGTTCGGTTCATTTCGGGTCAATGTGAAATCGGTCGGTTTTAATCAAGTTTTTAGGCCGGTTAGTTTTTTATACCCTATATATAGATTTATAAAGTCAATATATTTAACTTTTTGGTGAGTTGTGCAGTTGTTCATATCATGTATTTATTTATTTCTATTAATATCTTTTCTATATTTCGAGTTGTCTTTGGTTTGGGTCTATTCGGTTCAGTTGAAAATCAAATATGTCATTTTTGGATGGTCAATATTTTACTGATATGATATTGTAACTTTAAGGCTGCAATTGACAAAAAGTAAACATTGAAATATATTTTACTTTTAATTTATAATTTTAGTTTTTAATGTGTAGGCTCATTTTACATAATTATTTATTTATATAAATAATGTTATCTGAATAATTACAAATTATAAAAATGTAATTAAAATAAAAATTAAACTAAAAGGAGTATATACTTATGGTGATCATATTACAGATAATTTAACTATTCATGCCCCATCAGAATCTCTTGGGAAAGGAGTATATTAGAGAGAACAACCGTTTGCTTCCCTCGATCGAACAGGAAGTTAAATTCCAGAAAGAACAAAAATTCAAATTTTCAAGGGCGTTTACGGATGGTTAATTGTATCAGAACAATTTGTCAGTATGGTTACCGAAATAAAAATTTAACATTTTAGCGAATAGTTACTGTCTTATTTAAACCGGTTATCGCCTAAACGGTTAATAGATTCATTCGGTATAATTATTTTGTTAACCATGAACCGTTTAATAAAACTCACAAAAAAACCCAATACAACCTTTAAGATGACTGAACTACATCATATTCGATTACGTAAACGACGTTAGCGCCATATTTTATTGGGAAAACTTTCTTTTTTTTTTTAAGTATAATATTAAATTTTAGTGTAAAATATGGTATGATCATTGGCTTAAGATAAAATGGTTGTAGAATTCACATATAGCAAGTTGGGCAACTTGCTGGTGTAACTTGATACTCTACATTAATTATCTTCTGAATGTTGTGACCAATGTTTCATCTTGTATGGTTATCATTGATTTTTACAATAAATTTTAGTTTCCTCTCACTTCATGATTTAGTGATATATATATATATATATATAATGTTATAAAAGCTTATTTTGTATTGAGTTTTTGATTTGTGGTGTGATAGAATATAGTTTAAGAAATTTGAAGCAAGTTATTTCAAAGTAATTAGGGCTGTAAACGAATTGAACGTTCAGCGAACCGTTCGGCAAGAAGTTTGTTTATGTTCGTTTATTTATTAAACGAACGAATATGAATAAGATTTTTTGTTCGTTTAATTAAATGAACGAACACGAATAAAGGGCTTGTTCGTTCATTTACGTTAGTGAACGTTCGATAATTCGTTCGTTTAAATTTATTCACATATGTCCATTTATATTTATTACTTTTCATAACAAAAGTATTATATTTAAAAATTTTAAAAACATATATTATAAATATAAAATAAAAAGAAAAAAATTAAACAATATTCAATGTACGAGAGTTCAAACTTCTTAATAAAAAAATTAAACAATACTCCATGTTCGTTTGCGTTCGTTTATTATTTTAACGAACAAATACGAACAAGAAATTATGTTCGTTTAGTTGTTCGTGTTCGTTCATTTGTTCAAATTAAACAATACTTCATGTTCATTTGCGTTCGTTTATTATTTTAACGAACGAATACGAACAAGAAATTATGTTCGTTTAGTTGTTCGTGTTCGTTCATTTACTCTGTTAAAATTAAATGAATGAACATGAACATACCATCGTTCGTATTCGTTCGGTTCATTTACAGGCCTAAAAGTAATGCTATAAACTATATTAATTGCACAAATATAAGTAATTATCAGTATTTTACTATAATTATAAAATTAATTTTTAATTTTTATCAGTTTTTTTCAGTTAATCGTTTAATAAAAAATCGTAACTATGATTGTCTCATTTAACAGCTAATTTTATCGGTTTAATTATTGTACCGTTTGACCAAAATTTACTAGTACGATTACCTACCATTTAGTCCAACTTTTTCAATTTTTTATACGGTATAATGCTTCGGGCTTTTATGAACACCCATACATATAACCAAATAAAGATAGTTCAATTTCCTTTACTTTTCTTCTGCAACTTATTTTAAGCTTTGGGTATTGTAATCTTTTGGTCAATATTATCCGTTAATTTTGAACGCTTTCTATTAACTTAAATTTATAATATGAATTTTAATTAATTTATTTAAATATTAAATTTTCTCGCAAGTTCAATTAAAATAATCAAAATAAATATTATATTTATTATCCTCTTTTAATTTTTTAAAGACATTGTATATGAACTATAGGTTTTCGTAAAATAATATTTTTAAATTTTAATTTTAAATTTTGTTTTGTTATTTGTATTTTTTGGTAAAACTCCAACTACATTCTAAAAATTTAATTTTTAAAAATTTTATTTAATTAGTTAGCAGCAAAATGTATGCATAAATTATTTTTTATTAAACAATAATTATATATTATTTGTAAAATATAATAAAAATATAAACAACCTCATTTTCAATTTTTCACATTTTATTTTACTTAAATTTTATTTTCTGAGTCAATTCAATGCTTAAAAAATAAACCAAAATTTTATATTAGATCATCTCTTTTTTTTTTTATTTACCCAAAACACAACGTATAATATCATATAAAAATAGAGGGTATTTTTTGGCGTAGGACAAGCCATGACCTAAGTAGTCCCGTTTTAATAAAAGTTATTGAATCCATTACATCAAGTGTTGGATTAAACTGTGAAAAACATAGAAGTAGTTGCAGTGAATTTTATTTTACTTTTTACAAAAAAAATGATATGCTCGTGATGTTCTAATACATAAAATTACGATAATTTAACTATCTATTTTTTAAGGAGATATTATATTTTTAAGTTAAATGTCGAGATTCGAACCCACACAAAATAAAAATAACATGAGCATTCTTGACCACTAAACCAGGCTCTCAACTTAACTATCTATTGGTTATGAAGTTCAATGTCCTGGGTATTGTTTTTTTAGATAATGTCATGGGTAATGTTAGAAATTACCCAAAATATATGATCACATTTGATTCTTTTCCTATCTTCTGCATACCAAGTAAACTCTTTGTCATTCAAAGGTAAATTAAAACATAAGCAACCTTAATATCACCAGGTGGAAAAAAAATTTACATCCTTTTTTTTACTCTATCATTAAAAAATATTCTAAGCTTCAACCCTAAATTCTAATAATAACCTTAGACCCTAAAAATGCATCATACATTTAATTCTCTAAACTCTAACCCTAAACCATAACCTTAAATCCTCATAAACCCTACATCTAATTTATTAATGATAGGGCATAAGTAAGAGCACCGAAAAGTAGGGGTGTGCATTTTGGATATCTGATCCGATCTGAAATTTTTGGATCGACAATTGAGCAACCTGTATTCGATTTGAAAAAACCAGATATCTAATTTTTTGAATATCGGATCCAAAAATCTGATATCCGAATATCTGAATTTATGACTTGATTTAATTATTTTTTAATTTTGCGGTGTAACACTGCGGTCCGGACCTGAATCTGAAGTACTACATTCGGGTCAACATAAAATCGACCCATCAAATTTCTAATTTAAAACCATAAGTTTAGCCATCATTTAAAAGCATTAAACATCCATAAATCTATAAAGGTAAATAAGCATTTAAATAAGTTTACAAAACATGAGCTCCAAGTTTAAAACACTGTATACAAAAATAATATTTCAAATAGAGTTACAGACTCAATAGTGGTAAGGCCATATGAATACATTAGCCCAAACTAAAATAACAAGTGTTGTACTCTAAAGCAAACGCGGTGCTGGGAAATCCTCGCCGATGTGCTCCTCCAAAGGGGGAACTTGTCAACCTACGCACGGAAAAATAAAGCTAACAAAGCTCAGTAGTACATTTCTACTCTACCACAATTCGTGATTATCATAAAATAAGCATGCAAGATAATATAGTCTAGAGAGCATATATAAGGCTTTACTATCTATAAGCTATAATCTAGCCTACACGAGCTAGAGTTCTTAGATCACATATCTCAAGGCGTCATCAAGTCAATAAGAAGTCTTACAAGCTCCACAAAGCTTTGCCATACTCGAGGTCACATAGCCTATCAGTTACTCGAGCTCACTCAGTCCATTGAATTAATACATATCGTACCCTGATCACTCAGCCATCGGGTGTATAAGCTATCATTTATAGCATCAACACAACATATATAAATATATCCGTACATCATCTACATAATGGCCAACGAAGCCCTACTTTACCCTTGCTCAAACAGCCGTCGAGTTACCCGTTCTCATAGTCATCAGGTTATAAGGACCGTATCCGGATCACCATAGCCACAGATACGTTCTAGACATACTTGGGTCACATCAGCCACAAGCAGTATTTACCTAAGGTCATTCAGCCTATCAGGTTACTCAAGCTCACTCAGCCTATCGAGTTTATTACCTTATCCGGATCACCATAGCCACAAATAGGTTTCTAATCGCACCCAAATTACTCAGCCCATAGATACATCGAATGTACTTGATCATTCAGCTTGAAATAAACATTCACTTATTTAAGTACCGTAGTAGTGACTTTAGGATATCCGAATTTCTTTACCAAAGTCATAATCTAACACATGCTCCCCAAGAATTCATACACCTCACCAAGAGGTAAGTTGCACCAAGAAGCCATCACAAATGCCTTAAGGCATAACACTAACTATTATGATTATCTCGATTCACCATGTGATAAGCCATTATACGTTATTCTTATCCATTAAACCTCAGTTTTTTAGTTTTACAACTCATTTTAGGCCATTAGGGGTCTATTGGATTGAACAATATAATTTTTTAGCCCTCCGAGCGAAAGTCAACATTTCTGGGCAGATTACCTAGTGGGTATCGATACCCACATCTTGGTATCGGTACCAGGGGTATCGATACCCCTATCCTTGTATCGATACCCTCACTAGTATTGATACCCTTATCTTGGTACCGATACCATTTTTTGCCACTAGAATTTTAATGGAACAGGGGTACTGATACAACCCTTGCCCGTACCGATACTCCCTTTAAATTTTGCATGTTTTCATTGTTTAGAACATAGGGTATCAGTATGGGTCCTTGTGTACCGATACTGAAGCCCATAAATGGCTTCTAAGGCTCGGGAAAACATTTCCCAAGCCCCCAAAACGTAACCCTTAACTCCTTAACTTAATCATACATCTTATGGGAGTTAATTAGAGTGATTTGCTACCATTTTTACACATTATTAACAACTAATCCGAATTTCACCATTAACAAAGCTCTAAGTTATCAAACCTAACTTTAGCAATCATAAACCACACATCAAGCAAGGCAATCACTTTATGATCTTCAAGAATCAAATGAGTCAGACATGTACTGGCCTTAAGCTAGAAATCCCAAAACAACACACCCACTTGGCTTTCTCAACTTCCTTTCCTTGGCCCAAACTTGGAAAAACCCCAAAACACCACCCATTTTCCTAATCAAGACTTAAACCAAATGCTAGAGGAAGGTTTGGATACAAATTAACAACCTTAAAAACATGGGAAAATCCCAAAAGCTTATCCCCCTTCAAAAACCCAACAAAGGAGAGCTCAACATTTTACCACAAGAGTATACTTTTCATAAAGCTCTTAAAGAGGAGATTAGGAATTATGAATCTTAAATTTTGGATAAGAACTTTGGAGTATATAGTTTGCATTTTTAGTGTTGGGAACAAAGCTTGTTTGAGGAGGAAAGATGAGGAAGAAGATAGGTGGAGAAAGAGGGTGTAAGTGATGATACCACAAAACCCACCTTCTTGTCCCCTAAAAACCTATGTGAAGAAAAAATGAAATTAAGGGAGATCAACCTTTATTTTGAAAAATGGTCAAATTCCAACATAAGACCTTCCACTTTCACCCTTGTCAGAAATTAGTCACTACCCAATTCCATAAAGCTCAATTCTTAGCCATTAGTGCCCAAACTTGGCCCAAAGGTTCCCAATACCCAATCTAGCATGAAGGTCTAAAACTCGGGTCAACGCCTAAACGTTGATTAAAAAATTTGGGTCGTTACAAGCGGTCTTATCCATGAAAATTTTGGGTTTTCGAATATAACAATCAACAAATTATTGAATATAGGCTTAAGGGCTACTTTTGCCCCTATACTAGTCCCAATTTATCAATTTTGCCCCTATGGTATTTTTGCATCAAATTAGCCCCTAAAGTAGTCGAATTGCATCACCATTTTCCCCTTGACTCATGGAAGCCAATGTTGACCATTACAGTGCTGACATGGCAATTTATGATGCTGCCATGGAAGTCCACGTATGAAGATGATGTGGCAGAGGGGCAAAATTGATTTTCGAGTGAGTTTGAGGGAAAAATTAATTTTCTGGTTGTGTACGAGGGCAAAATTGATTTTTAGCCAAAAAATATAAGTAAAAGAATATTAAAATAACATAAAATTAATAAAACATTTAAAAATATATTTTATTAACATATGACTAGAAAATAAAATAATTAAAAAGATCTAAAAATAAGTAAAAATTATAAAATTAAAATATCATAAGCTTATAAATTATTCAGTAATTAAAATTTGAAAATATTTATAATGTATTAAAAATCATGAAAACCTTCATCAAAAAATTCGGACGATTTTGGTTTTCTTTCTCTTAAAAGAATGTAAGGGAGAAAGAATCCTAAAATAAGGTTAATGTGATTCTCTCAACCGAACAAATGACCTCTACCTTTTTAGTGCCCCTATCTATGCTCCTATACTAAAATAAATAAATTCTACACTCTAACTCTAAAATCTAAACCATTTACTTGATTAATTAAATTTATACGCATACTTTTATGTTTCATAATCACATTAGATTGATAAAAAATTTAATTAGGGTTTAGGATTTGAGGTTTGTGATTTAGATCTTGAGATTTAAAAATTAGGGTTAGATTGTAAAGTTTATTTTCAAGGTTTGATTTTTGAATAATTTATAATTTAATAGCTTCTGATATTTTAATTTTATATTTTTACTTGTTTTTAGATATTTTAAATTTCTATAGTCATATAATAATAAAACATTTTTAAATGTTTTATTATTTTTCATACCATTTTAGCTTAAATTTGCATTTTTTTGCCTAAAATCAATTTTGCCCCTCTACCACGTCATCATTACACGTGGATTGTCATTGTAACACCCCAAAACCCGGTCTAGTAGGAATAGGGTTCCGACAATCAAAAATTCTATATCGGAAAGGTCCAAATATTGTATTGACTTTAACTGTGTGGTCAAATATACCGTATTGGACTCAATTGTTTCTAAAGAATTCAATTAGGTCCAAAGTCTATAAATTGACTCAATTAGAGTCCAATACGGTAAATTTGACCGCACAATTAAATTCAATACAATAATTGGACCTTTTTGATATAGAATTTTTGATTGCGGAACCCTATTTTGTCTAGACTGGTTTTCGGGGTGTAACTGTCACGTCAGCCTCGTTGATCGCTATGTCAGCACCGTTGACCGTCGCGTCAGCACCGTAATGGTCAACCTTGGCTTTCGTTAGTCAAGGGGCAAACAATGATACAATTCGATTAGTTCAGGGGCTAAATTGATGGGAAAATACCATAAGAACGAAAACGATAAAATGAGACTACTACAAGGGCAAAAGTAGCCCTTAAGCCTTGAATATAACAAGATTTGTATCCATGGAAATTTTAAATTTTCATATATAATAAGTAAAAATATCGAATATAACAAAGTTTCATATTTATAAAAAATTGAATTTTTGGATTTTGAATAATCAGATATCTGATCCGAATGTGAAATAACTATTCATATTCGATCTAAAATTTTTGGATATCCGATCCAAATTATTCAAAAAAATAAAAAATAGATCAAATATCTAAAATTTTGGATCGAACCAATGAATAAACAGATCGAATCGGTGTAATACCCATTTTTTGTCCGGTCCCCAAATTAAATTCGAACCATTTACCCAATTTAAACCAAATTCTAAAAAAACTACAAATATAGCAAAGCATGCCGACCCATGCCCTGCAAAACAATCATCCCTGCCACTCACACCATGCCGGCAACCCATGCCCTATGCAAGGCTTTCCCACACTCTACGCCACCTCAACCATCACTTTATTTCCCCTCCCCCATCATCCACTTCAAGGGAATAAGACCACAATTTGGAAAAAAAAATAGAGAGATCACAAAAACACTACTCCCACCATTTTCCAATCACTATCCTTAAGACCATCCACCATTCATCACTCTCTCGGCACCAAAATCACCAAGCCCGATCGAGCTTCTCAGTGTCAATAACAATTCGTGGAATTTAGGTGATCAAATATAAATATTTAGGTTTGAGTGTATTTTTTATGTATATTTATGGTGTAATCCATTTTTATGATCTAATAGAAATGATGATTTTATTAGTAATCTTTTTATTTATTTTTCGTTCTTACGTGTGTTTTTTATATTTTTATGTTAATATGTTTCTATATGTTGTTCGAATGTATTTAGATTAATTCTTGGTGGTTGTTTAATATTTGTTTTTCAATCTTCTCATATATAAATATGTGTGTTTATTTTTATCATAATATGCATTTGTTTATGGCTTTTATTTGTTTTTACATATATGATATGTATGTATATCTTTATATTTGATATGATTAGTATATGGTTTCGTTGTAATATTACTTTTATTTGTTCTTGTATAACTGTTTCTATGTGTATATACTATGTTTTTTAGTATCCGTTTTATATATAAAACTATATTTATATTTATTGTTTTTTAGCCATACATTTTGTATATGTACGTGTTGTATTCATATGTCCACCTATATATATACTAAGTAGGGTATGTGTGTATATATATATATATATTATGTTTTTATGTATATTTGAGTAGTATATGTTTTTATATACATACCATGTTTATATATTTGAAAAAAATAGGTTATATATGTTTTTATGTATCTTACGTATGTATATATTTATTTACTATATATATATGTTATTTTTTTATTATACTATTCATTATATTTATATCTGAGGTGGTTTTATATATGTAGGTAATATATCATATGTTACCTATGTTATATTATAGTATCATTTTAGTTATCTCATGTTTATATGTGTTTATCGTATTTTATTTTGATATATTATTATTTGTTCACATTAGTATATAATTATTCATGCATTATAATTGTCATGTTCATTGCTTTCATTGATCTAGTTTAGTACTCGAGGCCTCGATATCCTAGTAGGAGTGTCGTCCCGATTCTTCGGGCGTCATCTCCTTTGGTTATCGTAGCTTGCGAATTAGGTTCGAATTATATGTTCATGCATATATTTTTGGGATTAGATTTTAAATTAAAATTTGAATTTTTATTTTCTTGCAAATAATATCACAAAATCAACGTGGTACTAATTTTGGGCGATGTGGGGTGCTAACCCTTCCCCACTCATAACAAATTCCCGGACCCAAATTTTAAAATTTCTGGTTAATTTTTAACGGTGTTCGGCCTGCCAAAGAGGCCGGTGGCGACTCCATCTATCTTTTTTTGTTTTAAAATTTTTCCCAGTATTCTATTAGAAGTGTCATCCCGGTCTCCGGGTGTCATCTCTTTTGATACCATTTTCAAATACTTTATTTCTGAACATTCCATTTTCCAAATATTTTTATTTCCAAGCATTTTAAAAATATTTTATTTTAAATTTTAAAAACCTTGATGATAATCGATTAGATCATAATTTTTTTCACACCCCTACCAAAAAAAAGGCAGACAATTTCTACTCGCACTTGGTAAAACTTAAAAGTAGGTTTAGCTTGGGGTGCATTGGTGACAATTAATTCATGGATTCCCAAGGACATATTTAAGGACAAAGATGCTAAAAGGAAGACGCCCCCGCTATACTCTAAAAGAACCGAGGAGGAAAACATCTAAAACCCAAAAAGAATAACTCTAAGGTTTATATTCTATAGACCAAAAACCTTCCCCCCACCCTCCTTTTGAGACTAATAAAAAGTGAAACCCCATGGCCAACGATCAATTGGTCTAGTAGGATGAGGTGCTAGATCTCTTTAACATAATCAGGGGTTCGAATCCTAACTTGTGAAGGGAGAAAACTAAGTTGGAGGGGTCACTCCCATTTGGATCTCTGCAAAACTCAATTCAGATTAATCGGTCAATAAATCGGAGAATGGTTAAACCAAACGGAAATTAAAACTTCATCCCACTTGTTAGAGTTGTGATCCAAATTTTTTTAGGATTTGGTTTAAAGTTAGAATTCTACTTTTAGTAGATCTTGTTTACTTTACATTAATTAAAGGTAGGAGACTTAGTTTGAGTAGAATTTGTTTCTATGCAAGTTTCCTCTGTAAACAAGAAATGTATCCCTATAAATAGATACTAGGTATTAGGGGTTTAGGCAGAACATAAGAAATCAGTTGTAATCTCTTTCTCTATCATAATGAAAGTTCTCATCCTCTGCTCGTGGTTTTTCCCTTTTGGGTTTTCCACGTAAATTCTTGGTGTTATTTTTCTTTTATGCGTTTGTGTTTATTTACTTATTTCGCCATTATCGTCCCGGTAGTATAACAAATTGACATCAGAGCTTTTCAGGTTACTCAGGATAATGACGATGATGAAGTATGAAATTTTGTTGCTGGATCGCAACGTCAGGGTTTTGCTATGACGGGTGAAGGTTTGAAACGTTCTTGTTCAGATGGATTTAGATAATGCATTAGATAGGTTTGATAATATGCCGAAAGAATGGTCGACTACAGAGAATCACCACAAGGATAGGAAAGTTGCTTTCTATATTCGTTTGCACTTATCAAATAATATTTTGCTGGATGTTCATAAAGAGAAGACAACTGTTGACTTATGGGAAAAATTGGAACAAATTTGCATAAAGAAAACTTTGACCAGCAAGTTGTTCCTAAAGCAACGCCTATACTTCCACAAGTTAGCATAAGCTTTGTGTCTTGAAGATCACCTAACTTATTTCAAGGAGATCCTCTCAGATTTAGAAACGATGGAGGTAAAGTACAATGAGGAATACTTATGTTTAATCTTACTTTCCTCATTGCCTGCTTCGTATTCGTCTGCTAGAAGCACCCTCTTACACAGCCGTGACACCCTTACTCTTGAAGAGGTATAGGATAATATGAATTTTCATGATAAGATGCAACATCTTATCGGCTCTAGGTTCCAAGTAAAGGGTCTCATGGTGCATGGATCGACTAGTTTAGACTGTGGAAGAAAATACCATCATAATTTCGATGATCAAAATAGGGGCAAATCTAAGTTGTCAAATCTAGGTAAAACATGTTATTTCTGCAAAAAGAAATGTCACATTAAATCTAAGTGTTACAGATTACAAAATAAAATAAAGAGGGAATCTGAAAATCAGAATTCTAGTGAAGATGAAGCTAACATTGCAAAGGAGTACGATGATGGTGAACTGTTAGTTACTTCCGGCGAAGCTTCTATAGCAAGCGAGCAGTGGATTCTTGACTCTGGTAGTAGTTTTCATATGAGTCCAAATCAGGACTGGTTTGCGACGTATAAACATGTGTTCAAATCAGGACTGGTTTGCAGATATTAATACAATCAAGATTAAGATTTTTGATGAGATTGTTCGAACACTTGGTAATGTGAGACATGTTCCAGATTTGAGAAGAAATCTAATTTCGTTAGGTAATCTGGATTCAAATGGGTACAGATACTCCAATGAAGGTAGAGCTATGAAAATTTGCAAGGGCTCTATCGCTGTGATGAAAGGGCATAAAAGGGAAGCCAATTTTTATGTTCTGCAAGCTTCAACTATTTTAGATGATGCATCTGTTATTTCCTCATGCGTGTCAAATGACAATGTTACTAGTGAAGACGTATTGACTGAATCAAGTAAAAGAGGATTTTGTGTTGAACATAACAACCGTGGGCATAACGATTTTGGTAGGCACAAAAGAATTCAATTTCGTGTGCATAACGAATTTTAAAAGAAGAATAAGGTTGAATTCCGTGGGCATAACAGATTTGAGAAGCTTAAGAGAGTTCAATTTGTTACAAGGATAAATAATGAGAAATATAGTATTGCCATTTATGATTGGGTCGTGTTATGCATGATATTGCTCGTGGTGATATAGTTGTGAGCAAAGTTGGAACTAATGATTTAGGCAAAATAGCCCTTAAACTAAAAAATAGCCCTTAAATTATTTTTTTTCTGCTTTTAGCCCTTAAACTATGATTTAGGCAAAATAGGCCCTTAAGCTGTTATTTTTTGTCACTTTAAGTCCCTAAACTATTTTTTTTGTCAATATAAGTACCTAAACTATGTCATTTTTCTTCTTCTAGTCCCCAAAACTATCAATTGGTCAAAAAATCTTTGTGACGTGTCAACATCTTATTAGTCGAAATAATTTTCTTTTGACTTAAATAACTATCGGACTTAAAATGACTAGAAATGATAGTTTAGGGGCTTATTTTGATATATGATATTTTAAAATTTAAAAAGAACGTAAATATTTATATATGTTAGAAAAGCCTATAAAATGATATTTTTGTAACCATGGACTTAAAGTGACCAAAAATGATAGTTTAAGGGCTTATTTTGCCCAAATCATAGTTTAGGGACTTAAAGTGACCAAAAATGATAGTTTAAGGGCCTATTTTGCCCAAATCGTAGTTTAAGGGCTAAAAGCAGAAAAAGGCATAGTTTGAGGGCTGTTTTTTAGTTTAAGACTAAAAAAAATCAAATTAAATTTGCGGATTCAAATCAAAGTCGGCATGTCGACTATCAATGGACCAGTTAAAAAGCCTGTAAAAAATGTCTAGGGATGGCAACGGGCGAGTCGGGTTTTTTGGCCGCCCTGGCCCCGGCCCGAAAAGTAAGATATTATACCCGACCCGCCCCGAAAATTTATATATCCCGCCCCGTCCCGAAAGCATAGGAATCCAAACCCGACCTGACCCAAAAATTAAAGGTTATACCCGAACCCGACCCGCCCCGACTCAAAAAAATAAAATAAAATAATATACATTATATAAATATATAATAAATATATATATAATTAAGAATATACCGAGTCGGGTCGGGGATTTTTCACCCTAAAACCGAACTCGCCCCACCACAATTTCTTTTATCTCAAAACCCGCTCTGCCCCGCCCCGGTACCAGAAATTCTCACCAAAATACCCGGCCGGGTCGAGTTGGGTCGGGTGGGGGTATTTTTGTCATCCCTAAAAATGTCAAAGTAGAACCGAAGTATTCTTTCAATGGTCAAATGTTGAGATTGGACCAAAAAGGAAACGTAATTCAACTATCATATTAGTTACTCCTTGAGCAAGGCACTGATGTTATTGCAAAAGGGACATTTAGCTACCAAACTTTGAACATTGGTCCTAACACACTCGTGTGATGCTCACCACCACAGGCCAATAACCCTGATTCCAAATCCGCTGTCGGGAGGCCGAGACATCGCTGTCCATTAGGGTTCACTGATGCACGGTGGCCCAAAAATATTCTAATTTGTGCCCAAAGCCATATGCAAAACTGATATGGTCAATGGGCAGGCAGCAGTACTCGTTGAGTGAGATGAGTTGAGAAATGGTGGTGGTTTGGCCGGCTCGAAAGAGATGATGATGGTCCTGTAGGGATGGACCAAGAGGGCTGGGGGAGCGGTTTCCCTGAAAATTTAAAATTCGTATATGATTTAAAAAAATTTTATGTATTTTTTATTAAAAATTTATTTTTACCTCTTAAAATTTTATAAGTTCATCCCTAAAATTTCATAGGCTCGTCTCATAACATAAAATAATGCATTCGTCCTTGTGGCCCTGAGTGGTCGGTAGAGAAAAAAGGGTTGCACATTGCTAATACTAAGACTAAGAAAAGTGGGAAGAATTGATGGGAAATCATAAAGATGATATGTTTGAAAATTCTAATACAATCTTTGACAATTTTTCATTTTGCTTTTCTTTGGTAAAATTTTTCTCCATTACAACCTTAACCAATCCGTTATGTTTGTTGGAACGAACACGACACAAAATATGAGTCCAATACGACTGCATCATTACAATTTTTCTTATCAAAGTTTCTCTTTATTCAAATATTTTTTACAGCCAAATGAAACATTTAATATCGGTACTGATTTTTTGAACCCAAGAAGTGTCTCAGTGGGAAAAGAAATGATATTTATCTTAAGAGACACGAGTTCAAATCGTTTTGTCTACAAGGTATATGTGCATTGTCAAAATGTTAAGAATATGTATGAACAAATACTATCTTGTAATCACACTATTCAAAAAAAAATTGATATTGATTTTTGAAGAATTTTATCAAATAAAAAAGTTAAATCTTTTTGAAACTCAAATCTAAGTAATTATTAATTTGTTAAATACTAAAAAAAAACTTTTGAACTACATCAAATTTATTAATATGTCAAGGTTACTGTTTTATAAACCTCCGGCTACTGTTATTCCTTCGCTACATGATGATCTACTACAATCTGTTGTTTCTACGTAATTTATTGTAATTATTATTATGTGTATTTTTTCTCTGATTAAATTTAAAGATTTTAATAAGATATGTGACAATAATTTTATCTTTATTTTATCAAAAAAAATCTTAATATGTCGAGGTTTTTCCTTTTTATTTATTAAAACTGCAATTCCCAAAACATTAATTAGTTATAGGCTCCAGCCTTAATCTCAAGCCCAAATATAATGATTAGAAACCCTAATGATGTTCATCATCATCATTCTTTCTAGGTTAAATATACATATTTTGTAATTTAACTTGTCTTCCCGTTGTAATTTGGTACGTACGTATTTTAGTTTAAGGGTGCAAGAAATTTTTGAAATTTTTTTAAAAAGATGTTTATTAAGTTTTTATATTTCTTTGTAATTAATTGAGTCTTTGAATTGATAAATTGAACCAATTAAATCTTTTGATTATTTTTTACCATTAAATCTTGACAAATTTTTTTAGATATTATTGCTACATGATAAACTACAGTTTTATCAAGTGAGATTTACAGATTTTTTAAAAAAACTTCTATATTTTAGATTTTTTAGGAATTTTAAAGAAGTTTTTAAATAAAATAAAATATTCTAAAAATATCAAATGATAAATCTGTGACATGACGAGCTGCACTAACTGACCAAAAACAATCGTTATATTCAACAATCAATGTTGATCAAAGGACTTAATTGATTTGACTTATTGGTTCAAGAGCTTAATTGAGTGCAAAAAAAATTATAGGCTTAATTTTTTTTAAAGTTCAATGGGTTCTTACTCCCTTGAGCCAAGTATTTTGTTTGATCCAAATAGGTACCTAAACTTGGTCTCAATGTTTAAGTTGGTGTCTAAAATAATTTTTGATCCATATAGGTACTTGAACTTGAGTGCATGATTTAAAATTGTTTAGATAAGTTCTTTACCTTAAGTATCAATTTGGACCAAAAAAATAAAGTTTATATACCAATATGAACCAAAGAGTCAAAATTTCTGTACATAATTGAACAATAAAAAGCTCAAGTATCAAATTACACTTAAAACTAAATTCAGGTACCAAAATATATATTTACCCTGTGTATTTTCTTATATCACCCTTCTTCTTCGTGTGTGTGTGTCTGTGTGTTTGCTGCCTTAAATTTTCTTAAACTCCTTTCCTTTCCTAGTTTTCAAACGTATTCAATTGTACCGGATTCTGGACCATGTTCAGTTTGATTTTTGTTCTTTATTTTCATCTTAATGTGCGGATACGTATTCAAGTATGTCTTTTTTACAATACATGTCTATGTTCGGAATTTGTAGTTCTCTCTTACAACAACGTTTTCTTCAAGGTTCGAACGCAGATTTTTTTTGGGATAGTGTAATGACCCGTTTTCAACCCAAATCCATTAACCCTAACTAAACCCGACCCAGTTCAGCCCATAACCTGACCCGATAACCCAAACTTAAAACCCGGGCTACGCAGACCCATTAACCCTAAAGTTGCCAAAATACCCTTTAACCTAAAATTAAACCTAAAACTAAGCCCTAACCCTAACTCATCCCTAATGACCAGCCGCCGCCGCCGCCGCTGGGCTTTGCATCGCCGCTGTTCATCTACTGTCGTTCGTCTACCGCACTGTCACTTCACCGGCAACCAAAGCAAACCCCAAATAAAATCCCAATCCCTAAAATCTATACAAAATCCAGAAAATCCAAAAAATATAATAAACAAACCTAAAACCTAACCACCCACTGCCTCACTCATACCCTATGCTTCAACCGGCCATACCCCTAATCCCCAAAAATTCGGCCATTCCCTATCTCCAGATCTGCAGAATATTAAAATGGGAGTTGTTAGTTTTATATTGGGATTGAAGGGTTATATAACCCAGAAAAAATTGTAAATGAAGGGGGTTTTCGGATTAAAAAAAGGGGCAAGGAGTTCATTTTCGATCAAAAAAAGAGGATTTCAAATCTTACCTAGTCGCTCGGGAACGCGGAGATCCTCGCCGTGACGCTGAGCAGCCTGTGAATGACATATAATGGCCGACCGAGCCTGGAGGTTTCTCTGGTGGCGCCTTCGAGAGAGTTGGGAGAAGAGAACCGAGTAGATTAGGTTTTTTTATGTTTATTCTGTTTTTTTAACAAATAAACAACCCTAATCCTTATTTTAAACTGGTATACAAAAACGATGTCTTTTAGGTTCCTCAACCCGTGTTTTGACCCGGTCATCCAAAAGGGATCCGCGTTTCTTTTTATGGTCTAATTACGTTTCAGGTCGTCCCCCAAATTCTTCCATGCATTGCTTCAGTCCATGGTCTAATTCTTTGTTTAGTCCTTATACTTTTTATGCGTGTCTAGTATGGTCATGGTTTTAGCCTTTAATTTATATTTCATTTCAATTTGGTCACTGAATTATTTGTTATAATTTCCAGCATAATATTTCTGTTAGTTTATATTTATTTCCCTGTATTTCGCATTTGTTTCATTTTAGTCTTGTTATTTTTTATGTATTTTATGTTTTATGCATTATAGTCCTTGAATTTAATTTTATGTTGTTTCATGCATTCTAACTACTGCTGCTACTGCTGTTGTTGCTGCTACTGCAACTGCTACTACTGCTGCTGCTGCTGCTACTGCTACTACTACTACTAGTACTGTTGTTGCTACTTCTACTGCTACTGCTGCTGCTGTTGCTGCTCATACTGCTACTGCTGCTACTGTTACTACTGCTACTGCTGCTACTGCTACTACTACTGTTGCTGCTGCTACTGCTACTACTACTGCTACTACTACTACTACTGCTACTACAACTACTACTACTGTTGCTGCTACTGCTACTACTGCTGCTGCTACTACTGCTGCTGCTGCTGCTACTGCTGATGTTTCTGCTGCTGCTACTGCTGCTGCTACTACTACTGATGCTACTACTACCTCCATTTAGCACACATAAGCAGGACTCGCGTTCTACAAAACCCGAATTCAATATACGTGTTTAACCAAGAGCCTATTCAGCCCTATGTGGCATGTTTTATCCGTTAACTTTATTTTAAAATGGTGTAAAATGAATTCGCGCTTTTTAGAATATGAATTCAACGAGATAAAACGTCTGGTATTTATCACAGTCAAACGAAACGGTTGAAAATTAATTACTGCTTTGAAATACGCTAAATTCGCGTTGTACGAAACGCGTATTCTTCACTGACACAAAGCAAAATTTGCGTTATACGAAACGCGTATTTCTGTATGTTCAGTGAATTCGTGTCTGACACAACTTGAATTCAATTAATCTCGCATTTGAACCGATGCGGGTTCTTGTATAAATGCCCCCTACCTCACAAAAAAAGCACACCAAAACAAAAAATACTATCTTCCCTTCTGTAATATTTCCGATTCGCGATAATGGAGGGCTCCCTGATAAGGTTGGATCATAAACATGTTTTCAATTTTTGGCGAAAAATGCAAGCTTTATTTATTTATTTACTTATTTATTTATTTTAAATTTAAATTTTCATATTTGGTTTAGTTTAATTTTAAAAAAATACGGTAGTTTAAAATTGAAATTAGGTGTGGATGTTAATTTTTTTAGGATGGGATGGAACGTCGTCTCGAAGTCTTTATTACTCAGATGACGAATGGACCAGACACGCGTGTAGAAGAATATATTGAGAGGGTTGGATTTTTGCATGTATCCAGAATTATTGGCGGTGTAAAATTAGATGTTGATTTGATCAACGCGCTTGTAGAAAGGTGGAGGCCGGAGTCACGCATATTCCACCTTCCTTGCAGTGAGGCGACGATAACCTTGGAGGACGTGTCGCATATTCTGGGTCTGCCGGTTGACGGAGAGGCTATTACCGGTCACAGCAGTGGTGACTGGCGTGGGCTGCGTTTTGAATTGCTAGGGGTTGCGCCAGATCGGATGGATGGTGGGGCTGTGTTTCTTCGGTGGCTGCAAGAAAATTATAGCCATTTACCGCAGGACGCGAACACAGATATGAGGATGGTAAATAATTTTTTTTCTGCATATTAATGAAAAAATAATTTTTAAAATTTTTAATATATATATATTTTCTATTGTAGGCATATGCTCGCGCGCATATTTTGCAAATAATTGGTGGGATATTGGTGCCGGACAAATCTCGCAGCAAAGTACACATATTGTGGTTGCGGCATTTGCAGGATTTTGATAAAGTCGGTAAACTGAGTTGGGGATTGGCGATACTGGCATTTTTGTTTAGAGAGTTGTGCAAGACCGCAAATCCCGAGAAGCACGACATTGGAGGTTGTCTTCTTTTGTTGCAGTCTTGGGCGTGGTTCAGAATGCCATTTTTATGCCCAGAATTGAGCGTGTCGAGTCCTTACATTTTTCCACTATGCCAGAGGTAAGGAAAAAAATATTTTTTGAAAAAAACTAATAATTTTCTGGTAGCCATTTTTTAATATTAAAGTTATGTTGGTTGTTCTGTAGGTGAAGCGGTAATTTAAGCCATGTTGGTCTGGCGAAAGGTCTGAAGGCTATCAGACAGAACATTGAAAATGAATCCGAGAATCAGATAAATATTTGGAGTTTGAATTTAATATTTAATTTGATATAAATATTTAAAATAAAGTTTTTCAATTTAACTTATAATTATAAATTGTACAGTTTTTGTGGACACCGTACGCGGATCTGAGTATCCACGGATGTCTCCCAAAATTTTCAGAGGGTCGAAGAGTGCTTGGAGGGCGATGGTACCACTTATCTTCTACTCAACGATTGAGTGGCATCTGACCGATCGCGTCTTATGCCAGTTTGTTTGCATCCAAAGAATCCCGTTGAACCCTCAAAATTTTGACAAATTACATAGGCTAACTTGACAAGGAAAGCTCGAGGTACAATAAAGTTAATTAGTTGAATGTTTTTATCAATTTGAACGAAGTTTATATTGATTTAAAGAAGAAGAATTTTTTTGTAATATTGCGTGGTAGGTGGATTGGTATGTGAGGCACGTAGAGTGGATTGCTCAATGGAAGGAAAGAGAACATCCGCAACGGTAACCCATTCATAAGAGTGCTTGGACGGTGATGGTACCACTTATCTTCTACTCAACGATTGAGTGGCATCTGACCGATCACGTCTTACGCCAGTTTGGTTGCATCCAAAGAATCTCGTCGAACCCTCAAAATTTTGACAAATTACATAGGCTAACTTGACAAGGAAAGCTCGAGGTACAATAAAGTTAATTAGTTGAATGTTTTTATCAATTTGAACGGAGTTTATATTGATTTAAAGAAGAATAATTTTTTTGTAATATTGCGTGGTAGGTGGATTGGTCTGTGACGCACGTAGAGTGGATTGCTCAATGGAAGGAAATAGAACATCCGCAACGGTAACCCATTTGTGAGTATATAATGTTTGATACGATGGTCAGCCATGATTACTTTTCGTGGTACTTGGTGAATGGGAAGCCAAATCTTTTGACTCTAAAGTAGCAGGCGATCGTTATTGAGCGTATGTAGCGCAACCGCCCGCAGACTGAACGTACGAGGGGGCACGTTCAACTCTAGCGCTGCTTCATCGTCGAGGAGAAGAAATGCTTTAGCCTCCTCAGTACCAACACCATTGCATGTTACCCAACCGATCCGACCATAGCCTTTTACCTACTTCTTGCACTCATCGTTTCATCCGCCGAGTCTGACTGAAGGTTTTTTCATACATGTCGTCGATAACCCCTACGAACTATTTTCGGCTGATGAGTGGCACGTCGTGTTTGCCTCCAAGCTACATACCTTTCTATCCGTTTCAACCATGGCAGACCGATTTTGTGCCCAAATTTGTTCAGCAAACATCGTCGCAGTCCCTATTCTTCAGAAGTAGGCCAGGTGGAACGAGTGGTACGGTTGGAGATGGAACCAAAAATGAGGGCGGTGATGATGACGATGAGGAGGAGGAAGTTTAGCCCATTTAGCGTCGACGCAATCCGATCGACCTCGGCGTCCATCGGGTTGTGGTACCTATGGGCATAGGCACCATTAGTTAAATTTTTTTCCTTTTTAAAGTAGTATATAAAAATTTGAGTTGAAAAATTTATATAAATATAAATGTAACCTATTTGACATTTAATTTCTATGTGCTACCTATTTGACATTTAATTTTTTCAATCGATTTTGTTCAAATAATTATTTACTTAGTCGATAACAAACATGAGTAAATATAAAATAAATATATTTCAACTTTTTAAAAGTTTATATACAAAACGCTTTATTATTTTAATATTCCCTTTTGGGAAAAAAATCTAATAACCACCCCCTTTGAACTACATTTGGAAAAATACCCCACATTCTACATGTACGATATATTTTTCCCAAAAGGCTATTTTCCGGATGTAAAAAAGAAATTTGCGTTCTACAAAACGTGAATTTACTGACATGTTCAGTAACTCGTGTCCTGATGAGCGCGGGTTTTCTGAGAAAGCCTGACACGTCAGGAATCCTTTCAGACCCAAATTCACATTCTATTAAACGTGAATTTACTGACATAATGTAACTTGCGTCCTACAGGACGCGAATTCGGCCACCTTACTATAAATTCCCCGATTAAACGGATGAACATTTTTATGCATCAATATTCACTCAAAAAATATATATAAACGTCTGATTTCTTTAAAAAATGGCAAGAAAAATTGCTGCATTAGTATACTACGACGGTGAGATGATTCCTGATGCAGAAATCGGTGTCGTGTTTCAGTCTAGCAATACTATTTCGCTACAAATTTCAAGGGGAGTAACATTTGAAAGGCTAAAGCGAACGATATCACGGAAGGTTGCTTATGGGATGGAAATTAATTTACTGAGTATTGACTGCCATCTTCGTTAGATCTGTTGTATTTCGTAATATTCGATGTTCTGGACGATGAAGGTGTTCAACTGATGATCGATACCCATACCCAGTTTTCCATAGGATGAGACCTTGAGTTGTTTGTAACATTTTTTGAACAAAATGTCGGAGGCAACACTGTGGTTCCAAATTGGTTGCGCACAAATCTTGACTTCGACCCAAATGCTCATAGCCCCACATCAAGTTTGCGACAAGGAATCAACTTACTAAATACGAACGATGACCAGCCAGCATCATCGTCTGCATCGAGGCCAAGGCATTCTTGCGTCGCCAGGTTTGACTTAGGCCTGAACCTGCCACCAACCCAAGAGTCACCGTATAATCCTTACAGTGGTGGTCTGAGGCCATCGTCATCTACGATGTCGTTCTCCGTGAAGAATTCAATTCATTCGATGATTTTTCATCTGAGAGACACTCGACTTATATCCCTACTGTGGGCCCATCATCATCTACTATACCGTCGTATCTTGAAGAGTTTAACCCATTGAATATTGGATATATGCCCCATCAACGCTCTCGTGATTAGGTTAGCTGTGTAGTACATAGCAGGGTAGAACTTGTTGATGAAGTAGAACTATATAGCTTTGACAGGGATAATTCTGATAAAGAACCACTTACAGAGGTTGGGCCAGATGGTGACAAGATAGGTTTATTTCCAGAAGAACCAACAGACCTTGACGAGCCCGTAAGTACAGAGGATGATACAGAAGATGAGGCAAAAGAAGATACAGAGGACGATAACGAACCTGAACCTGTGCAAATGGTTACTCGGCGCAGTTATACTGCTAGTAGCGCATCCTATTACGAACCACCATCCCACTTAACAACAGTGGATATGGAAAGATTTAACGCTACCGAATTTCCAGAATACCCACAGTTAGAGAATTACAGTGAACGAAATATATTAAAGCCGTGGAGTGGTCTTCAAGACAAAAAAACTGGCGATAACTGCTATTAAGCATTATAGCATACGCAGATCAGTTACTTCCAAGGTGAGAAAAATTGAAGCCGAAAAATATATTGCAGAATACCCCCACAAGTCCGAGGGATGCCAGTGGAGGGTCCGTGTATCGCGATTGAAGAGGCTAAACAACCTATGGAGGATAACCAAATACAACGAACCTCATACATGCTCCGTCGAAAGCTTGAGTCAAGATCATCAGAACTTAGATGTGCACGTGCTTTGTGATCATCTCCTTCCACTCGTGAAAGCTAATCCATGCCTAACTATGTCCGTATGTATAGCTTCCGTTAAATCCCAATTCACATATACTGTTAAATACGATAAGGTATGGTATGCAAGATATCGCGCCATCTAACAACTATATGGCCAGTGGGAAGAATCATACAACGAGTTGCGAACATGGCTGAAGCTGATGCAAAAATACAACCCAGAAATAGTCGTAGAACTTGAGACAGTGCCATCTTACTACAACGATCGGGTTGTTCCTGGGAAGCACCAATTTTTCCGCATTTTTTGGATATTTCCACAATGCGTTAAAGCTTTCCGCCACTGCAAGCCGATGGTACAGATCGACGAAACTTTCTTGTATGGCAGGTACACACAAATTTTACTACTGGAAGTTGCATAATATGGAAATAGAAAATGTATTCTGGTTGCATTCGCTATTGTTGAAAAAAGAAGATATCCTATCGTGGACGTTTTTTCTCACCAATCTGCGCAGACATGTCATGCGTCGTGTTCTACGAAAAAAACCATGCGAGATATGTATTATTTTAGACAGAGGCACAAAGATTTGGGGATCCATCGATTGGACCCATCTTGGGAACCTTTATTTATTCATCATAGGTTCTGTTTGCGACACATTGCTGCCAACTACTACCGGCGATACAAGAATGATGATGAGCGTATAATGGTTCTTCGTATGGGTAAGCCTTTCACTATCAAAATTATATCCATTGTCATGCCATTTAGTATTATTTCTAATTAATTATTCAATCTTTTATTTAATAGGAAGCGCACACCGAGCTGATAAGTTTAAGGAGCTGTTAGAGGAGTTACGATTAAAGAATATAAATAGATATAATTATATCGTTGATATCCCGAGGGAGAAATGTCTACGATGTTATGATGAAGGGCATCGATATGGTCACATGACAACGAACTGAGGCAATCAATTCATCTCTGAAGGGAACACGACATTTACCTATCACATCTGTTGTCAAGGCGACATATTATCGACTGGCTACCCTTTTTGCAACCTTGGGAAAACAAGCAATAAACTGGATGGAAGGTGGCCACAAGTTCCATCCAGATCTCTAGCAAACATTTCAGATATCCATGTAGCACGCAAACGCGATGGGTGCTATATACTTCTCCCGTCACGAACACAACTTTCAGGTTACTGAATTTTCACACCCGCTTGAAGGCATCATGCAGAACAATTACGTTGTTAACCTACGACGAAGAACACGTGACTGCGGATGTTTTCAAACTTTCAAGTACCTATGTGCGCATGCATTTGCTGCATGTGCATCTGTTCATTTCGACGCAATGACACTCGTTGATCCGGTATACCAACTTGAAAATGTTTTCAAGATATACCGCAACGAGTTTCCTCCTACAAAAAATTAACACGATCATACATTATTCAATGATAAACCTAAGTTACGGCCAGATCATTCCTTGCAACGCAAGAAAAATGTCGCTTATGCTCAACTAGGATTCATTGTGCCGAGGATATGGTTCCAAAAGAACGAATATGGAAACCTAGGCTGTGTACAAAATGTAAGAACCCTGGACACGACAGGAGAAAATATCCTCTTAGGACAGGGCCTCGAATCAACTAGTTGTTCTTCTAACTGTAGTTTTTTAAATTATAACAGGAAATGCTATATAGCGTTTTTAACGCAATTTTTAGCAACGCTCAGATACCTTATACTGGATTATTTTTACACTGTTTTACAAAGATGAATCTATAATTCGACGTCAATATTCAATAACAAGAAAAATTATCCCCCAACACAGTGCAAATTCACCTGAAACATGCCTACCGACACTTGTTTTGATGTTACTCAATGCACAAAAACAAGGCTATATAGCATTTTTAACGCACTTTTTAGCAACGTTCTAAAACCTTATACTGGATTATTTTTACATCGTTTTACAGAGATGAATCCATAGTAAAGCGTAGATGTTCAATAACATGAAAAATTATCACCCAATACAGTGCAAATTCACCTACAACATGTCTATCAATCCATGCATATTCAGCAATTTACACGATGAATTCGTGTTCCATTGAACGCGAGTTCCTTGATTACCTGTCACGATATCTTCATTCCATTTAGTGTGAATTTATCGCTGAACTCGCGTTTCGCCAAACGCGAGTTATGTTAACCAATTAAAATAAATGATTATACGAAAGACGGCGCCACATAAGACAAAATTTGTATTTCGTTGAACGCGAATTCACAATTCGCGTTATGAAAAACGCGAACCCTGCTTATGTGTTTACAATGGGGGGTATTTTTCCAAATGTAGTTCAAAGGGGGTGGTTATTAGATTTTTCCCAAAAGGGAATATTGAGACAATAATGCCCTAATACTCCATTTCTTTCTATTTTTACTTATTTTAAAAATATATATTATACTTTTTAAGTTATAAAAATATGATAAAGTACATTACAAGTCATTCAACCATTAATAAAATTAAAAATGGGTCACTGAATTTAAAAAAATTATAAATGAGTCAAACAATTATCGATTGTAAGAAACAAGTCACTTTATCGTTAATTGTATAATAGACGTTAACTTTTTTTTAGTTAGAATTGAGCGATCTCATTTTATAAATAACAAAAGGAGTAAATTTATAGTTACAATCGATAAATAGAGTGACTAGGATATAACTAAAAATTGAAGGTCTGCTGCACACTTAAAGGTAGAGTGACTTATTTGTTAAGATCAATAAATAGAGCAACTTGTTTGTATTTTTTTTTAAATTTGCTGTCTTTTGTAATCTTACTAATAACTGAGTGAGTTGTGGTGCAATCTATCCCAAAATAATATAGGTTGAACTACACTATTAGTCACTAAACTTTAGGTGTTGTTTTATTTTGGTCATTAAACTATAAAAAAATTCAGTTTTGACACTATATTTTTTAAATTTCACTATGCCGTTAAAAACATTAATAGCATGATAATGTGACTATTATATTTTTTTCATAAAACTGCCAATTTTTTAACTGTTATTGTCAGTCGATCGTCAGTTAATCGCCGTTCGTCGTCGATTGACCCACTATAACTATTTGAATACTCTTTGTTTTACTTTTGTGTGAATGTTAAACAACTCAGGTCATATCCTAGAATTAGAAACCTAGCCAAGTATTATTTTGATTATTGAAGTTCAATATTTTCAAATTTAATCATTGGACTTTTAAATTGCTCTTGTTTTGGTCTCTATATCGTTAAATTATAAAATTTATGATGGTATGGATTATTTTATTAGTTTTTATAATGATATGACATATTTCATTAATATTTAATGTCACATAAAATTTAAAATAAAAAATTAAAATTTTTAAACTTTAAATCTCAATCTTAATCCCCAAATCTAAACCCTCGCCGATGACCCCCAACCCCACCCTCACCAACCATTCAACTCGAAGCTTTACCGGTGTTGGAACTATTCATGTTCCACTTGGGGAGCTTTGATGATCAAAAAGCATAAACTATTCAATTAACCAAAAGTGAAAATAACCTTCACCATCACTTAAATGATGCTAAAGATCTCTATGGTTGATAATCCCTTCTTGGGGTGGGGATGAATATATATCCGTTCAAGCTCCATCTAACGGTGAACGACGAAGATCAAAGAACAGAAAAGTGAAGCTTTCAACACTAGATTCGTGGAGTTTTGGGCTTTTCTGGTTAAACAAACATCAGATTTGCGTTCATGAGGGCGAAACAAATTTTGTGAAATTTTTTGAAACTCATTCTTTAGCATTGACGACGGCCGACATGAAGGTCGTTGGTGGGACTGAAATATAACAGTTTGAGAGGGAAAAAAGAAAAATAAAGAAAAATTGAGGAAAAATTGAAGAAAAATTAGGGGGTGTAGGGATCTTAAACGACGTCATTTTGGTCATGTCTACCATGTCATAAGGCGTTAACTAGTTGAGTGACTAAAATAAAAATGATTCAAAAATTTAGTGATTGATTGAAATATTTTAAACTTCAATAGCTAAAATAATAGTGAGAATAAAGGTCAGTGATAAATTTTGTAATTTACCCTAAAAAGAAAATGGAGTAACAGCTGAAATGGTTGACGAAAACATTTAAGTAATGGGCAGAAAGAGGGAGGGGACTCTCTCCGTCCATTTTCAACTTTTAAATCTGTTTCAAAATGACGTTTTTCATTCCCCATCTTTGTAACATCAGCTTTTTCCATCTTTTCAAAGTGTAGAATCTTTTGATTCAAATTGCAATTAGTACCATGAAAGAAAACTTTGCATGCAAGCAAATACACATTTTCCAAACTTTATTTCTTTTTTTTTCTAGTCAAATTCATAATAATCACATACTCACATCAGTACTCGAAACACAATCATCGTTTACTGTCCCCTTTAGCACCTCACTATACATCCCTGGCGTAGAACATCCATAATTGATACGTTAAACAATGGAGTCTGTAAGCTCTAGTTGAGTATAGCTTTAAACTGTGCGCCGTTACGCTGTCGGAATGCTGAGATTAAAACATGGCCTGAGGGAGAGAAAGAGTTGCTTTCGAGACTAGACGTACATTATTCCAGATGAGATAAGAGGTCTTATCACTTGCATTCGAAGTATATGATAGGATCCATCCTCTTCATTCTCGATTCATATCTTGATTCTTCCTTTTTTGCTTCATGAATCAGGTAAACTTTTTGAAGAGCTTTGTCATTTATTCTTCTTCACTATCCTCTCCACTTGAATCTTCTTATTAGCTTGTAGAGGATTTGAGAGCAATATTCAAGTCTTTAATGCATTGCTCTTCTTTCTTCTTCCATTTTAACATCCTTATCTCATGGGTTAGCAATGATCTCATAAGCTCGTCAAGCTTGAGCTACTTCAAGTTTTTTGCTTCAATGATTGTCGTCTTCTTGGAATCTCATGAATCGGGAAGTAAGTAAATCTACTTCCTCACAAGCTTGTCCTCCGAAATTATTCAATAGCCTTTGAGTCCATTCACAATGATGGAGAATCGATCAGACATAACTTTGATGCCATCTTCTAGGTCCACTTGAAATTCTCATACTCAAGGTTGAGAAGACCAATCTTGGTCTCCTTTACTTCATTTGTTCCTTCATGAGTGACTTCAATATTGTCCCAAATCTCATTGGCACTTGAGCAAGAAAAAGTCTTTGCGAACTATCTGATCCAAGAGCACAAAACAAGATGTGAATAGCTTTATCGTTGAGTTGCATATTCTTCTTATCTTCTGTATTTTATTCCGCATTGCTTCTTTGAGGTACGAACGGGGCCTCAAGAACTACATCCCAAAGACGATAGTCAATGGCTTTGATGAAGAACATCATCCTATTCTTCCAATAGGAGTAGTTAACACTGTTGAAATCACGAGGCTTGTCGATGGATTACGCCATGATCTCCGGTTGATGTAGAAATGTTGATCACTTCAAGGATCGACTCTAGGATGTTAATCCGGTATAAAGACAAAGCTCTTATATCAATTGTTAGGAGGCTCGAACGATCAACTGAATGCCAATAGAGGGTGAATTGGATTTTTGCTTGGGTGGATAAAAAGCTAAGTAATAAAAATTGATACGATGATTTATAATTGTTTGGCTTTCTAACCAAAGTCTACCTCCACTACCTTAGTTATCCACACTAAGGATTTTCTCAAATTCACTATTGAATTTCTTTCCTTTTTTCATGGCTCAAGGAAATAACTCTTACAACACAAGACTTATACCCCCAAAGTCTTGTTAAGCTCGCTCACAAAGAGAAAAGAAATAAACAAACAAGGAAAAACCTCTCTAGGCAAATATGTTTGCAATTTAAGCTCACACCCAAAACCTAACACTTGAACAAATATAACAATTAAGCTCACAAGTGTGTTCTACAAAGAAAATTGACAATGAAAGCTCAAAAACACTTTCTCTATACATGAATGTTGGTAATGTTGTTTTTTGTTATTCCACGGCTACTTGATTGAGTCTTTTAAACCCTCTAATGAGTTTGTAGCTGTTACTAGCCGTTGGGGTTGGTTTAGAGCTGTTGGGGACTTTATTTCCAGCCATAAATGCACTTTTGGAGCATGGTATATCGGTACACAAGTTTTGGTATTGGTATGCGACCTGAAATAGAAAAAGTTCTTGGACATTTAATACACAGGGTATCGGTACATGATATAGGTGTATTGGTACATACCCTAGGGTATAGGTACAGCCAAGCCTGTACCGGTACACCTTTTGGCTATAGGAATTTGGAGTTTTGGGAAAACAAACGAGCGTATCGGTACGGGTAAAATGGGTACCGGTACAACTGACTGGGTATCGATATCTGGAAAGGGTATAGGTAATCACAGCTTTTTTTTGATACTTTGTCTATTTAAAATCATTTTGAGCATGTCAAAAACCCTTTGAAAACCTTTCAAACATATTTTTCGAGTTAATGGACTTTTAAATATTTTTACAAATTAGTTTAAGTCCAAAAAAAATTTCATTTGAGTTATATCAAAATTAAATATCTCAACAAATTTAAAGGCGAGTGACATTTTTGTAACTTTCAAAAGAAAAGTTACTTATTTATTAACAAATTCATAATTAAGTGAAATTAAGGGTAGTTTTTCCAATAAAATATTATAATTAAATTATGATACAAAACTAAAAAAAGTAGAAATTTGATAATAACAATTTTCGCTTTTTTAATTTAATCTATATTTGTAGAAATTTGTAAAATTTAATATTTCAAAAACCATTAAAATCATAAAAATAATATAAAACCTATAAAAAATCATAAATTTTATAACATTCTAAAAATTTAAAATGCAAAAAATATAAAAATATTATAAGATAATAAAGATATATAAATCTTTCATTTTTTTTAAATAAATATAAAAATATAAAACAATATAAAATATTAAAATAATCTCTATAGATTCACCATAAATAAATTTTGTTTTTAATCAAAACTCACCATTGATGTTGAGTTTGCTACAAGAACATTCTAGGTATTTGAATCATCTTCTCTTGGATTCCTATTCATATATATTGGATAGTTTATTAGTTCAAATATTTTTTTTGCTTCTGTTGAGTAATTTTATTTAAAAAACATTTTTATAAGTTTTATTACAATTTTTTTCAGAAAAATATACTTTTGTATAAAAATTTCAATGACTTTTATAATTTTAAAATTTATAAAATTAAAAAATATTTTATATTTGTAACACTTTTATTTTATTATATATATTTAAAAATATTATAGTTTTTAATGTTTTAAATTGTTTAATGATGTGGCATTATATGATTGGTATGCATGTTTACTGACCAATTATAACGGAAGAACCTTAATTCATATATTTTTTGAAAAGTTATATTTTGTCTTCTTGAAGATGGTATCTTGACTTCGTCCCTGTTTAATATCCATTTTAGTATTCTTCAAATTCGGACAGAATGTAATTCTTAGGTCATCCTATTCCCTTTACATTTGAATTGTGTTTTTAGTTTAATGTAATCTCATTAATATATTTTAAAAAAAGGAACAATCTTAACACAAAATAGGTTGGTTGAACAATGTTCCCACCTGAAAGCGACTAAGGAAAAGAAACAAAGCATTAACGCATGAACAAATCTCACTTCCCCCCTTTCTTCCATACCTGGCAAAGATTCAGCAATGGATACTACAGCATTATACTATATCTTAGCACCTCGTGGGGATCTTTTAATCTAATCCATCTTAATTGTTTTCTTTTTTTGCGCTCTCGGCTTCTAAATATTTTGTCCTGACTAATTCGGACCGATAAGTGTCGCACACCTGGTTGTGGTGGGTGGGTCTCCCAATAGGATTTTTCTGTATACACAAGGCCTCGAACTCAAAACATGCTTAAACAATACCAAGCTGCTTACCACTTGGACCAAACCTCGTTGGTCCATTTTAATTGTTTTTAATCCACTTTAAAAACCATTTTATTTGATACAACTGAGATTACAAGATTTGATATGCTATTAGCTTAATCAAATTCTTAACTAACCAAAAGTTTTATTTAGACATTTTCTCATAAATTAATTGTATTCTTCTTATAAAAACTGAATAATAGTGTTCAACACTAGGAAGTAATACAAATAGAGAGCTAGATTTGTGTATCTCAAGTCCACAACCAGCTCAAACTTATAATTAAGCACTTGAACAGCTCAAATTCCTCATTTGTTTATCAACACTTGCGGCTATTCCACCTGATATATACATACATATATGGAGTATATTATTTAACTGAAGATGCAGTAATGGAGGCAATGGAGAGGGGAAGGAGATGAAGACGATGAAACCCAGAATGCATAAACACTGAAGATTTATATATATAGGCCAAAAAGCCATTGCTTTGATTTTCTCTTTCCTTTTCAGTTTCAGTTTCTCTGTTTTTTTGTGTTATTTGCGGTACACGCACAAGTTTTTTTTTTGGTTCCGTATTATTTGTCATTCCACAGCTCATAAAAATTCATAACCAGCCTGTTTTATTTCTTCCTCTCATGAAACCCTTTTTCTCTTCTCTCCACTCTCTCCATTCTCAGGTCTACCACCCTCTTCTTCCCCTGAACCGCCGTCCACGGTGGGCTCGAATGGAGTCGTCAGCAGCCCACCACCGTGATTGTAATAAAAGCAAGACCAAACTCGTCGTCATCATGGGGGCTACCGGCACCGGGAAGAGTCGTCTTTCCATCGACTTGTCCACCACCCATTTCCCTCACGCTCGAATCATAAACTCTGACAAAATGCAACTCTACAACGGCCTGGACATAACCACCAACAAAATCCCTCTCCACGAAAGGAAAGGGGTCCCCCACTATCTTCTCGGCGACGTTTACTCCATCGACGCCGACGTTTCGCCGTCTCAGTTCCGTTCGGAGGCGGGTTTAACGATTTCCAGCATCGCTTCAAGTGGAAACCTGCCGCTCCTAGTCGGCGGGTCCAACTCGTTCATCCATGCTCTCCTCGAGGAAACCTTTGACCCCCGAGTTGACGACGTATTCGCCGCGCCGGAATCAGTGAGCCACCTGTTGAGGTACAACTGTTGTTTCCTTTGGGTCGACGTGGCCTGGTCGGTACTCTCCGACTACTTATGTGAACGAGTCGACGACATGCTCGACTCAGGCATGCTGGAAGAGCTGGCTCAGTTCTACGACCCGACAAAGGAAGGAATCCGGGTCGGGTTAAGAAAGGCAATCGGAGTACCCGAATTCGACAAATATTTTAAGAAGTACCCACCGTGGGAAAGCGAAGAAAACGGGACGGTTCCAGCAAGATGTGATCAGGTGCGGAGGGACGCATACGAGGAAGCGGTGAGGGAGATCAAAGACAACACGTGTCGATTGGCGGAGCGGCAGGTAGGGAAGATCAAACGGCTCAGAGAAGCCGGGTGGGAGCTGAAGAGACTAGACGGAACGGCGGCGTTTGAAGCGATAATGAAGAAGAAAGAGTGGAGGGGTATTTGGGGAAAGGAAGTGCTGGAACCAAGCGTGAAGGCCGTGAACCGGTTTTTGGAGTAGGTTGTTGGTCCAGCTTTTATCCAGCTAATTTTATTCTTTCTTCCTCCATAAACAAAACAAAAAACAAACCTATCCCTTTGCTTTGATTTATATTTTTAATTTCCAAACATAAATGTAATTAGTGTTTTGGTAAATTGGACACCAGTTTTGAAACTATAAGTATTTTCGAGTTTAAAATTTAAAGTTTAAATCATTCGAATATAATACATTCAAAAACTTTATAGGAAGACATGTTATTGTTTTCTGTTATCCGTACTCGAATTAGAAAATGTCTCTTTTTAATGTTTTAAAATAGTGTAAAATGGAATGCCATGTGGCTGTTATGTATGTGGGGGATTTGGAAGAGGACAAACAATTCAAATGGTACAAAATTGGCCTTTTTGATATATATATATATATATATATAATGTGGCAACATATGAATGTGGTTGTGAACAAAATTTAACTTAATTTTTTTTAAAAAAAGTGAATTTCCGATTTACTTTGATGCAAAAAATCCTACTCGAAAAAAAAATTAAATGAAGTTTGAGTTATAATGTGAGATTTGAATAACTCAAAATTTTTAATAATTAGTAGATCGATTTTTAAGTTCGAGTTGAGTCCCTCAATTTTGTCCCATATATACATCTTGCATATGAAAAATAATATGTATATCATATATTTCTTTTATCAACAAGTATGAATTGATTTAGAAGAGTGAAAATCATATAAATAAAATACTACCATGTGCCTTATTAAAAACCTCTCTAAACATATGATGGAGAAAAAAAGTGCAACATGATACTATTGAGTTGACAAAACACCACGACAATGTGAAAGGAACAAAACACCAAACTAGAACATCATAGCCAAAATACTAATAGCATGGCAATTCACACCACATATGTATATAGTATATGGTTAAAAAAATTTGTTTAAATCGAAATTAATTAATATTATAATATTATAAATATTTACAATTAAATTTAAACAAAATATTCAAACAACCTGACTCTGCTCATAAAAATTTTAAATAAAGTTTAAATTATAACATAGAAATCGACAACTCGACTAACTAAAATCTTAATTCAACTAGATCGAATGCTCACCCCTATAAATAACACAATGGCGAGTCTACAAGGCCACCTAGGGGGCAATTGCACCCCAATTTTTGGGGAATATTTTTTCGGTTTTAAATTTCTTCTTAAAAAATTAATTTACTACAAAGAGGAAAAAAATAAAAAAACTACATATCCATTTTAAAAAATATTTTAGACCTTCTTTCTTAAATTTTTGATCCGCCACTAGAATAACAGCTATATTTGAGATAAAAAAAAAATCCTACACCTCATTGGCAAGGAAATAGGATGTGTCTGAAACACAGTCTCATTATAAGTTTCTATTTTATTTTTTATTTTAATGATAGATTGTCGCTCAAGAAATTTAAATTGAGGAAATGCAATAACTTTAAACAAATTCCAGAACATATAATTATTGTTGTAAAAAAAACTAAAAATTGGTTTTAGGTTCGATCGGTTGAATCATTAATTTTAAAAATATTAAAAAAAACATTAGAAACTTAATATATGAAAATTTTCATTACCATATGACAGCCCTGGATTCTTGGAACAGCAGAGCAATGGTCTTCATGTTCTGTTATCTATTTTTAGAACGAGAATTTAAAAAAGAAACGGCCGTTCTTTCTCTCGTCATCATGAGCTAAGTTTAACTAACTGCGCCCACAAACAAATGCAGCCAGCTTGGATTAGGACAATCATTGCTATCATCGACTCATTATTTCCTTCATTTTTTTTATCCCCTCCAATGCCTGACCACCATAGCATATGTTCAATTAAGCTACTATTTGTATACTGTATCCGTATGCATGGTCCGCACGTAGAAAGCTACACCTGAAAAAAAGAAAGAAAGAGATATTGTAAAACGCTCAGATGTTGCATGTAAACCTTAAATCATAAACTCAAAAAAATTGTCATTTCAGCCAAAAACGCGGCAAAGCCACCATTAATGGGTTCAATCGAATTCGATATCTGGTTCGAAGAGGCAGAAAGTGGAAACAGACAGCAGCACAGGGAATGCATATCGGACCAACTTGTAAGTTTTGGGGACAGATTAAATGGGTTCGTGTTCAATAGGGAAAATAAGTGTATTATGGCAGCAAAGTGAAGGCCATGTTTCGTTGTTTTCTGCTGCTACAAATGCCAACTATGTCTGTAAGATTTTTTTCGTTAGTACTATAAATTTGTTCTGTTAGAGCAGGGACCTATTCTTATTCAACTGGAATAGGAAACAATATTCAGGCAAATATATATATATATATTGTTATTATAATAAAAAGTTTTTTAAGAAATTGGAAATTGGGCTCTTGTATACAGTCGAACTCAGTTTCCACTTGCATCGTGCATGTGTCCATGTGCAATGTCAAGAAGAAAGTATCGAAATAAAAGAAAAAACCATAACACTTGGGAAAAATTAAATTGAAAGTTGATGTTATTATATATATTGTCTTAGGGAAAAAAACCATAACCTTTTTGGTACGTTTTTATTCTAATAGGTTGTTTGATTGCTTTTTTTATTTGATTTTTTTATTAGGGTTGCATTAATATCGTCATGACCGATGAAATGGCATTCTTTTGAAGATCGTATTGATCTCCTTATTTTGGACCATCGAATTAAATTTGGATACAAACTCACAGTTACCGTTTTTATTCGCGATTGAATTGTAATAATAACTGTGTTGTCTGGTTTTAAATTAAATATTAGTAATTTTATCAATTTATTGTATTATTACTTATTAGTGTAGTGTTGTTGGACCCACTCAAATGATCATAGTTCAGCAGTGCAAGTGTGAAACTCAAATCACCCAGACCCAAAATAGATTAAATTCATATTAATCTAAATTCAAAGGTCATAATCCGTTTTTAAGAAAATCAAGAAGAAGAAATTCATGAGATTGGTAAGCATAATATATTTGGATCATTATTAAAATAAATTTGAATAAGATCCACGAATGATGTGATTTAAATTGAAATATTAGAAAAACATATAATTCACGCAAATTGAATTTGAAACTAAAATTTCATTATTTGTATAGACTCGAATAACTCAAAAAATTTAAAACTTAAACTCATCCATTCTTGATATTTAGTACCAAAACCAGTTAATATGTTTCATATATTATAATAATAATAATTTAAATACCATTTGAATGTATATTATTAGCTTACAATCAGCGGCAGATCCATGCTTAAGGTTAGGTGGGCACTGAACTTTTTAAAGTTCTCACACTTGACTTTAATTTTTTTAAATTATATAATTTGTGCCCACCCTGAAATTTTGAGATTTTCATGACTTGTGCCCACCCTAAAAAATATTTTGACTTGTGCCCACCCTCAAAAAACTCTGGATCCGCCATTGCTTACAATATCATTTAATTTCTCAAAAACATATTTTGACAACAATGCTAAACAGTGAAATCTTAAACTAAACTTTTTAAAAGTATTTTTCATCTCATCTTTTAAAAGCAATGCTAAATTAGCCCTAAGTATAAAGACAAAATAAAATAATAATACCAATAGCTAAAGAAAGGTAAATATACATCTTTGTAACTGATTTCGACTTTAAGGTTCAATTTAGTACATAAGCTTATTTTTTGTTCAGTATAGTATATGAACTTAACTTTAAAGTTTAATTCGATACATGGAATATTTTTTGTTCCATAGACACATGAACTTGACCTTTTGATCCAACTTGATACTTATAGTACATAATTTATTTAAATCAATTTGAACTGTGAAGTCAACTTCAAGTATCAATTTGAACAAAAAAGCATCAAGTACATAATTGGACTAGAAATAGATATCAAATTGAACTTGTTGGTTCAATTTGATACTTAAGCATTTTCTTAGGTTCATTAGGTATCTGAACTTTGCTTATTGATTCAAATCGATACTTGAATTTGACTTTTTTAGTCTAAATTGATACTTACGATAAATGACTTATCTAATTCAAATCCAAATTCCGGTACAATTTGAAGTAAAAAGCCAAGTTCATGTAACTTAATTAGATAAAAAGAGAGTTTAGGTATCAAATTGAACCAATAAACCAAGTTTATGTATTTAATTGAAAAAACTTAAATACCAAATTAAACCTTAAAATTAAATCAAGTACTAAAATGTATTTTTTTACATTAAACGAATGCAAATTATAACGATGGAAAGGCAAATGGAAGATCCAAGGAAAAGAGTTGAGGAAAGACAAAATTTATTGAAAAAAAGAGGTGACTTGTTATTGAAAAAATATTTCATAATTTATTATATTTTTATTTCATTTTTATTACATTTGATTAATGAAGGTATATGTCGTCAGGACCACATGCTGACTTTACACAAGATAAATAAAAAATTAACTTGTAGTTATGTCGGCTTCAAGCCAGTACTCATGTTAATTTAGTTAATTTCGTTGATTATTCTATAGATTATGAAATAAAAATAAAACAACACCAAAACGTAAAATAGAAAAACTCAACACAACATCCTAATAATTAAAAGCAAATTCTTGGAAGCATTCTTTAAAATATTAGGCATAAACATAGCAATAACATTCATTTGAATATTGCATTTGTTGCGGGAGAACATGATGGGTTATTTCAGCAGAAACCAAGACGAGGAGCAGCGAGTCGGTCCGCGTGCGGTTGCTTTGCTCATTATCCCATAACTCAGCCTTTCCCCAGCTGCTCATTTCTATGTTTTTTAATGCTTAGTGAGACAACTTTCATAGGCACAAGTGAACGTTTTATTAAATATTTATAATGTTACGGTACTAATCTACTAATTACCAAAAAATAAGTTATTTGAGTTATTCGAATGTTCATTTTATGATTCAAACTTTATTTGAAAGTTTTTCGAGTTGGGTTTATAAAATTATGAGGCGAGTCAAGACGAATCGAGTATTCTTGCGCCGATTCTAGTCAAATAATTCAATTTTTTCAAGTGGTGTCGAATTTTGCGCACCCCAAACTGCAACAGTAATTGAGACAGGATTCAACTGATAAAAGAGAGAAAGTTTTTAAAATTAAATTAAGGGAATTATTTCTTTCTTATTTTTTATTAATATTTTATTTATTTTGAGAAAGGGTTGGTCCAGTCCAAAAAGTTTAACCCATTGGGCAATTTGAAGCCCCAAAGATTCATTATCCAATTTTAAGATCCAAAAAAAATAAAAGGCTAAAGAATGATGGACCTCAAATTGGCTTCGTTTCTCAAAAATACTTTTTAGTATTTTTAAAGTGGTCTCATGCTAGTATATGTTTAATTTCAATGATTAAAAAATTTATATATACATTGCAGATAAAGCTACAAAGTTGCTCGAACTAAATAATATTTGATATAAAATTAAAAAAGTATCAAAATCAATTTATTTGAAAATAAAATAAGAACACTAAACTCAAATTGTAATTCTAGTGATAAAGAGCCTTATGTTTCCTTTTGCTGATCCAGGTTCGAATAACATTATCTCTAAAAGATGGGAAATAAGGAATAGTAATAGCTAGATGTTAATAAAACAAAATATACATGCACTATATGTAAAAATTGAGAGGGGGCATGGGCCCTTCCCACCCCTTAGTCCGTCCATCCCTGTTTGTTTAATTTGTTGAGCAGAAAAAAATTTGTTTATATTATTTTGAGTTTTTTTCATTGATACTAAGATATTATTGAATTTGAGATTCACTAATTATCAAATGGTCAGAGATATTTACGTTGTCTTATCCCTGCAGGTGGCATCCTCACCCGAAATCTGCCTATAAATTGGAACAACAGAACGAGTTGTGGAGGTAAAAAATTAGCGAGGGAGTGATTTTTTGTGTGTAGAGAGCTTAGGGAAAGAGCTTTTTAGTTATTAAATTGGGTATGTAATTTTTTAGTTAATTTATAAATTATTTGATTAGTTATGGATAATATATTTATTAATCTTATTAATTTTTTATTGCATGAGGTGAAGAGGTTTCAAGGGATGCATTTGGAGCACATTTTCGTTGATTAGATACTTATATTTTTTTAATTTATATAATTTAAATGTAGATATATTGTTGTAGATATGTACAAAGATTTTATTTTAGGGTAATAATAATAATTATAAAATTATAGGGTTTTAGGATAAGAATAAGTGTTGTTTAGGAATTTTTATTAATGTAGCTATGTAGAGTTTATTATTAAATTATTAATAATGTATGCATTAGAATTTCTTGAAGATAATAATTATTTTGATTGTATGAATTTTTATTAATTCTATATAGAGTAAAATGTTATTTGTATTATTATTAAGTATAGTAATTTGGTATATTAAATTTGGCTTAAGGGTTTAATAAACCCTTAAACTTTTGCAAAAAAAAAATCAAGTAAGCCCCTAAACTTTTTTGTACCAAATTAAGCCCTCAAACTCAAGAAAAAAATCAAATTGGCCCTTTGACCAATGTTGACCGTTAAATAAGCCCTTAAACTTTTGCAAAAAAATCAATTAAGCCTCTAAACATTTTTTGCATCCAATTAAACGCTCAAACTCGAAAAAAAAATCAATTTGGCACTTTGATCGTTAAATTTAACGGTTTTTTTAATCTTCTTGGCATGTGTCGCAACAGTATAATGCCATTTGTCATTTCTAGGAATTTTTAAACTTTAATTTTTAAAAAAATATATAAAAATCTGAAAAAAAATCTAAAAAATTCTGGAAAATTATTTTAAAAATATAAAAATATTTTTAATTATGAAATTTATTTAAAAATAATAAATAATAATTTTTCAAAAGATTAAAATATTTAAAAAAAATTAAAAATATTAAATATTATTATACAATTATAAAAAAATAAATTAAAATATATAAAAATCTGAATATATATATATAGATTTTTTTGGATTTTTTTGGATTTTTATATATTTAAATTTTTAGATTTTTTTTTCTTCAGATTTTTATATATTTTTTAAAAAGTAAAGTTTAAAAATTCGTAGAAATGGAAAGTGGCATTATCCTGTAGCGACACATGCCGAGAAGATTTTAAAAAACTATTAAATTTAACGGTCAACATTGGTCAAAGGGCCAAATTGATTTTTTCTTGAGTTTGAGGGCTTAATTGGGTGCAAAAAAAGTTTAGGGGCTTAATTGATTTCTTTCTTGAGTTTGAGGGCTTAATTGAGTGCAAAAAAAGTTTAAGTGCTTAATTGATTTTTTTTGCAAAAGTTTAAGGGCTTATTAAACCCTTAAGCCATTAAATTTTTATTGTTTTATAAATTATTTGATTTGTATAGATTCTATTATTATAATTTGAATTATTTTAATTTGTAGAATTTAAAAATAATTAATAAGCTAGAATGTTGTTAAATGTTTACTTAATTATATTCGAGAAAAAAATTAGTCATTTATATAGGTATATTCAAGAAAAAATTAGTATAATTAAGGGAACCATATTCAAATAATTCTAGGTATATTCGAGAACAAAAAATAGTATAATTAAGGGAACTATATTCGAATAATTCTAGGTATATTTGAGAACAAAAATTAGTATAATTAAGGGAACCATATTCGAATAAAATATCAAATAGAATGGTTTCTAATATATGAAGTCATACATGGTATATTCGAATAAAATTATAAATATTAATAATCAAAGTAGTTGGTGTGCTGATAAATTTAAGATATGGTGTCTGATCAGTTGTTGCAGTTGGACCATATGCACATTTCATCTTATATCAGCGTAAATAATTTGTAACTTATTTATTTATCTTCGAGTAAGTAATGTATGTTAGTTGTATAATGTTATTAATTAAATTTAATTTAGTCAACGCAGGACGATCAGCATTACTTTTGTCATCGAGGGACGATGACGGAGGAACCATCTGCTCACATTGTTCGTTACTTACAGCAGGCAGGATTTTATAATGCGACATTTGTGCCTGGCTATAAGGTGGTCCCTGGGTTGATAACTGCTTTGATTGAACGCTGGAGACCAGAGACCCACACGTTTCATTTTCCAGTCAAGGAGTGCACGATAACGCTGCAAGATGTAGCTTTACAGCTCGGTGTCCCCATAAATGGGAATGCGGTCATGGGGCAGAATAACTACAATGTCTATGGGATGTGCAACCAGTTCCTCAGGAAAATTCCTTCAGAAACCGACACGAAAATGTTACGTGTGAAGGTAATCTGGTTGGAGAATGTATTCAGGGTAACCAAAGACTTAACCCGTGAAGAAGTTAAATGCGCAACACGTGCTTATATCATGCATCTCATTGGTGAGGTATTGATGCTGGATAAATCTGGTAATCTTGCGTACACGCAGTATCTACCACTGCTGGAAAGTTTTACCGAAGATCGTTCGTATAGCTGGGGCTCTGCGATATTGACAGTCTTATACCATGAAATGTGCAAGGCTGTTATTGTTAGAAATGGGAATAAGATATCCGATATTGGTGGATGTCTTATCTTACTACAGTCTTGGGCATGGTATTGACTGCCATATTTGACACCTATTGTCAATAACCTAGTTGAGTTTCCACTTGCTGGAAGGTAATATTAAAATAAAAATTTATGATGTCTATATTTTTTATTAAAATTTATTTCAAATTACTAAATATCGTATTTTCGGTTTCCGTATAGGTGGCGACATGATTTGAGAAAAGCTGGGGTGGTGCACAATAACGTTGTTGACGTGAGACTGAAAATCGAATCTGAAAGGAAAAATTAGGTATGAAAGTTGGTTTAATGTACAGTCTTGCGTACCTCAATATTTGTAGATGTTAATATAAATTTTTTTGACAGTTCATTTGGACGCCGTACGAAGATACGGAAGTACAATCTTGCGTACCCCAATATGTGTAGGAGGATACTACATTTTGGGGTGCAGATGTATTGTTGATCCATTTTTTTGTGGTTGAGTTTCAGTGTGCTGATCGAATGTTGCGACAGTTCTGATATCATCAACATGTTCATGGTCTTCTAATTGATCTCAAAGATATTCACACCGGAGATCAAAAAATTAGGTTTGATGATAATTGGAGGTGCAAGCAAGAAAGTTTCATTGCTCGTTGGAACAATCGAAACTTATATGTGCCATCTTCTGTGACTCCAATCCAGAAAGATGATTTTTGTGATGATTCAGACTATATAGAATGGTTTTGTAACAACAGAAAACCATTCTTGACACCCATCTAAGTGAGTAAGAGATGGCATACAAAGCGTAGGTGCTCATATTAGCATGAAGCCAGTTTGTCTGCGCATATGGAGAACTTGTAGCCGCCACCAATTAATTCTACAAATTGGTCATCATAGAGTTCAGATGTACCCTCAGGGCATGTAGGGGGAACATATGATTATGATGATCCATGGGATAGAGCACTGTAAATATCCTAGATGTTCCATTCACAGCGCACTGATGTTGGATCATCCAGAGTGAGTGCTTTTCAACAACCACCTTCATACTTGCCTAGCCCGCCCTTTTTCACTCCATTATTTGTTGAAGATATGTACGCGACACCACCTTCTATGCGGATGTTGTATGACCACCCAGGCAAGGAAGAGAAGAATCAGGATGACCTGTAGTCACCACGGAGGATGGCTCAACCCCCACGACGGTATGATCAGATATGTTCCCTGCACAAACAAAAGTTGTCGAGGAGGAGGAGAAAATAGATTGTTTTTTTTTCTATTTTGGGATTTTTTAATAATGTCAGTTTAACCTTTTTATTTTGAACGATTTGAGATGTTAATTTTTGTGAATTTTTATTTATTTCATATAATGTCAGTTTAAATTTTTATAATTGGAAATTGGAATTTATATTGTTTTATTGTTTTGTTATTATGGGACAGATGCACTTAATTTCAAAATATTTCATTACTTCATTAATTAAATTTTACAAAAGCAATCAAAATAATGCATACATAACGAATCCAAAACAAATTACTGTGACGACCCGACACGATAGTTAGCACGATTCGGACATTTATCTCTCGTATGACCTACCCCCCCGGCAAAGTCCACAATGCCTAACTTGAACTCCCTCTCGGTCATCCGGATCATCTATACTAGTATGAATGTAGGAGGAAGTCGGTCGACCCTTTAGCTTTCTTCGAAGACTGAGATTTGGTAACCATTCTTCGTATATTGGATATGTTGGCCAATATTCCTGATTTGGAATCATCCTAAACATAGGCCTATAGATATCGGACATAGTTTTTAGCCTAAAAGAATCACTTGCCAATGTATATGGGTCTATACGGACATGCATGCATGCGGCGATTGTGTGATAGCACGGGTATCTATATGCCTGAAAACAACTGCAGTCACACCAACTCACATTTAGGTTTACTTGGAACAATTTTTGCTCATTCGGGCGAACCTTGGCTTGGACATTAAATTTTGCATTGTTGGGGGTCAAAAGAATCTACCCTCATGCCGCTTGCTTCCTCTTAAAGTTTCTCCATACTCTTTTGGAGAGTTTCAGACCGCTGTTGTCCCCTATTTATTTAAGAGTTGACTCTCTTCCCTTTGTCGCACCACACTTTGCACAGTCTGAAGTACGTCTCCCAAACAATACTGACAATTGAGAGATAGTGTGTCCCTTTCAACACAGAGTTGATAGCCTCGTCAAGGTTAGTGGTCATATGGCCGTAACGTTACCTTCATCATAGGCCTGTGACCATCGCTCCCTTGGAATATCAGCGACAAAATTATGTACATGTTTTTCGTGCCTTATAAAACGACTAAACTTCGCATCAAACCTTGGACGAACAGGTTCATACCCTGCTCGTAAAATGTTAGTTAGTAAATGCAATATAAAATATCATACATAAATAAATCAATAATTTAGACAATAAAAAATCACACCTTACTTGCGTTTAAAATTTCTTGTCAAATATGATTGCTCGGAAACTGAGTTTTTTACATTTGCAGCAATATGCTACAAAATAAGTTGGATAAGCATGTAGAGGTCTCCATAAACTTTTGCACCGATCGATTACTAATAATAGTGCAGACCCTCTATCAGAAATCACACAAATCTCGTCCTCTTTGATTACGTGTCGGCGTAAATGCTTCAAAAATAGTTTTCATCCCTCGACATTTTCCTTTTCAACAATGGCAAAGGCTATTGAAAATATATTCCTATCTCCATCTTGCACCACAACAATAAGCAATATTTGGCCGTATTTACCGTACAACAATGTTCCTTCTATTTGAATCATACATTTGCATAATGCAAATCCTTCAATGTACGGCTAAAATGCCCAAAATAACTTACTGAATATTCTTTTTTCTGGGAATTACTTCTCCTTGTAGTGTTACCACCGACAACATTTCGTACTCCACAATAGTTCCTGGGATAAATATTTGTATTGCTCGTAATAGAGCCGGTAGCTCATTATATGATTTATCCCAATCGCTGTAAACAAGAGCCATCGTCTTTTTCTTCGCCATCCACGCCTTATAATAAGATGTGATGTATCTAAGCTGTGCACGAATCGATGCTACCAACACTACAATGGCGATCCTCGAATTCTTCTCAACCAACAACTTTGTGTAAGAGCATATCAAATCGGAGTCAAGATTTTTGTGATCCCGTGAGACTAAAGTCATGGTACAAGAGTGTTGATCATTGAACTTTCTTACCTCCCACATATTCTCCCGTTTCATATACGAAACTCGTATCCTCCAATTACATTTGCTCTTATAATTCAAGCACCTTACACAATATGTTAAGCTATCATATTCAACAACACAAGATTACATATGGCGTCTGACGCGGTACTCTTTAACTGCTAACTGAGCATCTTTCTTTGTATCGAATTGAGCTCCGAGTTCTAACACTCCGTCGGTTGAAGCTGAAGAATGAAAAAATACACGTGCCTCATATTCTAGATCTAGCATTGCAGCATAGTCCACCTCATACATGTGGACTGGAGGCACATAAGCTGAAAGATTGGGTTCCGGTTGCTGCAGCTCGGGTTGAACATAACCCCAAACTGGCGGCTCGTCGACCAATCTATATATAGCAGACACTGCTGCCCAAACATTTTCCTCAATGTCAAGATCATGTGCCTGAGCAACAACGGTCCTAAGAACATCAACATCATCAGCATCAAGCAACTCAACATCATCATCTTCTGCCATTAGTATAACATTTTCGTCGTCCTCGCTGAAATCATCAAATATTTTGCCCCAACGACCAAAAACGTTTTCGGTGCCACAATCCATCGTAATATCAATTCTGTATGAAATGCCAATTTTTATTAGAAATACATTTAAAAAATGCGTCGTATCATAATGCAAAAATTAACTTAAATTCACTTACCCGATTTTAAAATATTCGATCACCCTCAACGAGTCTCTTAATTTCTCCAAAATTCTCCCCGAAACTCTCTCACAAACAAACAAACCTTAAATTTTAAAATAGAAAGAAAACAAAATATAATTGTCCCGCTCGGGTAGTTTGTATATATATTCAGGGTCAAGATGCCATCTGCAGACGGTGTCCATTACTTGTGTTGCCATCTGTAGATGGTGTCCCTTAGGGAATCTTCCAGACCTGAACGCCATCTGCGCGTGGCGTCTTGTCGAGCCAGCTTTATCGGCTCTAAAAGCCTGACATGTTGACTGCAACTAGCTGAGCTCGCTGGATTCGCGGCTCAAACATTGAAATTTTACTTGTGACGCCACCTGGTGGAAATTTAAATTTTAAATAATAAAAAATTAAAAAAGATGCCACCTGCAGGTGGTGTCCTCAAGCTACTGTAGTTTTTTCCGTGGTTCCCAAATTATCGATCACCATGCCTTATATCCCCAATTGGGGATGTATTATTCCCTAAAAAAGCCTATTTTTATGGTAAGATTGTTTAAGTATATTTTTATTTTATTTAATGAAAATATTTATGAGATGTGATATTAATTTTTTATATGTATGTTTTTTTAATAATTACAATTAAATAATATTTACTTATTTTATTTTTATCTACAAATGTATCTAAATCAATATAATTACATTGTTATTAAAATTTTAATATACAATAGAACCTCTATAAATTAATACTCGATAAATTAATAACCTCTCTAAAATAATAATTTTTTGGTCCCAACTTGGGCCCAAAGTTTAAATTAATAATTTCTATAAATTAATAATATAATAATTTTTCGGAAAACCCTTATATAAATTTATGGTCCTTTCAATATTATAAATTAATAATTCTATAAAATTACAAATATAACTATGACAACTTAGTAAAATATGATTATATTGTTGTTGCTTCCTCTTAAAATTTAAATCTAGCTGTATTTCATCTCTAACTTTCCTTACTGCATCCAAAAGTTCCGGTGTTGTGTTCTCATACTGCATCCATGGTTGGTTGGTTTTGATTTGGATTGACTAATTAGGAATGTTTGATGTTGTTTGTATAGTGGTTGATTTCCTTACCATACATGAACTTGCATTAAGTTTTAACTAGTACTACGTACTACAATGAACTTTGTTTTTTAGGGGCATGTATTCTATTTAATTAGTCACACTGTACATGAACATCATTCAATTAGTCAATACAATGTATATGTTTTATTCATGAAGAATAATGTATGTTCGTTGAATCGGAAAAAAATCTCTTTAAATTAATAAATTATTAGTTTATCGATTAATTAATACCTCTTTAAATTAATAAAACTACATGGTCCCTACATTATTAATTTATAGAGGTTTTATTGTAGTACTAAAATAGAAAGTTGAAAATAATTTTAAGAATTTTTATATAAATACTTATAATTTACGCATCAATGACTGTAAAGCTTTGGTCAATAAACTTGCAACCTCGGGACCGTAAGTTTGAATCATCCATGACGTTCATAAAGTGAAGAAGGGGTTTAAAATCTTGAGTGTAAGATTTACACCGGCATAAATTCAACTAACTAACTAATTATGGCTAACTATAACGTATTTACACTGGTGTAATTATAACTAACTAAACTAATATCTAACTATAATATATTTACACCGGTGTAAGTACAACTAACTAAACTAATATCTAACTATAACATATTTACACCGGTGTAAGTACAGCTAACTAAACGCAACCCACATGTGAAATAAAATATACATTCTATTATATTGTTTCCATGCATATGTGTGAAAATTATTAGTTTTTTCAAGTAATTATACTAATAATTTGTTAAATAAATATATTATATTACTATATAAATAAATATATTATATTTCTATATAAATATAATACATATGAAAATTATTTAAAAAAATATGTTTAATATTTAATTGTGCTAATAATATGTTACATTTTTTTTCAAAATTTAGATAATGTAAATAGTTTTATGAATACAAATATGTTCAATTTAATACTGAAAGTTTAACTTGTTATAAAGAAAATATATCAAACTAATAATTTAGTAAAATATATTTTTAGGTAATCTTATATTCCCTCAACCAAACACTGTCATCGCACATTCCTACCAAATAACCAAACAAGGAAATGCAACATTCTCAATAATGTATCAGGTAATGTTGCATTCCACTAATCATATTCCTAAGGGGGCGTTTGGTTCACGGAATGTAAAATTACCTTTGGGAATAGGATTCCCAGAAGGTAACATTACCTTATTTAACATTACCTTGTTTGGTTTGTTTGACATGATTATAAAATTACAATGTTTGGTTGGGAGAATATAACAGAAAATGACACCACAATATATATATATATATTACTTTAAATGTATGTAAAAAAAATATAGTGCTTGGTAGCTTTTATAATTTGTTTATATTCTTCTACCCAATATACAGAATTTATGGATTCGAATATGCTTTAATCTCTTGGTTTCTATAAGGTTGAATGAGTAAAAGATCATTGAGAGCAAACATAATTCTAAACGAGTATCCTAAGATCAATCAACACAAAATACAAGTGTAACTATTATATAATATATTTAAAAATAATATTAAAGATATCATAAATATAAATATTAATAAAACTTTAAATATTAAAGTGCTTAAATATATGTAACACTATTTAAATATTAAATTAATATGAAATAAAAATATTTAATAAATTTATACCCCAAATAATTAGCTATTTAGTTAAAAAAAATATGATACAAATGACCCGAATAAAAAAATCATTATTTTAGGGTGCATTTAGTTCACGGAATGTAAGATTACCTCTGGGAATACGATTTATGGAATGTTAACATTACCTGACATATTACTGGGAATGTTACATTACCTTGTTTGGCTTATTTGATAGGAGTGTAAGATTGTTGTGTTTGGTTGGATGTATATAAGATTATCTGAAAGTGAAATTTACTAAATTAGTCATGTGTTATATTTCCTTTTTAACATGTTAAGCTTTCAATATTAAATTAAAAACATCTGCACAAAAAGTAATAGAAATATTTTTGTTACACTATCTAAAATTTGCAAAAACTATATATTTATCATATTATTAATATAATTATTATATTAACTATTTTTAAAAAAATATAATTTATATTTACATACACTCGTTACCCTCTATTAAAATATTTTTGTCAATTTTTAAATGTCAAACGTTTAATGTGTTCAGATTTTAATTTTTTATTACTTGTGATAGATTGTCAAGTAAATTAAAGTAAATAATAAATTAAATATAACATTTGTATAATACTGATAAGAATTTATATCATAAGTTTAACCTACTAAATATTTTATAAGATGATAAACATCTTATAAACCAAAGAATAAAATTAAAAACACAACTCTTAACTTATTAATTTTGAAGCAATATGCAATCCCAACATATAACCTATAAACACCATAAATATAATATTAATAAGAATACATTAAATATTAAAATAATATTTAAATATGTGTAACACTATTTAAATGTTAAATTAATATTGAATAAAAATATTTAATTAATTTACACTACACATGTATAATCATCTAATTCAATTCAATAAAGGATCCATGTGAACAAAATTCATTAATTTAGGAGCAATATGGTATAAAGGGGTGAGAATTGACAAATACCTAAGAAATCCAAGGGAATCATATTCCTACCAATTAATGAAAAAAACGTTATTGTTGGGAATACAATATTATCCCTTGGAGGGAATGCTCTCCAACTAAACGTGGGTATGTGATTTCGAAAAAAGATCATTCCTCCAGGTAATGATCTTTTTCGTGAACCAAACACCCCTTTAGGGACAACATTATCCAATTAGGTGGGAATGGACAAATACCTAAATAAATGGAGGGAATCACATTCCCACCGCTTCCACTAAAAAATGCTACAATTGGTAGTAATCTTTTCCACTATGATAGAAATCATTTCAAACCAAACTTGAGAATATGATTATGTAAAAGATTATTACCCCTAGTAATAATTTTTTCTGTGAACCAAACATCAGGTAATTATTTTTTCTTTGAACCAAACGCACCCTAAAAAGCTAATGATGAAACATATTATGTATGTTTAAAATTCAATATATCTTTTACAATGCAAAACGATTCTGATTAATAATCTAACGTAAACTCGGAAAAGAAATTATATTTGAACGATTTTGATTTTTTTGGTAAAAATATTATACCATATTAGTAACAGTACATATTTACATATAGTAATTCAACCCAAATATTAAAATCCGAAGATAAAAATATATACGTTTGAAATCCAATGGTTTTTTTTGCTCAAATATTAAAACCCAAATATTAAATCCAATGTATCTTTTGCACAAATTAAATAAATATGATTATAAGCCTATTTTTTTGGGTAATCTAGAGGAAAAAATCTTAAACTAACATTCGAGACGTAGCATATCCCGTACAATAATCGGGGTTGAGTATAGATCACTTTATTAATCGGTTTGCCGCGACTTAAACTAGCAAGAGCACCAACAACTTTGTTTTGGTCTCGTCTTATAAGTCGAGGACGAACCTCCCAATTACAAGCAAGCAAAGATCAAATAGTCTCCACAATTGAATTATTATGAAGCGCTAAAGATTCTCCCGTAAGGATCTGATAAGCTTCCGAATTATCGGTCTCAATTTCAACTTTCGTAACTCTCAGATTTTTAGCATGAGAGCATAATGAATTTCCCGTATTTCTACCATTAGAACTGAACATCACCCCAAACTACGTGAGTATCTAATACACCAATCCCCATTCTCATCACGAATAACACCACCACAAGCTGCCGTATCGTCAAGTGGATCGACTGCCCCCATTATAATTTGCTTTCACCCATCCAGCTTGTGGTTTCAACCATTGCAGTACACTGCCAAACACATTTGCAGATTGATTGATGGGCCTCGATGGTAAAGTCTCCAAGCTGGTTGTGTGGACTCCTGCAAGGTCTTTCTCCATTTGAAAGCATTCATCTAGAATTGAAGTATGGTCCCTAAAATCAGCATCAAACAGTAGCTTGTTACGCCGGTTCCACAAGAGCCAACACAAGATTGCAAATCGCACCTCCCAATCCACAGGATTACGTACAAGAAGTGTAGGCTCTAGGAAATTAGTTCGAAACCAATCACCAATAGATAGACCATGAAACTCAACCAATTTTTCTATGGGATTAGTTGCTCCCACAATTACCCTGCTGTTCTACAAGACCTGAGAACATGACTTACTCTTTTCACTTCTCTATTGCAGATCGAGCAAACATCGCCATTTGACTAGTGTCTTCTCGAGCGTTCTGCATTCGTAAGTAATTTACCATGCATGGCTAACCACACAAAAACTCGGATACGTTGGGGAACTCATAACTTCCAAACAAACGACCAATCGAAGTTTGAGGTAGCATCCATTCCCCCCGAGTTGCCAAATATGCCGAGCGCGTAGTAAAGATTTGTGAGCTCTCCCAACGCCAACAAGGACTATCAGAGTCATACGAATCATTGAGAGGAGGAATTGCAGCAATACGGTCACAAAAAGCACCTGGAAGGACATTACGTACCCGATGCCAATCCCAATTCCCATCTCTATCCACCCAATACACAACCAACGAGTTATCCACAACATTCGGAGCAAGACAATCAAGTCGTAAGGGACCCTTCTTATCTACCCAACTATCATTCCAAAACTCCACATGGTGACCATTTCGGACATTCCAATTAACACCTTCACGGACAATGTCCCAAATAGCATGTAACCCGCGCCATAAACGTGAGCAATTGCCCGTTTGCAAAGTACCTGACACCACATCAAGCCAATTGTATTTAGCTTTAAGAACACGTACCCAAAGTTTATCAGTGTTGAGTACAAGTTGGAATCCAAGCTTTTGAAGAAAAGCAATGTTCTGCCCATGTAATTCCTTAAATCCTAGCCCTCCAGCCTTAGTCGATTTTTGCATAGTTTGCCAATTGACCAAGTAGATTTTCATCGCTTTCGGAGATGAACCCCATACAAAACCACGGATCAATTTTTTTATATCTTCACAAATTTCTTTGGGAAGCCAAGTGGACTGGATTGCGTAAGATGAAATGGCTTGCAGAACAAACTTCGCAAGCGTAATACGGCCTGCTAGATAAAGTGAGCGGGCAACCCATCCCGACTATCTACTTCTCACCTTATCCAATAGGTATGCATATGTTGCCTTTGTAACAAGTTTGTGAAATAACGGTACACCTAAATACTTGCCCAAATCAGTAACTTCAAGGTAACCAAAACCGGAAGCTAGAAAAATTCTAAGTATCCGAATCTACATTGGATGAGAATAATATGTCTTGGCCATGCTAACACGGTAACCTGAGCACATACAAAATACTGCAAAATATGTTGGACAACCTGTAATTGGCTCGATGTGGCTTCAGCAAACAACAAAGATCATCTACAAAGAAGAGGTGTGAAATACCAGGACCATATCGACTCAAATGAATCTGTCTCCATGCACCAGATTTTACTGCACCGTCTATGGATTGTGAAAGTCTTTTCATAAATAATACAAATAAATATGGCGAGAGCGAATTTCTTTGTCGGATTCCTCTTGACAGTCGGAATATTTCTGTTAGTTTCTCATTCTATAAGACCTGCGTAGAGACCGAACTAACACAATTCATGATGACTCGAATTAAATCGGATGGGACACCTACATCAATCAAGGTATTTTCAATAAAATCCCATTTCAAGAGATCATACGCTATCTCCAAATCCACTTTAATTGTCATCTAACCCCTTTTTCGGCTTCTTTACGCATAGAATGAATTATTTCTTGAGCCAACACAATATTATCTTTAATGCACTTTCCCGGCACGAAACTAGATTGAGTTTGCAATGCTCATTGGGGAAGAAACGGTTTCAGTCTGTTCACAATAATTCTAGTAACAATCTTATATAACACAGTACAGAGGCTAATCGGGCGAAATTCGGAAAATTTTTCTGGATGTTTCAGTTTTGGTATGAGCACCAAGAGCGTCCTATTGACATGTTCATCATATTTCTCACCCGCAAGCACTGCCCGTACGAAATTAAGAACACTTTCACCCACTTAGTACCAATTTTTCTTATAGAACATAACGTGAATGCCATCGATACCAAGAGCCTTTAACGGGTCATATCATACACCGCCTTTCGTACCTCCTCCATCGAGACGCTCGCAGTCAATGGTCTTAATTCCGAATTTGAGAAGTGATGAAATTTGCCTCCCTGCAATGTGACTCCATGGCAAGAAGTCTCACTTGAAAACAAATCACAATAGAAATCCGTTGCTGCTACTTTCAACGTGCCAGCATCAAGACACCATTCACCACTTTGAAGCCGCAACCCTTTAATGCAATTTTTTCGACGCCGGATCATCGTAACTCGATGGAAAAAAGAGGTATAGCGATCCCCGTTCTCAAGCCACACACTTCTAGATTTTTGGTACCAAAGACTTTCTTCATTCTTCAATACTGTGTCTAATTCCTCCTTAAGTTCTTGTTCAAGATTAGACAAGAATTCGGAATCTTTCGAGTCAAGGTACTTCTCAAATCCCCGGATACGAGCTAAAAGTAGAGTTTTACGACGTTCAATGTGGCCAAAAACATCTTTATTCCAAATTCGGACTTGCTTCTGGAAGTTATTCAGATTATCCATAATAGAAACATCCGATTTCCATGTGCTCTGAAGGAAGATTTGAAAACCCGGGTGATCTTGTCAAGCAACGAAATGGTCTCTTCCCAATGAGATTTTTATCTTCTCGATAAGACACCAAAAGTGGTCGATGATCCGACCCCAACTTTAAAAGGTGTGTCACCGTAGATTCTGGGAACCAATCAAGCCATGCAGCATTACATATGCGACGATCAAGCCTCTGGAACAGTCCTCTTCCCCAAGTGAAAGCAGAACCAATGAAGCGCAAGTCATGCAATCCTGTATCAAAAAGAAAGTCGCAGAATAATTTGCTTACCCCAGTTCTTCCTTCGACCCCCGACCCCCCACGCCTCTCATCCACACTACTAATTACATTGAAATCACCTCCCAAAATCCACGGTTTAATAATCGTAGACTCAATTTGACTGAGATCAGACCATAGGCGCCTACGCTTTCTTGCATCTGGATTCGCATAGACAAAAGTAAAATTACAACAATTATCCCCTCTTGTTTCTGAACATTCGGCATGTACAAACTGATTAGAAACAGCAAGAATATCAACATTAACATTATTCTTCTACAAAATCCAAATTCCACCTGAAAACCGTATAGCTTCAATACGAAAAGAAAATGGAAAACCCGATTTTTGAATGAACTTGTCAGCCTTACCACCACTTACTCGTGGCTCAAATAATGCACCTACATTTGGATGATGATTAGATATTCACAATCTGAAATAACGGTTGAAGGCAAGACCACAAACGCCTTGCGAGTTCCATAGTAATACTTTAACCATTAATAAGAAAGCAAAATACAACGATCAAAACCTGATCAAACATCTTGAAGACCACTCTCGAAAGCATTGTTGGAAATCCATTGAACAGGAACTTCAACACTGCCCGAATTCTCTTGTCCTTGAGCCGTACTTGCTGTAACGGGAACAACATGCCGATCAAACTCCCGATTCATGGAACTGATAAGTTCACCCAAAACTGGAACTGTGGTCTTCTTATTATCAGATTTTTTTCTTCATTCGCGCCCCCTTTTTTGATGTACCCATACTAACCGATAAGGCGCGCGAAAACGTATGCGAGCCTGTTCCTCTCACCGCCTGAAATTTCTGCTTATTATGGTCACCAGACACAACCATAGTATGGCTAACCTCCTCCGTAACTCGGACGGCCTTATGATTTCCAGTTTTTACTCCACATACAACTTCTTGTAAATCACCTACAACCTGAACATGTTGGACTTGTTTCGAAAAATCACCATGATTTTCAGACAGAACTGGTTGCATATTAGCAATCATATCCACACGCTTCCCCTTGGCTCTAATTGAACTCTGACCTGCTTCAAAGTTTTTAGAATTATTTCCAATATTATTATCCAAAGGGATCTGTACCCCCACCTTCTTGCTCATCATGGGAAGTCAAGGAAGCAAACCTAGAACCTGGAATTGAAACCCCATGGCTATCAAGCCCACCATCTTCACGAGTCCCTTTTTTACTAGTGTTGGTCCGTCTCTTTCGACCCACGACATGCATCCAAGGGCCGTACATGTGGACAATTTTCCTGAGAATGACCGTATCGACCACATGCATAACAAATTAACGGTAGACCTTCATATTCAACCCTTTGTAGCGACCGTCAAATCTTAATGCTTACCTTCCGAAGTATTGTAGTCCACTTTCACTATTGTTCCTATAACTCCAGCAAGTGTCCTCACTAAGCTCCTGGTATAATAACGAACCGACAATCCTGGTAAGCGAACTCACGCAATAATTTGCGACGGATGGTCAATATCTGTGGAAAAGTGACGACTTCATGGTTTAACCGTGAGGTAACATCACCCACGGACCACCACTTAGAACCCGTCCATAATCCTCCTCGTGAGCAAATCTGACTAGGAAGTAATCATTGTCTAAGTTCGTTAATTGAATCTCACCAATCGGGTTCCAAAGTGCATGTATTCCGTTAAGCAAAGCTCTATATCCAATAGATTTGCCTAGCAGGCGCACTATGAGAGAGTTTGCAAGCATGGCATCAATCGATTGATGCACCTTGTCCGAAAACCTCACTTCCGGAATTGGTCCATCCTTGATGATTAGGACATCATCAGCGCCAAGTTCAACATCTAGATCTCCAATTACTTTCCCGTTGGTACTGTTAGAAAAGTTCCCCAGAAGTCTATCTCTGAAAGAAGGCTGCCTCCCAGCCCCAACAGATTCATTTGCAACAGCAGATTTAACAATCGCCTCCACAGTCCACACCAGACTCCTGGTTGGCCATTTGCGTATCGTTCTCACACATAATCATATCATGCTGCTCCATACCATTAGTTCCTTCTTCCGATTCCGCTTGCCCCGCCGAAACCAACCCAGGCGATACCGATTCATTCTGATGTGGAGCTAGTTGCTCCGGTGAAGCATCCTTGACTTGACTCTCAGGCGGCAAACCATCCGGTGGTCTTCCATTCAACCCTACATCAGCGGGATTGACTTGCGGATTCTCCTGATTCTGCGGAGGGAATGTGAATATCATTTTTTTAACGTTGATAAATTTTTATACAAAGTTCTATATTCTTGTAAATTCAAAGAAGATTATTATTTATTATGTTTAAATGTCATTGATTGTTTATAGGTAAAAGAAAATTCTATAACAAATCCAACAACTGATCCTAGTGAAAAAGAAGATGATATTTATCTTCGAAGATCCGAGAACAATCAGTTTTGTTTGTAAAGTGTGTGCCTTATCAAAGAGTTGAAAAAATATAAACTCATACTACATTAAAATCACCTTAAGACTATTCAAAAAATAGATTCTATAGCGTTTTGTTAAATTTGTATAAAAATCATTTTTGATCTTTTGTGAAAAATATTATTAATGTTGTTAGACAATCTTAGATTCGTTATTATTATTTTTAATCGAGAAATTTAGTCATGCTAGGAGTGATTTACAACAAAAAAAATGAAAACTTTGATACACAGCCAGTGTAAACTAATGTTTAGATGTGTTTGTCAAATTTAGGGGTTAAGGGTTTAGTTTAGGTGTTTATGTTGTATGGTTTAAACTTTATGATTTAGGGTTGGAGTTTATGGTTTAAGGTTTATCATTTATGTTTTATGGTTAAGGTTTTAGGTTTTAAAAAAGAGTTGAGTAAAAAAATTTACACCGGTTGTATATCAAAATATAACTCCAAAAAATATATATTTAAAGATTCTCTTAAAATATGAACTAGCTTTGTTTACAACGTGTGTGCCTTATCAAAGAGTTCAGGAAAAATATGAACAAATATTACCTTTAGACTATTTAAAATATTCAAAATATTACCTTGTAATTAATTTAAGACAATTATAAAATGAATTTTGAACCAACACAATTATTGCCCTAGTTTTTTTCTCTCTACCAACCCTGCGCCGCCTGCAAGCTTTTTCAATTTTTTTGCGTTAGCCGACGATCGGCAATCATTTAGATATTGGTCGTCGATCGCTTATTTTCTTATTTTTCTCTTATTTTTTACTTTTTAATAAAAATATCTGCCGGTATGACACACGTTTTCTTCTGTCATTGTGACATGTTTTCTTTGTTTTGTGGTTTGTTTTATCGGTCCTTGTGGCATGATTCAGCATGCCCTAGCGGCCGTTTGTTGCTTACACAGAGATTTTAATCGGCACTAGTTTCTGATTATGATTTTGTCGGTGGTCATTGTAACGCCCCAGTTTTGGGCCTAGCGATTTTAAAGCTAGTTAGACGGTCTGGTGGAATGAGTTAGAGATTCGAGTCAGATTTAGGAATAAATATTTTTGAGTGAGATAAAAATATAAAAAAATGATTAAAAATCATTATTTATTATATACATGAATTTGGTGAAATCAATTTTGGAAAATGGGTATTGGAAGGGTGACATTTTGGTTGGTGTCCAAAATGAAAGATTTTAAAAACTGTTTTAAAAGGTGACTAGTTTGAAAAAGGGTCAAAATTTTAGAATCCTTGGGAGCTATTTTACCAAGTTTTGGCTGGTGTTTTCCCTCAATTAAGGTTTTTAACATGTTCTTTATTAACTAATTAAAATGAGGTTTTTATAATAAAAGATAGTTATTGATTTTATAAGATTTGTCGTAAACTTTTCTCTCCACTTCTACTATGCCAAACACTCTTGTTTTTATCAAATTTCAGATGTGATAGATCTATTTTCTTGAATTCTTGATTTATAATTGATTCATCATCTTTGATTTACAAAATCTCATTGAAATCCTTTATTTTTCAAGCTTTAATCAATCAATTGAGAGAGAAATCACACAATAGAGGTAAGGTTCATTTTTTTCCTCTATTGAATGGTTCTTTATTGATATTCCCAAGTATTTGATCCTTTATTTATGATTTATAATCTAATTTTATGTTTTTATGATGATTATTTGATTTAATTGGGTTTATGTGATGAAATTGAAGAAGATCCGTATTGGATCTGTTTTTCAATTTTGAGGATTGATTTTAAACATGTATTGAATGTTTTATAATGTGGATAAGTTGTTTTTAGCATTGGAATCCCAAATCTCCATGAATCCCTAATTATTCAGGTTGTTAGATTTGTGTTTTGGGGGTTTATGGTGGCTATTAGTTGCTGGAGATATAAGGATGATGTAATCCTGTTTTTAAGTGTTGATTGATTTTATTGGAAGTATTATATTGTTAGTTTGTGGCTGGGTTGTGGTTGGATAGAGTTAGATGATGATTTCGGTTGTTGTGGTTGGGTAATTGTGAAAGGGTTGTTGATGTTTGTGAGAAATGTTGCTGCAGTGGTTTGAATGCATTGAGATGCATTAATCCTCTGTTGTTATGTGGTTAAAATATGGGAGGCTGGTCCGAAAGCTATCGGTGAAGCTTTGGATGCTTGAATTCGCGTCAGCGAATTGAGGTTTCGCGTATCGGTGAGTGAGAACGTGGATTTCAGCTTTGAAATAATTTAAAGGTAGTTTATGGGAGTTTAAACTTAGCTTGAAATGCTGGTTTGAACTCAAAAGCAAGTATAAAGTGGTTTACTCTCTTGGTCGTGCTATTATGAAATAGTTTTATGCACTTGTTTTGAATTACATGATACCTATTGTTTAAGAATGTTTTAAAGTATGTGAGATACTGTTTTTAATCATGAAATGTTGACGGATGCACATGGTGTGATCCTTGTAAGTATGTGGAAATACATGTTGAAAAACATGGTTTGTTGCTTTGGAAAATGGTTGGGTTTAATGCATATAAAAACAGTGAGGTATGTGGTTAATTGTGAATTATATTAGCAAGTGATGTGGTTTAAAAATGTTATCGAATATAGTTGGCCTGTCATAGGATTGATAGTGCACTATAAAGAGTCGCATTGGATGTTGAGGGGTTTTATACGGTGTACCGAATATTTCATCCAAGTACCCTAACGGTTGAGGGGTTATATGGTACCGTAAACTCCTGCCAGTGGGTTAAGCATCTAATTGAGGGTTGGGGTTGATGTCCCCGTGGGTTGTAAGTGTACCCAGTTGTAATGTACCGCGATTGCGATTGTATCGCTATTCCGGTTGGGATGGCTTGATGTGTTGTGAGGACACTTGTTGAATCCGTGTATTCGATGAACTATTTTGTTAATGGAACTTGGTTAATGATCACTTGTAAGCCAATATAATTGTTGATGTGTCATGTAATGGTTTATGTTGTATAATGTGATTTATACATGTTTACTCTTTAAGCTTTGCATATGGTTTGTTATGCATGGGAAGGCTTAAATTAAGTTTTAGCAATGGAATTTGTTGATGGTTAATGACACATGTTGCATATGGTTTAATATGCTGGTTTTTGAAAGTGTTAAGTGCATGGTTTTTAAGGCATGATGTTCAAATGATGATTTAAGTGATGTTTAAAAGATGATTGAAATGAGATTTCAATGTGTCGTAGAGAAATGGTTTTAGATGCATTGATGGTGTATTGTTTCTGAGCACTCTTCACTAAGCCTAGTGTGCTTACACTCTTTTTCGTACATCAATGCAGAGAATTAAAGATTTGAAGGCAGCGAGGAAGCAAAGGATCGCCAAAGACTTGATACTAAAAGTATGTTTTGAATTAGACTATAAGTAATAAGGGCAATGTGGTTTTCGTTGTTGTTTTGGGAGATGGTTTGTTAAACTCCCTGTTTGAGCAAAGTTGTTTTGCTGCTCTTGGTTTGTAAATGGCCATTTTGGACTGTTGGTTGTATTGGTTTTGAGATTTGTGCTTTGCTTGGTTTGGTTCCTAGGAAGCATGCCTCTAGTTTTATATTCGTTGCAAGATGCCATGAATTGTTGATGAATATGTGATGTTTTGATGTGGTTTGACTCTTGAATGTGTTGGATTCATGTTAGAAGCATGTTAGGGTGTTATGATATGTTTGAAAGAATGTTAAACCAGCAAATCAGGACATTTCAGGTCCAGGCGTATCGGTACGTGTGTCCCTGTTTCAGTACGGGCAAGCCATTACAAGCTTAGCGTATCGGAACGCGGGCAAGTGTTTCGGTACGGACTTAGGCCATTTGTGGCTAGTGTTTCGGTATGTGGGATGAGCGTATCGGTACGGGTAAGCCTTTCTAGGCTTAGCGTTTCGGTACACGATAAACCGTTTCGATACTGGGTAAGTGCAATAAGCAGTGTGTATTGGTACACGAGGGCGTATCGATACGAGTTTTGGCTACTGGAATTTGGGGTTTTTGAAATAGAAAATGCGTACCAATACGTGTGCAAGTGTACTGATACGGCTAGCGGTTATTTTAGTTATTTGGATGTTTTGAAGTTTTGTTTTCTTGTGTTTTGGTCCCTGAATGTTGTGGATGCAATTGAATGAGTGTAGATGATCGTCGTGAGTTGAGTTTCGACATGTATACATGAAATTGGATTAATTAAAGGTCGTTAATGTAAAAATAGGTTAAGTCCTTGTAGTTTTTCAAAATTGCAATTTGGTCCCTAAATTGCAGTTGTACCCAATCGGATGTCTATTCGACGCCCGATTGAGTTGAGTTTTCACCCGCTGTCAATATGAACACCTAGGATAATAATTTGCATCTAGATAAGATAAAAGGAAAAAATGGATGCGTTTCGAGTATTTTCTTCACGATTTACCTCGGTAAACTTAATGTAGCTCGCTCGGTTCGGTCTTGCGACTAAGCCGGGTCGAGGGGGTTACAGTCATGCAAAGCTAGATCCCCACTCGGTTGATGGTTGTTTGCCGATGTAATCAGTCCTGGGTAACAAAACATTATGCCTGATAGTTTGGATCTCTCACCACTCTTTTCATCTGTTATATGTCTCGATTGGATAGAGATAAGGAGATTCATGAAGCTTCTAAATTTTGATGGTATGCTTATCTCCGTAGAAGTTTTTCACTTTTCTTTGTTTTTGGGTTGTAAGAAATTTTGAGTAAATTAGTCTCATTATTTCCTTCTTGGATGTGTTGTATTTGGGATATTTTCTATAATTATAATAAAAATTTAGTGGCTATATTTAAAAAAACTTAAATAATGAAATAAAGAGCGAAAATGTAAGAGAAAACTAAAAAAATATATAAAATTAATGATTATATTGACTTTTTCATGTTTAGTTGGATAAAAAAACATTGTTTTAGATATAAAATAAAAATACCCTTATTAGAGGATTAAAATTTTACAATACTTTAATGAGAGAAAAGAGTAAATATTATGCATGAATCGTAAGAACTACATTATTTATTATCTACTCGTCTATCCATCCATTCATTATCTTACTATACCTAATAGATTAAAAGAATCCTAAGTCATAAATAATGAATTTAGGAAAAATATCTATATTTTGAGCAACTCTATATTTATAACAAACTTGATAACACATAAAAGAAATCTTATTTGAGAAAGTAATTAATTTAAAAATATCTATTAACAGATATTACCTTGTAATCACTTTTAGACTATTCAAAAAAATTAGTTTTAAAAATATTGAGAGAGTCAAATAATGTTTGAAAATAGAAAATAAAAAAACCAAAGCAACTAATAGCAAAATATTCACTATTATGCAAGTATTATCAAATAATAATAATTTTTTTATTAAATAGAGAAATATTACATTCACATACTAAAATTCGAACCCATACAAGAGGGAACAATATAGACATCCTTAGTCACTAGGTCAATTAATGAATCTCAATAATAATAATATTTTTTAGATAAAACAGAATCTATCGAATAATACTAAAAAGTTAATTTGTCCGTAATTTTTTAGATGTTACTTAAATGAAAATAGTTGCTAATTTATCTAGTTATAATTAATATATAATTGTAATACTCATTATATGATAATTAATGTAAAATAATTAATTTTTTTATTAA